>JAYGXS010000003.1:56007003-56017869 GCA_036362985.1 Ligula intestinalis
TTTTTTATGGCAGTCATCAGAAAGCTTACTTTATTCTTCTGTTTTTATTTTCGGATTCTAGGAGGATCAAGACACGGTAGCTGCTCATGGAATCGTTGGCGCATAAAATCCTGCAAAAACACAGCCAAAATATGTGGAGAGTGGTGCAGTTCCCTTAAAAATGCAGTGTGCATTGCCAGCAATGAACAGATTCGGCAACCCGACATATTTATGACAAATCCATGATTTACCATAAATTCTTGATGGATAAACGCATGAATAATTCACCTATGGCGAGATGCAGCATAAAAAAAATTAAAAAGCAAATTTGACAAGCTGCTGTCTAAACAGTGTCAGTTGAGCAAAATGGTACAGCAATGACTTTTAATACCACTGCATTTTATGTATCGTTGTAGACCTCTGCGTTAATGTATATGTTTCTAAGGATTTTTAAACCATTAAAACGTCACGAACATTTTGCTGGGTTCTGGTGAGATATAAGTGAGCAGTGACGAACATAGGTTTCGCTGCCAAAGATGACTTTCAATATATTGCTTGAAGAAGGATTAGTTGTTCCTGCATAAGTATTCTATGGTCGCTCACATAATTTGGAGGGAACTAATTTCCTAGCATGAATTCTCTACTTCCTGGGTGTTCAGTACCCATATATGCAACTGCCTGTGCTGATACACTAAAGTGAGATTTTCAATAAACACCTTGTTCCAGCCATCCAAATTTCTTCTTGTGAGCTCGTTTTTGGAACTTACCGTTTGACACCTTTCAGCATCAAGACAGACGTAAGACATATTTTTGTTAGTTTTGTAAAAAAATATTCGTTAATATTGTAAAATACACAATGGAGTACTCCGTTCACCACGTGGGCAAATCGAAACACTTTTGCAAGCAGATACAAAACCAAGATGTCTCCCTTTTTTGAAGTGGTGTACCAGTGAAACGCTACCCAACGTAGTACGTCAGTGTCTACATTTTTATGATCGAATGTTAGTCTGTTCTGCGGCAAAAGCGGCAAAATAATACTTTTCAAACTTGCCTAGCCAACAGAGTGTTTGAAATCTAACTTTTCTCTGAAGCCTATGTGAAATAAGCGGCAATACGCATACATGAAATGACTGCCTAAGCTCTGTTCTGATCGTGAGCCCACTTAGCACGCCAATGAAACCAATTCAATCCCTTATGATTGAAATAGAGATTGCTTTTTGGACCGTCATGCTGTATGCATGTACTTCTTTCCCTGGGCAAATTCTCCAGCGCTCACCTTCCTAGCTGCATTCTGCCGCTAAATGGTTTTTGTCTCATTTTGTCTTGTGATGAATCACCGAGGCATTTAACGCTTCGTCTGCATTCAGCTAAGTATCCCCCTACAGGACAAAAACCAGCATGCTGTAAAACCTCTCAAATTACTGAGGCACTCTGTGAGAACTAAAAGTTTTGTTTAAGTGCAAACAGAGCATAAATGTTATTTTCAAGTAAAAATGCTCACAGCGCACTAAAATCCGTGTCCTGGAGGCTTGTTAAATGACGAGATAACTTGGACAATGCAGTCGGCCCAGTCTATATTGTTCTATGAAGCGGCTTACTGCGGGCTGAGAGTCAGGCTCGATGGCTCCCTCCTAATGTGGCCTCTGTGGCGCTCCGAGACACAAGCCTACCTCGCAAGGTGTTGTTGTTACGTGCGTTCTAGCGCTTTTCGCGCACACTGCCTCTGCCTTCCCTTATCTCCGGTCCTCTTGACTATGTGTTGACATCGGCTTAACGTGTGGGAGTGATCGAAGAGTGGTGTTGATCTAGTCAGTCTACTTTATCTATAATCTAGCTTCGGTCACCGCATTAATTTAGTCTGCCGAAGTTCGTGGTGGACATAATCAAAACAGACGTTCAAACTGTCGACATAGAACAAAGTTCGGGTGGCGCAACTATATAAAGATGTCCGGTAGTGAGATCTGTTAGTAAAGTATAAGCCATTTAAAAGCATATTTCCATTGGCAGTATGAAAGTTCCTCGAGAGGTCTTATATGTTTAGCTGATGCATAAATTCAGGCGTAGGTCTGTGGGATACTGCGACAAGTACATGACATAATAAGCATTGATCGCAATGATGAGTTAAAGAAGTAACTACCATTGCCTGTGCTTTCAGTTTAGCAATTAATAAATTCGTGCGCACTACGGACCGCAGTTGATGGTAGAGTTCGGTTAAGTTATTCATACCAAGTTTCATACCGAACCTGAACAGTTCTGTTCCGAAGTTCAGGCGCCATGTTCGCACCTCACTGTCCCTGGCAATTGCGCAGGCCAAACTAAAATTGCAGATGATGAACGCTGGGGGGGGGGGTACCAAATAATAAGCAGGGACCCTCGGCGAAAAATCGGCATAGCACACGTGTCTGGGTTTTAAGCTAGTCAGTAGGGTAAAAAGGCGCAGGAGGAGCAGCGGCTGCGGGAAATGTAGGTCGTTTGGATGGCCCGTAATTGTGAGGAAATCAAAGGCTATGCGGACCGCAACGAATGGAAGAACTTATTCCCTGCGCTCAAAGCTGCCTACGGTCCCATACTCAGAGGTGCAGCCGCGCTTCTCAGCACTGATGGAACCACCCTCCTCACTGAGAAGACACAAATTCTGAGCTGCTGGGCCGAGCACTTCCCAATTGTACTCAACCAGCCTTCTAACACCTCTGAGGCTGCCATCGACCGGTTGCTGTAACTGAAAACCAATGCTGACCTCGACCTCTCACCAATCCCTGAGGAAACCATTAAGGCTGTGCAGAAAATCTCCAGCGGGAAGGCACCCGGGTCCGACGGGATCCCGGCGGCGATCTACAAATATGGTGGCCACTAACTCATATTGCACCTCAAAACCCTGTTCCAGGAAATGTGGCGGCAGCGACAAGTTCCCCAGGATTTCAAGGACGCCACAATCGTCCACCTCTGCAAGCGTAAGGTGAACCTTCAAGTCTGTGGCAACCATCGCGGAATCTCGCTGCTAAATACTGCCAGCAAAATCTTCACCCGCATTCTCCTAAATCGTCTCAATAGCCAAGTGGAACAAAGGCTCCTGCCTGAAAGCCAGTGTGGTTATAGGAGTAAGGCTACGAAGGTTAATACTAAGGCCTACAATCTTCGAGACCCGGTTCCTTAGGATATTGGAGAAGTCTTGGGAAGGCCAGAGTAGAAGGAAGAGTTTATTGTGTACACAACGGAAGAGGAGAATAGATTGACTTGGGAGAGATACGTCCGATCAGTACGTTGACCGGGTCCAAGTGAGGTCTTAGAGTAGTCGGGCCAGAGGACAGATAGAGGGAGATTTTTCATTGGGTAGGTTGGCCTGGAGAATTTGGGCAGAGAGGCAACTTGCGTTGGGCACACGTGCAAGCTCCTCATTTGTTGCCTCATAGATGCGAGAACTATGATTGGCTGATCGAGACGTCGAGAAAGCACATCGGTAAGGGTTTGGGAACGTGCATTTCGACGCGAGCTAGTCAGGCAGGCACAACCCGCTACATGGTTTCCGTCGTCACCGCGGCGCCACTGAAATGATATGTACCGCACGTCAGCTGCAGGAGAAGTGTCAGAAGATGCGGACTCACCTCTACACTACGCTCGTGGACCTGAAAAATGCCTTCGACATGGTGAACCGCTCCTGACCTTGAAATTTGGCTGTCCGGAGCACTTCACCCACATGGTACGACAACTCCATGATGGGATGATGGCGCGCGTAACGGATTACGGAACGCTGTCTGAATCCTTTGCCGTGACCCATGGGGTGAAGCAGGGCGCCCACCCTCTTCAGCCTCAGTTTTTCTGCCATGCTGTTGGACGCCTACCGTGACGAGTCTCCCGGAATCCCCATCAACTACAGAACGGACGGAAACCTTCTCAACATTCGTCAGATGCATGCCCCTTCGCGTGTCTTCACAACCACGGTCCATGATCTGCTGTTTGCGGATGACTGCACTCCCAACACCACAGCAGAAGTGGACATGCTTAGGAGCATGGACCTTTCCGCAGTGGGCTGCGTCAAATTCGGCCTCACCATCAACACGAACAAAACGGTGGTTATGCATTAACTGCCGTCAGGTGTTGACTTCAACGCTGCACGCATCAACGTTAACGGCGCCGAACTGCAGAACGTGGCAAACTTCATCCATCAAGGCAGCACGCTTTCACTCAACACTCGAATCAACGACGAGGTTGCCCGCAGAATCTTCAAAGCCAGCCAAGTCTTCGGCCGGCTTCATGCCTCCTAATGACATCGTCATGGTCTTCAATTGCTTACGAAATTGAAGATGTACAAGGCTGTTGTGCTCACAACACTCATGTATGGAGCGAAGACCTAGACTGTCTATGCCTGCCAAGCACGGAACCTGAACCACTTTCATCTAAGCTGCCTCCGCCGCATACTGATGGTGAGGTGGCAGGAGCGGATCCCGGACACGAAAGTCCTGGAGAAAACGGGACTTCTCAGCATCCAGCTCATGCTCAGGCAGATACGACTGCGCTGAAGCGGTCACGTGATACGGATAGACGATCAATGATTACCCAAGCGACTGCTCTATGGAGATGTTGCTGTAGGTACTCATCGCAAGGAGGTCAGAAGTGACGCTACGGGGACACTCTGAAGAACTCTCTGAAGCGCCTTCAAATCAACAGGGTGAACTGGGAGGAGCTAGTGCAAGACTGCTCTGAGTGGCGAAGGGTGGTCAAAACGGGCGCCGCAATCTAAGATCACCGCCGCCAAGGCAAAACGGACGGCACGCAAGTCTCACAATCCACGGACGCAAACTGGCACAGCCCAAACCCTCCCAACGTGTCCGCGCTGTCAACGCAACTTCCATGCATGCACTGGCTTGGTCAGTCACCTCAGGAAGCCGTGCAACCCTCTTCCGACGGCATCCATGTCTACGGCACCTTACACTCCAGCAGACCTTTCTCTGCCGTCCACCTCGACGGCAACAGCCGACACCACTGAAACCTCGTTGATCTCATCCACCTATTCCACCCAACCCGCAACTTTCTCCATCCACTCCGACACATCACCGTCCGCCACAAATCTCATCACCATACCTAAACTCTCCACCAGCTCTGGGGGCCTAATATGCCCTCCCTGCAGTCGTACACTTACCTCCTGCATCTGCTTAGTCGGTCACTTGCGAATCCATCACACAGAGACTGTTAAACTAGTGGCTGGAGCACCAACACAAAGACGAGACCACCACCCTCACTGCTCACACTTTCCCTGATCATCCGCTCATCGCAAAGGCCTACTAGGTCACATGCGCATTCATGGCAGCAGCATCGACCGTAATGTCGACACACCCAGCACTTCCCACACCCCCACTACTAGCCTCAGCCCCATTCATTAGTCGCCTCACTACAGGATTGGGCCATCAAGTTTACCGGGACCCCAGGTAAGCGCCTTCTCCCCCAGCTACGTAAAGGCCGTTATTGCTGAATCTGCCTACTACTATCTTGCACTATAATACCCAATAATAGCTCCGCCTAGGACCTATAAGGATGGCATTAGTAGTAGTATCGCTTCTCCTCGGAGGTGTATGTCGTTACAACCAACTTAGTGCCAAATTCTAGGCAATATTTTTATTAGGTGCTAATATCCTGTCCTGAACTACTTTCCCTCTCTCTGTGCCTCATTGGAGCCCTCAGCTTAGCACTGGCATACTCACGTTATGAAAAACCGCTTATTCTCAGATCCCAGGCAAATAAGCCTCTATGCTTCGGTCCTGAAGGGTTTGTAGTCCATTGCCCGCACGCCGTCGGACGTTCGCGGATGGCGTGGAGAAAACCGATTATGTATATCTGCGCGGCTGCTTTGCTCGCCCGCGCTACGAGTTTCTGGGGTAGGGGACTTTTGAATATGGTGACTCATGGTACCCTCGTCTAGGGTAATAGCGCATTAACACGCCAAGGTGCAGCAGCAATCACCTGGCCTAGAACTGTGCTGAAGCGCCCTTAGAGTGCATGCGTACTGAAATGACTAGCAACTTCACACTTCCCTATGTAAGCCGCAGCAATCCTGCTAGCATAAGGCTTCTTGATTTTATCCCGTATCTTCTTCTTGTAGTATTCTATCATATTGTAGCTATATTACTCGCACAATTACCGCACTCACACTCATAATAGCCTCGCCTACAGCTCTGTCTTTCGAACAAACGTCAGCCTCAGTATTCCCCTAACGATTCTCCGCTCCACGGTAAGCTGAGTTCCTGTTTTGTAACTGTTCTCTCATACTTGATTTGTTTTTCCTTCTCTCTCAGCTGGTCTCCGCTTCTTTCTTCCCTTCTCTCTTTCTAACCCCTCACCCTCTTCTACTGTTTTTCTCTCCTTTTCTCTCCTTCTTCTTCTTATTCTTCTTCTTCTTCTTTTTCTTCTTTTTCTTCTTCTTCTTCTTCTTCTTCTTTTTCTTCTTCTTCTTCTTCTGCCCATCCACGATTACAAAGTTCACCAACTTGCGTCTCTCTCCTTTCAGCCCCGCCCACGGACGCCAACCGGCAACGAAGCATGGGTAGTGCCTTTCAGTTGATGACTGATTGGTTACCCGTCTCATAAGAATGTTGGTCCAGGCTTCGTGCAGGGCTGCTCTCACCCTTCTGAGATTGAATGTCTGCATGCATATGCAATGTCAGACCACGGCCCACCTCGTCCCTGCGGCCTGGTAGGCGCTGGCACTTTAACTCGGTTCTGATTCCCTGTCGGTGCATGCGTTCGCGCTCCCGCTGGGTTTCAGGCCCCACCCCAGGTGCCCGAGTAGCTAGGCGGTCACTTTGCGGTGGGGGAGAGAGTGAGGTCGACCTCGGCGCGTTTCTCTCCTCACTATAATAAATCTGAATGCGCTCAAACCTATCACGGCGCGCTGAAGGCCGTGGCCTGGAGGGTTTTCCAACAGACTGAAAAACACGGGACCCCTTAATTGCTGCTCCTTTTGTACGCGTGTGTTTGTGTGTGTGTGTGTAGGAGGAGAAGAAGGACAGAGATTCAAGTTGCAATGACTCCTTCTTAATGTGGCCTTTATGGCTCCTCCGCGCACGCGGGAGCCTAACTAGCGTGTTGGCTGGGTCAAGTGTGCGCGAGTTGAGTGAATATCGCGCAAGCAACCTACACCCTTCCTCATGCCCGGTGTTAGTGACTTTGTCTTTACACCGGAAATGGAGGTGTGAGTGGCAAGCGAGTAGGTAGATTCTCCGCAAGTCTGCTTAAATTCCTGTTTTCTCTCGTGGTAGTTCGCTGCGTTGCTTCCGCTTGCTGTAGCTTTCGGGTTGCTGGCCTAGCTTGCCTCAGCGTCTGTTGTGGCTTGCTTCAGCGTTTGCTGCGGCCTATTGGAGCGCATGGTGACCACCGTCGAAATCGATGGTAGAGCTGTCAGTGGAAATAAAATCATAGTGTAAAGATAATTAACATCTAGGTTTTCCGACAAAGCATGGAAAAACCAATAACCCCTAATGTACACCTGGTCACGGTCAGGCATGGTTCGCCATCTAATGGACTCCTGGGAGGAAGTAAATATCTCATTTGAGATGAGCAAGTGGCAAACATACGTAAGGTCTCGATAAGTTATCACCAGACCATTATCTCTATATGAGAAAAAGATCAAAGATAAAAATGCTGTTCAGAACGTTCGCCCCAAAATGTAAATTAGTCATGGAAATGGAAGACTGAGGTTGGGGATTGATCATAGGTGACTTGTTACGCGATGTTTAGTGTTTTTGATGCCGGGCCAGGGGGAAGGAGGAAGAGAAAGCATGGAAAAGGCAAGCAGTAAGGCGATCGTTGGCTATGTCAAACTCAAAGCTTGCAACACATCCTTTTGCGGGCATAAGACCAGCTTCCTCGACAGGATAGCAGTTGCTTCAGCAGTTACTAGCAGACGCTGACCGTAGGATTTCGGATAGTTTGGTGGGACCTTATAGATCACCCAGAAGGCTTCCTTGTGCTCTATACAATAACCGGAATCAAACATGTTCGTCAAAATACCGCTCTTTATGCTCTTGTTTTCAACCTATCTCAGCCATTCCGGGAGGTGCCCCATTATGCTGTTGCACAGGCGCTAACGAATATAACTTCTACATGAGCAAGTAAAGCAGTAGGCGCACATAGACTTGGTTACCTTCCCTTACCCTTCCCGCCTAAGACCGAGTTGCTTGAGAATAATATAGACGAACCTAATATACTGCACGTTTATTTTTGACCGTATTCCCATATAAATGTAATAAGCCAGTTATAATTTATCAGAAGCTTCTATATGCTCTTCAATACCTCTTCTGAGTTCGCTGATGGAAATATTTGCAATTTTATATGATTGTACAGTGCCGAGTTTGGCTGGCTAACCTATCTATTTAGAATTCTGACGCATGAACTCATATGTATTTCTTATTGTATAAATGTTCAGTGAGGCAATAGCCAGGGCTTCATATTTAAATTCTATTTCGTAAAGTCAACGTGATGAAAAATCAAAAAAATATGCAAAATGTAATAAATTAATGACCCTTGATGAAGAAGGCCTATTACAAAGGCCAAATGGAGTATTCAATTAAAGATGGAGTATGAGGAAGTAGTGTGTGCACAAAACATCTTAAATTTGAAAGGGTCGAAAATCTATAACCGCTTTGCATGGGCGCCGATTTGTTACGTCAGCAAAAATAAAACTGGGCAATAATAGAGGATGTGGGCCAAATTAACTATGATGGAAATCTGACTACGTGTGTATGTATTTACGCAAGGCTTTGTACGCTAAAGCCAGTTAGACACATCGGTTGACTGAATTTCCGTACGTTGACCAGGCTTCGATCAACTATCTACTCTTCCCGTTTCCCACGTGGGTGAGTAACTTCACGGCTGCGAAGTTGAACTCATAATTTGTTTCGTAGATATGACCTGCAACTTGAGATACTTCGTCGCCTCTTCGCACGGCTAACCTGCGTTCATGTATGTGCGATTCTAGTATGAATTCAGTTTGGCCTTTGTAATAACAAGGGCAGTTTAGGCATGGGATGCGATACACTTCTCCCGATTGATCACTTGTCATTTTTCGGTCTTTTATTTTCATCACCCTGCTGCGCATGTTAACTTTGGGTCAATGTGCAATTCCAACATCAAGTCCCCCAGTGGTGCGCTCAGTCGCTTTTGAGACATCCTTGCTGTATGGCAGAGCGTCCTTTTTCCTTGGTAGTTATTCCGTTTGGGCCTTACGGGGCAAAACGCATGGCCATCGGTTTATAAATGGTTTTGGATAACTGTTCCGCACAAATTGGTCGCGAAGTTTATCGTACGCGTGTGTTACAGGAGGATTTTCCGAAAGAAAACCTGGACAGGAAAATACACTAACTTCCACAGTTTTGTCCCCCTCAATGTAAAACGAAACCTGGTCCAGGGATAAGCAGCTAGAATACGACAGATCTGTTCTCCTGAAACTGTCAAGGCAGAACTCCAACAGCTGCAGCATACACTAATTGAAAATGAATACCCGGAAAGGTCTATCCTCAGAAATATTGGTGAACGTGCCAAAACGCCTGTCACCTTAACTGCAGAAAAGAAAAACCTGTTCATAAGACTGCCTTTCTTAGGCGATGCAACCAGCGAACTGGTCAGACGACGCTTGAGGACTGCAATCACAAACGCTTTCCCAGCGGCGAGCTTACGGGTGCTCTTCACAAACTCTCCCCTCCTACGATTGGGAGGTAAAGACAGACTCCCTTTGAAGGCCACATCAATGTGCATTTACTATTTCACTTGTTCCTGTGGAGCGGGATACATCGGCTGTACAGCAAGGCATCTCGAAAAGAGGGTACGTGAGCACATACCGACCTGGCTAAGTAAAGGTTAAACTTGATCGATCTCGAGTGCTATTCTCGCACATCTAGTCGATAGGAACCATCGAGTCGATACTAACGAAGCCTTCAGGTGGTTTACAAGACACCATCTAATTTTTCCAAAGGCCTACGCCAACGGATGCTTGCAACAGCCGAAGCAGTAGCTATAAGGCTAGCAAATCCACTGCTCTGTTGTCAGAAAACTCTCACACAAGCTCTGTCACTTCCATGGCCTAAACCGATACCTAGTGGTGATGGGATTTCGCCCCTACCAACAAGCGACAATCCCTCAACCAACACGCTGACATGGCCTACATGCGCAAACTGACATAGTCCACGTTGGCCAATCAGCGCCCATGTTAGGTAGTTATTGATTTTTCTACCTATTCAAATTTTATTGTTATGTACAGCGTTAATTTCCCTTGCAAATGTTTGTTCTGATGAAGAATTGCTAAAAACAATTGTTTGCCATAAACTGACGTATAATATTAACCACGGGAATATTTGCGAAAAGTAGACAGTCTGTCAAACTATGCCACCCACAGCGCCCGATCATTCTTCTGGACTTTTTGATTCCTCTTAGAGATGTATAATGGCTAAGGGAACGTGGTAGGTGCACTATGAGACACTTTCTCCGAGAAGACTGCTACACGTGCGTATGTGACCAGCGCAGCCCTTTCTCTACTGATGGTCACACAGTGGATACTGTCCCCCACCAGGTTAAAACCACCAGTTGATCATTTTTAATGGTGCTCATCGTTCCAAGAAGTAGACGAATAAGGAGAAGCGCGTTTTTTAACAGAGAAGGGATAGACCTGATTGCTGGGAAAATGAGTATACTTGCCTTCGTTTTAAACTCACGTCATTGGCAAATAAAAAGTACTACTTCGTAGGTTTTGATTTTGTCCACGTTGCAGCTTTTACTAGAACCATGCTCAGAGCACATGCGTTTGCTTATCCGTTGGCCGCTGGTAGGTTGTGACCTCTCCACTATCGACCAATGGTGGGCTCGCATCCCCCGTGTCCACTTTGCAAATGTCCTGTTTGATGC
>JAYGXS010000003.1:56019921-56097401 GCA_036362985.1 Ligula intestinalis
TACACGCTGTAAATCCTTCCCCGCTCTGACTACTCACTTCCGCGCCACATGTCGTGGACGTGTCGATGTCGCGTCAGCTGCCGACAGGAATGGAGTTCTACCCAGCCAGTCAGATGAGTCAGAAGGCCATTCGAGATACAGTGCAGACGGTATTTAATCTACTCAGTGTATGGTGAAAAAGTAAAAGGTATTTCGTTAGAGGCACGCGCTTCAAATTGCGGTTTAAATTTCTCATCCTCCGTGGGAAATATTATTTTCGGGATTTCGGTTCACCTTGTCCTCTAGCGGACTTTGGTTGTTAGCTATTGTATTCGTTTTCACAATAACTCTAGCCTCAGAAGACACGACAGGACAGTAGTCAAAACGAGCAACATATCCGTCACCGCCTTTTGTCAATAATTCTCCCGGATTCCAGCTCTCTACAAATGGCTGAGTCATTTCAGTAACCTTTGTCATGCAGTTGAACGCTTTATACATAATGCATAGAGCTTAAATATCCTTTTATCGTCAGTCTGATCTATTTTGGGAGGCAAAAAAACGTGTAGATCAGCTTGTTAATTTGCGGCGCGAGAGAGACTCGAACTCGCAACCTGTAGTTCGCTGGTCTCAGTCGTTACCACCACACCATCGGGGTCCACTGTAGATGCGATTTAATTTCGTTTAAAAGCCCTAGTCGTAATTTCTAGGGCAGAAATCGCAATAATGATGCGACGAAATTGCCCCTCATTTAAAGGGCTAGACTTTTCTCGAGTTCAGTAGACTCAAGTTACGAACACCAAGTTGAGCGTCTAATCAACTCCACCACGAAGACATAGGATGACAGTAATCACAATCAGTTATTAACAGTCTAAAAGCAATCCACTTTGTTCTGAAAAGATGGTGACAGAACCAATTGAAACTATAAACCAAACAAATTTGGAAGACGGAAAGGAATGTTTGCCAGTGCCTGCATTCAAAATCTCGACATCATTGAAACAAGGAAAAAAGTCACACCACTGCCTGGATTTAAATCCTTCACCTCTCGCGTAGAAGTCGAGCGCCTACCTCTCTTCGCCATCACGGGATGGCGTGATAGTTTCCAAATTCCCTTACTTACTACAGAAACTCGATCTAGAAGTTATTTGAAATCTCCTCTTGCCAAGCGAACTGAAAGTCTTAAACGTTTAAGGGATGAAACTCATAAAGATGAAGCCTCCGTATCGTATTTAACCTTGAGAAGGTGGTTAATAGTCTAAGAGTGGAGATGGAGGAGCTGAAATTTTTTTCTCGATTTCTCCCTCGTGAGGAGAAACTGGCGATGCGTGAACTTGAGCGAGAAAACCTAACGTACGAAGAACCAGCATCCCTCGCCGAAGCGTCTACGCACAAAAAATGATCCGGCAGCCAGGGTGCTTGACGGAGTTGGCAGTCTGCCATGGACAGGGGAAACGGTCAACCCACTGGCTTCTCAGAGAACAAAGAAGCGCTCTCGGGCTTCCAAAAAGGCCAACTAAGCTCAAGGGCTAATATAAGTTGGCCGACTTTGAGCACGAACCAAACAAAAAAGGGTACCTTCGCAGGCCAAAACGAACATGAGCGCTGAACCTCGAAGCGAATCTGTCTTAACAAACCCTAGTGAAGCAGAAGGGGACGACAGTCTGAAGGTGAGTACCACTCGTATAAACTGCATAGTCACAAAAGGCATGACGGAAGATACGTCTGATACCCCGAATCAAGATTAGAAGAAGACGGGAAGTTATTTAAAGAATACCTGAATTTCCTCCTAAAGAGTGAGGAGAAAGTCGAAGTTCTAAAGGCATTCTCCCCAGTGGGAACCCCCTTTTTCTCCTTAATCCCACGCATTAACCCACAAGGGCGACAGTTTTTCTCCTCAAAATCCCTTAGGAGTTTTTTCACTGTCTGCTCCGATTTTCATCGTATGACACAGGATAACTGGCCTCGCCAACAGTCTAAGCAGCACTTTTTTGCTACCACTGCACATATGTAAAAATAGGGCACTCAAAGATATTTTTCCTACATATTCTCAATATACTGATACTGATACTGAACAACGCCAACCAAGACCGTTGAAAATTGTTTTGAAGAGTGAGGCTGAGGTCCAGCTATTGATAAGCAGGACACCGAAACTCAGATACTCACACCCGACGTGTTTTTTTCAGCGGGATTTTTCCCCTGTGGAGCGGGAGCAATGGAAATTGCTAAAAGTAGAACTCCACAGGAGATGCGATCTCGGCGAGAGCAATCTTCGAATTCTGAACGGAGAGATCGTCCATGTTCCGAGGTTACTCCTCTGGAGAAAGCTGATAACACTAGCAGCCTAGTCGGGATGGACAACAATCTGTCTCCATCAGCACCGACAGCTCCCTGCATGCAATCTCACGCAAGAGGCAACCGCCTGCATTACGTGATGACTTAGTCTAAATTGAGCTTTTTTTACACTAATGCCTAAGGCTTCCCTCAAAAATTGATGAACTCGAGGCAGTACTTTCGGAGCGAAAACCTGATGTAGTTGCCATTACGGAAACATGGCTAAAAACAGAAATCGCAGATTCGGAAATTTCGATTTCTGCATACCAGCTTTTCCGCAAAGACCGCGCAAACTGACAAGGAGGTGGGGTTTTCGTGTATCTCAGAACTGAAATCTCTGTTGTAGAAAGAGAACACACTCGAGCCCTGGAGTATGAGTCCATCTGGTTACAGATCAAGAAGGCGAATTCACAGAACCTTGCATTTCTGCCGTATACCGGCCACCAAACATTCTGAGCGGAGCTGACGACTCGCTCCTTGGTCTGGTGAAAGAAGCTGCTAGCCACCAGGAGGTTCTCATTGTTGGTGACTTCAACGCCCCTACAATTGAATGGAACAACCTGACAGCGAAAGTGGCGTCAACTTCCTTTAGTTCCAAATTAATGGATCTCACGCTTGACGTATCACTAGTTCAGAACGTTAAGGGCATAACCAGATTTCGAGAAAACCAGCGGGCTACTTGTTTGTATCTCATTCTTACGAAGGATTTATCCTACATAGATAAAGTGCATTTGAGTGCTCGCTCGGTAAGGGTGACCATACGACGCTAGTGTGGAATTACTCACTCCATACTCAGCGGCTGCGGAAAACGAAAGACCAGCCGAGCATATGGAAGGCATATCTCAATTCAATGAAGAATGCACTATCGTCCGTGAATTGGGACGGCCTGCTAAAGGGGGATCCGGAGGAGGATTGGAGATCACTCAAGAGGGTTGTATTAGATCTGATTAAGCGCTTTTGTCCAGTGAAGGTACACAAGACGACTAATCGTTCTGCCTGGTTGACGAGAAACCTTAACAGGCAACTGAAGAAGAAGAAAAGGAAATGGAAGTTATTCAGGAAAAATGGGTTGCCAGTACACCTCGAGGAATTTCGACGCCAAAGAAATGCAGTTAAAAAATTAATTAGCCAAGCCAGGAAAAACTATGAATCAAAAATCCTCCAACAGGCTGAAGAAAAGCCCAAAATTCTATTCCGCTATAGTAACAGTAGATTAAAAAACAAGGATCCTGTCGCAGTACTTAAGAATGATGATGGCGGAGAAGTCGTTGAGAATGGCGAGAAAGCCGGGTACTGTAGCCGGTTCTTTGCCTCGGTGTTCACTAGGGAAACCGAGCTTCATTTTGATAATGCCAACATTGCTGTTGTAAACGCTGGTCTGGTATTTAATTCTCTACTATTTCCAACATATGTAGTTGACAGGGAGCTGCAGGGCCACAAAGAAGCAAAGTCATCTGGACCAGACAATATACCAGCCAAGTTCTTGAAAGAATTGGCAAGCGAACTCTCAGAGCCCCTAGCACACATCTTTCGTTCTTCATTTGAACTAGGAAATCTGCCATCCGAATGGAAAACGGCAAATATTTACTCGATATACAAGGGCGGAACCCGCACGAAGGTGAACAATTACCGGCCCGTCAGCCTAACTTGCATTTGCTATAAGGTGATGAAAATGATAATTAAATAGACGACAATGAAGTTCTTGGAGGAGAACAACCTACTGTCAGGGCTCCAACATGGCTTCAGAAAGAACCGTTCTTGCCTTTCCAGCCTTCTACTCTCCACTGAGCAGTGGAATCGCGCACTGGATGAAGATGGTAAGGTTGACGGCATCTATACGGACTTCTAGAAGGCATTCGACAGCGTCCCGCATAAGCGTCTAACATAAAAATTGTCAGAAATTGGCATAAGAGGAAACCTGATGGCATGGATCACATATTTTCTCACAGGGCGATCGCAAACTCTGTGCATCGGTGACTCGAAGTCAAACCCTACATCTGTGCTGTGTGGTGTCCCCTAAGGCTCTGTCTAAGGGCCACTGCTCTTCCTTAACTTTATCAACGACTGTGTCAACGACCTGGGTTGCAGCGCTATGATGC
The DNA here is from genome assembly GCA_036362985.1 of Ligula intestinalis. NCBI lineage: Eukaryota > Metazoa > Platyhelminthes > Cestoda > Diphyllobothriidea > Diphyllobothriidae > Ligula > Ligula intestinalis. The sequence goes on from JAYGXS010000003.1 coordinate 56,024,328, forward strand.
TTGCCGACGACGTCATCTCTGGAGAGCCATCAGGTCTGACGCCAATAGGAAAACGCTTCAAGCGAGTCTCAATCGACTTATTTGGTGGTCTGCTCGTTGGCTCTCAAACTTTAACATTAGTAAGTGTGTGGTTTTAAGACTCCGTACTAGGACTGATGAGGAGAACGATTCCTTCCAATACCTCCTCGATGGGCACCTGCTTTCAAATGTGAACAAAAAAAGGACCTCGGTGTTCTAATAAATTCATCACTTAACCCATCTACTCAGTGTGAAAAGGCAGCTAAAAGCGCGACACAGGTGCTGTTTGTAATTTGGCGGGGATTCATCAACATTGACAAGGACCTCTTCACGAAAACCTACTGAGCATTTGTTCGGTCCCACTGGGAGTATGCCGTCCAGGCCGGGCGTCCGTGGTTCAAGAAGGATTACCTGCACATGGAACAAGTGCAGGCGAGGGCTACGAAAATGGTCAAGAATCTTGGTCATCTGTCTTATGAAGAAAGACTGACTGAACTGGATCTTTTCCCTCTCAATTATAGGCAACTCCGCGGGGACCTCATAAAAACCTACCGTATTGTTAGAGGCCAAGACTGCGCCCTAGAATTTGATGATTTCTTCGAATTGGCTCGGACTGACCATCTGTGAGGTCATCCCTTTAAAATACAGGAAAAACCGGCCCGTATCGACATTTGACGAAACGCCTCCTCTCAGAGCGTCATTGGAGCGTGGAACGGACTCCCGGAATATGTGGTCCTCTCAGATACTGTTGACATTTTTAAACACAAACTTGAATCTCATTTGCTGAGAAACTGTGGCAGATATAATGAACAAAGTGTGAGTAGCAGCACCTTGCAACTGGCTCACACTTATCGCTGATGTTGTGCCTACATTTGTATTATGTACTATTGTTACGGTAGACCTATTATGTGATTTTTGGTTATGAATAGGGAGCTCAAGGGCGAAAGCATTCTTTCCTTAAAAAATGACTTGTAAACGCATATAAAATGCAACAATCTGCAAACCATCATAAATGCGCGAACGAAAATTTTGAACCGATAAAAATAACACCCGTAAACAAATCCGTAGCTTAAAAATTTTAAATTATAATTTGTTTGTTTAGAAATGTAAATAACTTTCAAAGGTTTCAGGCGCTTAAAAAGGGAATAAAAGCATTATACTTGATAAATAAGTATAATTGTCATGCAAAGTCATAGCTCAGCGATGATACGTATGCAAGCATAAAGGAAGTCAGGTAAAGCGAACGAACGTTTTCGATTAATTCATCATCAGGCAATACAGTAATATAAGGGAGGGTAGAGTTAACGAAAGTTTTAGGCAAACCAATCAGTAGTAACAAGAGGGAGAGAGGTGTAAAAGGATCAAAGGGGATCAAAAGGATCAGATTCTTGTCTTAATTAGGACAGAGAAATGGGGGTGGAGGAAGAGGGGAAGGGAAAGGAGTCAGGCAATTAGTTACTGACATCCAGTGGTCCTCGCCTCGGCTTTTGTTGGGTGTCAACGTTTTGAGACTGTGTCGGTGGCCTTTAGATGCTTGATGCCGATGTCTCATCATTGTTTCGCGGCGTAGTAAGAGGCGTGAGGGTGGCTGTTGAAAAGGCGGCCACGGGAGACTTAGGGCCGCTACAAATGCTTTCTGCGCATATAAAATTGGGTAAGTAAGGCGAATGGCGACTGCTTCTGCCATCGTAAGTATCCGCTGACGCAGGAACTTAAAGTGTTTAGCCGGAACTTTATAGATGACTCTAAATGCTTGGTTGACGTCTACCCGATGACCGCTGTCTACCAAGTGAGCCAGAATTGCGCTTGATATCGACTTATTTTCTCCTCTGTTTATCCACGCAGGGTGATACTATCGCATGCGCTTGGATGGACGTCTAATCGTTCGACCAATGTAACTTGCCCCACAGGAGCATGTTAAGTTGTAGATACACATTGATGTGGTCTGAAACGGCAGTCCATCCTTGCTTTCAAAGCGAAGAAGTGTAGTGCTTGAGAACAATAATCTTAACTTTGCTGCTGGGTATGTACGCGCGATTGCAGCGTTCAGACGAAGCTGCAGAAGTTTGCTTGCTAGATGAACTTGAAAAGGTAATGTAAGAAATACGGTTTTCTTCTCAGCCGTCGGTACCTGCAGTCTTGGTGGACGTTTCATCAAATAAACTTATCGATGAACTTATCGGGGAACATATTTTCTTGTAAGGTATTTTTAAACAGTGCGAGTTCGTCCTCCAGTGTCTGTGGAGAACATATTCTCCTAGATCGGTTCGTGAGGCAGCGGACTAGGCCTCGTTTCTGACTTAGTGGCACAAAACTGTAGAAGTTAGTGTATTGCCCTCTCCAGGTCTTCTTACGAAATGCACTTCTAATTATTGATCCATCAGATCTTTTACTAAGGAGGACATCAAGAAAGGGGAGGCACTGTCTGTCCAAAGTGAAGGTTAACGCTGAGTGCATCTGATTCGCTTTATCTAAGAATGTGTCAGGCTCAAGTCTTCCGTCTACTATTATTAATATATCATCCAAATAGCGAGCATAGGCTGGAAGATCATTTATAATAGGAGAAAGTTTGTTGCTCTCCATTTTGCCCATGAAAGTATCCGCTAAAAGAGGTCCAATTGGTGCTCCCATCGCTTCCCCATCGATTTGGCGGTTAAATTGGCCATTAAAGCTGAATTTCACGTTTAAAGTGCAGCTTAAGAGTAATTGCTTCATGTCCCCGATCGGCATGCCGATTGGGAACTCTTTTTTAACAATCTCGTCACACAAAAATTCTATGGTTTCTTTGAGGGAAATGTTGGTGAACAGTGACGCGACATCTACGGATAACATCGTTTTACCGTTGATATTAGTGTTTCTTATGTATTTGACGAATTCAAACGTGTCCCGTAGGCTATGCGGTGCTATTTGGTGCCGAATCGGTTTCAAATTTTCTGCCAGCCACTTTGCAATTGCATGATAAGGTGAGTTGCACATGTCCATTATTGGCCGTATTGGAACGTCTGGTTTGTGAATCTTTGGCAAACCATAAAGCCTTGGGGGAGCTGTGCCTGTGGGTTTCAGCGCTTCTAACTCTTGTTCTCTAAGAAAACCTCGGTCTTTCAGTTTCCGAAGACAAGTAGTGAGTTGAGTTTCTATGTTCTCCGTTTATCCTTATTCTGTCTTTTCCTTTTGAACTTAGTTTCGTCAGTCAGGATTGATTCAATCTTTGAAACTGAAATACTTTTACTCATAAGAACGACACCAGAACCATTGTTCGGTTTTGTTATGAATATATCAGTATTTTGGTGCAAAACTTTGAACTTCTCCAAATGCTTTTTCGTGATGTGTCCAATACTTAAAGTTTTAGTTCTAAGATATTGATAGCAACAATTTTTACTATTGATTGGTTTAACTAAAACTTTCGTTAACTCTACCCTCCCTTATATTACTGTATTGCCTGATGATGAAAAAAACGAAAACTTTCGTTCGCTTTACTTGACTTTCTTTAAATCATAGCCATTTTTCTTTCTATACTCCAAAGAAAGTTCATACGTTTTGCAGATAACTAATTACAATTATTTTAAGATCGCCCTGATTTCAATTTTATTTTAAAAATATGAACTTTATTCAATGTGTAAATCTTAAATTTTGAACTAAGATTTTTATTAAACTCATTTTCAAACTTTCGAATTTTGGATATTAAGTCTTTTAAAAATGACCATGTTAGTAATAATTGAAAAAGGATAATCGAGTGAAGGGAAGGTCCACAACAGTCACTTCTATGCTTATGTCTAAGATGAATTAAATATAACAGGTTGCGTTTCTAAAAAGCACTTAAGTTGAGTATTCAGTTAAAGAACATCTGTGTTTATTATATTTGTACCGATAAAGTCAAGGCTAAAATAGGTTCTTGACCAATTTTTGATTTAGTCAAAATAAATTGTACGTTTTGGCTTAAAATGAGAAAAATCACTGTTCAATTTACATGGGAACATTGTTTGCCATATTCGAACAATTTAAAACCGCGTTCTAAAATTGCAAATGCACAAAATAGTAACCGAATACGTACTAAGATTTTGCAAAAGTGTTTATTCCCTAAACACTTGCTTTATATCGCACTGTTCACCATGAAGTACATATTTTATGTATACAACTTGTTAAAGTTCTCGGAAAAATATTTCCAAATCGTTTTAAAAACCTTCAGATGTAGGAAAAAACTGAAATTTTGAAACTGAAATTATTATCTGGCTATGAACAGCATTATGAATTCTTAATTTTGTCTTCACCTGATTTTCATCAACTTAACTCTAGATTTAGCGGTACTGGGAGGAAAATATTTGAAGCTTTGCTTGCTTTTGTCGGTATGCGCCAGTTACACAATGCAGAGATATAAAACAGATATTGGTTCTGTCGTGCTAAGTAGCATAGACAATTTTTTCTAGATCCAACATCAGCTGTCTTCGCCAAAATCTTGCCTGTTTCTATTAAAAAAGGCAACAAAATATTCAATGTTCCTAACTAAAAAGCTTCATAAAGGTTAAATCTATTGGTGATATCAAAATAAAGAGAGCATGGCTTTATATGAGTTAGCTCACCAGCTCTATGCAACATTATTGAGCTCTGTCAGTGCGGATTTGTACTGTCACCAACAAGGGTTGGGTGTTGTATAAGCCTCAAACAGTGAGTTATTCAACGGTGCAGAAGATCGCGTAAACATAAATGCTAATATCTGCGCCTTTTTAATTAATGACACATAAATTAACCCTACCTACATTCTGAGCGAACCGTGAGGTTTTCTGGTTGCGATTTATGATCTGGGACTATACCTGAAGAGAATAATTTTCGGTTTGCTTTTATATTTTGATAAAAACCTCTGGCTTTCTTAGGTATTCAATTTTGAAATATTTTAGGTACATTCGTCAGCCAGCGGACGAACAGCAGATTGCCGAAAAACCTGTCATACATCTGTTCCCAAAAACCGGCTTATTTAGTATCACGGAATAATAGTTTACTAATAAGCTTTTATAAAGTCGTCTGTCCTTTTATTTGAAGAAATACTGTCAATATATATTCCACGATATCGAATTTTACTGACAAGAGTTGGCCTAAAAAGGCATTGTGTTTAAAAAGGGGAGTACTAAGTTTAACGCCCTATGAATAAACAGGTAAGGGTTCCGTTTGAATATCTTTAAATCTAATGTTAAACATTTCACGCTGACGGCGTCTAAACCATCGAAAACGGGCACCTCCTTCTCTATTGTTTTTACTGGCGTCTTTTAGAAACTATGCCATTTCTTTGTAAATGTAACAACCAAGTATTTTTTCGAATTTTAGATGTTTTAAAGAGTTGGCAAAGGCATTAAATTCTCCCAAGCAATGTGGTTTGTTGCTGGCAGTTTGAAGGCAAAGCAAGGAACTGCGCAGCCGACAAAGTAATTTTGTTAATATTAATAATTCGTGCTAACAGGTGCGAACTACTAGTGCTGATTAAACGAAGAGGATCTTGAAAAGCATTGTTGAATTTTCTAAAATGCCAATATTTCTTGTTGTTTAATCGAAGTAATGTTGGAGTAATGAGCAATCACCTATTTACAATGATAAGGGCGATTATAATGCGAACGATGACACTGACGAGGGCACCGTTGGTAATGATAAGTTATCAATACCAAGAAAGCGTAAGGGGAATGCTGAAACAGCGATGAAAGCGCAATATAATTGTATCAAACACGTGGTTTTGTGCCGTCCAAATCATACTGACTTCCTATTGCCCTTAACACTATTATATGTAACTATCCTCGACGATAGGTTATAGAGAAAGGGCTAAAACTCAGGCCAATTAAAATAAGCTTCAGCGAACGTCACTTGTCCACCTGGACTGCTTTTCGGAACACATATTTTCCTTTCTATCATTAATTGTACACCTGCGAATACTTTTATGCTAAAATTTCCAAATAAATTTGGAAAAAAATATGGATTTTGCATCTGAGCATCGTAAATATACAACTGCATCAATCTTAAAAACTTGACAGTAGAATAGGATTTAAAAATGTCCTAAAGATGGTTCTCACCCTTCTCAGACCACCCGCTTGGCAATTTTGGAATTTTGCGATAAATGGGGCCGAGGAGTGGAGAATGTAGGGTAGGCAGTGAGCTATTTTCGTTAGTCGATTGCGTGAAAGTGTGTGGAGGTGACGCATGATCACCATTGGGGAGAAAAAAATTAGCTAAGCGCCTTTTAACATCGCAGCAAATTATATGCGCGCCGAACGGTAGCTGCCTCGGCTGTGAATAGCCCCCGTTGGCGTAAACGTTTTCAGCTTTCCTATGTCCAGTAGACAACGTGGAAGGTTTCGTTGATATCGACACAGTGATTCATATCGACTAGGTGTGCAAGACTAGAATCGATGTCAATCTTGATTTAAATTTACTCAACCAGGCCAGTATATGTGCATGCGCCCTCTTTTTAGGTGCCTAGTCGTTTGTAATATATATCCTGATCCAAAAATTGCCTGGAGCATTGCATGCTGCTGCTTTCAGCGGAATTTGGTTCTTACCACTCAAGCCTAGGAGCCGAGTATTCAGTAAGAGTTTGCGTAACATTGCGTTGGGCAAAGGCACATCTGATTTCCTTTTATCAATTAACTTGTTGTTTCCTCTAAGGTGGGCAATCCTGTGTAGTGAAGGTAGTCGACCTTATTCTAAGCTACCCAATATTGCTGAAGATGAATCCTTCTGCATATCAGCTCTCAATAAATGTTTTCTACAGCTGCTTGAGTACTGCTTCATTAATTATAAAAAAGGGAGGTTAGTCGTTAGCTAGCTGCCAATCCCAGGCCGATAGTTCTTTTTGAGTTCTGGTGAACAATACTGTGAAAGTTGAGATACTGTGTCGTCCAGGTTTTCCTTTTTAATGCCGTTCTTTTGAGGGTAAACTACCGAAAACGTATGTTTGCCGAATTGCCGTTAAGTCGATGCTTCATCAGGTATCGAAGATGAAAGAAAGCACACTTTATGACCTTATTGTTGTGTCCGACATTGATCTGCGGCAAGAATGTGGCAGATTGTATGGTTATACTCCTTAAGACAGTTTTCATGCTGGTGGCATACGCGACCGAGGACTTATAAAAAAAAGGGAACATTTCGCAGGTAACTATTGAATTTAAATAATGCTGGTCGATTTCGGATTTTGGACTTCTGCAAGACTGTAACAATGTATTCCGCTTAAGGCATATGACAATAATGTAGGGTTTAGTACGCCAAATTTGAACTTATCTCGCGATATCTAGCGAAACTGGAGCTACCGCCGCAAACCGACGTCGACTCCACATACAACGTTTGTCACCAGCTCGTCACCCAAGTCCCGCCCATCAAGCCTGGAATTAAAAAAAATAATCTAGTAATTGGCATTGATGTGGTTGATGGCGCATCCGAGATGTATCGCCCTCGTCGTAAGGTGGAATAGGGGGTTGATCAGGAGAAAACTGTACTGTTTGTTCGCTTGCGAAAAAAGAACGTCATTCAAGCAAACATTTCTCAAATACAGGGTGGTTTGTGCTTATGTGAGCTTACTAGTCACGCAAAACCATCAGTTTTTTTCACTTTCTGTACACTCACCAGGAGAGTTTGCCGGTCTCCACAGATTATCTTCGTCAGGTTATCGAAGCTGGCAGTAAAAAAGGGGGACGTAATCGCTGATAATGGTAAATTAACTGCTCTCGTTGAGAGATAAGCCCAGGGTCACGAGACTTTCGCAGATTTCCAGTGCTACACGACACTGACATATTTTTTTCATCTTTGCTAGTATTGCGCTCCTGGTTAAATTATCATAGCTGGAAAAAATGTAATTTGCGTGTGCAATATGCAATAGATATTTCATGAACGTTAAAAGAGTATATTCGCTAACACAAAATCCAAGTAATTGAGAAGAAAAAAATTCGATTGAACAAATTCAGCGCGTGCTTCGTCACCCAAAGTATATGAACAGTAAAAATATGACCATTCTTAAAAAGGCAGGCATAGTCTGGGCCATAAATTTGAATTGATTAAGAATAAAATTAATTAATTTTTATTAAAAATCAAAAGTTCAGAATAATTAAACATGCAAAACGGTAGTTCTCGGTGGAATGTTTGAGACCATTTAAGAGAACCAAAAACTGTGGGCCATGGAGACAGGCAGATTGCTCTTAGTGTGGTCAATATAATTCTTCAGCAAAAAATAATGTTCTTCGCGTATGAAAAAATGAGTTTCAATATGATTAAGTATTGAACTGTAGGCAAAAGAAAACTTGATTAAAAGCTGCAGATGTTTGCGTAAAAAGGTATATTACCTTTGTAAACATTTTCACTTTAATACATCTTTGGGGCATCATTTTAATGATGGTATCCATTATGCACCTGTTGATACCACTATACCTACAAGAAATCTTTGCCAACTCCAAAAACATTTTTTTGCTAATTTTGTTCGTCGTTTATCACCAAATGGGCCTCGCCCCCGAATTAAGTAGCCACATCATCCATTAATCATGGACAATTTCTGAATGTTGCCATTGACACAGGGTTTTGTCAAAAAGGTCGCCGCACATATGACCACCTGGTTGACTTCAAAGGCTTACCTAAAAATAAGACCCCATCACAGAAGTAAATCCCTTGCCAAGATGACAGTCGATAATCAATATACGTCTGAGTAAATGCATTGACAAGGCTACAGTGTGAAAGTTTAGACCCCTCTTGATGACAGAGAGTTTAACACACCGGCACTGAATTCACAAGCCAAAGCGGTGTCCCAATGACTGATTAATTTACAAAGAGATTACTGTTGCAAGGATGTGATTACTATGAGTGAGTGGCGCTAAATGAAAGTAACGGATACGGCTCTGGATAGATTCTACGATCTTCCAAAAAGTCACAAAGCGAATATCCATCTACGAACAATTGTTGCCCATAAAGACAGCCTTACCAATAATTCGGCAAAATGAATGTACACAAAACTTAAACTGGTCAAAGACAAATCGACTTACTCTATTCAATCAGCTTCTCGATTCGTCAAAGACTTTTGAAGTCGGTTGATTCGATCGAACAGAATCATTGTCTTTTTCCATGTGCGTTCGTTAGTCACACCGATCCCACCAAAGCTGTCGCACGACATCTTGCGCAAGAGACTTTAAGGTGCATATGCTGAGGCTAGAAGCCCACTCTCAGTAGAACGTATCAGGAGTTTATTCGAATTTTGCCTAAATGCATACTTTACCGTTGTTGGCAAAACATAGGAGCAGATCAACGGAACTCCAATGGACTCCCAAATCCCCAGTTTAGTGGCAGAACTGGCCCTAGAAAACCTACAAAACACCACCTTCACCCAACATAAGCCTGTCTTTTGGTCTCGCTACGTTGACGACACGTTTGCTATCCTCAATCAGAACATGCTGCAAAACTTTGATAACTTGCTCAAGGTAATCTTTCCTGACATGAAATTTACGAGGAAGAATAGCAAGAGCAGCAGTTACCTTTTTGATTTCCTCATGAAGAGAACGTCCAAAGATAAAATGGAGACGCTGGTTTACTGTAAGACAACGAATACAACACAGTTTCTGAGTTTTCATGGCAATCATCCGGTTTCTCACAACATAAGCTGTAAAAAACGCTCTTTAAATGAATTCAGACTCATTATGCCAGACGAAACGATAAGCGAGGTCCGATATCACCATGATCATTTCACGAGAAATAGTTATCCTAAAGCAATTTTGAACTAATGCGTACGCGTTCGCCCCCGGAGGACCAAACAGAAGAACTACCGATGATCTGGAACACTCTACCATATATCAAGGGCATCTCGGAAGTAATTGAGCTCACCGCTGCAGCACTAGGTGTTGTACTTTCACAAGGACCCAAAGCTACCATACGCAACAATGTGATGAGTATAAAAGGCCGGATGAATTCCAATAAACAATCTGGGGTAGTATATCGCCTCCCATGCCTAGGCCGCCATTGCTAATCCACAGGCTAAACTAAACGCAGCTCGTATCAAGCACAGATGATCATAAGTTGATAGTACAACGAGACAACGAAGATTCACGTGTTGCAATGCATAACTATAAAACAGCCTATGAATTCAACTTCGTGGTCGTCAAAGTACTCGCGCACTTCGAAAACAAGAAAAGCCGGGAATTGATTGAAGCCTGGTCCACAGACAGGAAGGCAATCAACAAATGTACTGAGTCGGCGCTGGCGTACACAGCCTTGCGCAGTCACGTGCAGTCATACCCAGACGTCCGTTACAGTTGATAGGCCAAAATTCTATTGAATTACCACATTTTCGTTGCTGAAGCCCTGGCGAACCTTGAGATCACTGAGAGCTTATTAATGTATGTCTCTATAATTGCTTACTTCACCTCCTCTTTCATGGCTGTTTCTAACACCTTTTCGACCCCTCTTAGTTGATTTGCTTAAACCCACTATAATAATTGTTATAACCTTGTATGTTTTTGCGTCAGCAACGGTTATGCCCCCCTGTTATGTGTTAAGAAGAAAAAGCAGAACAGGATAGCAGATAGTCTTTTTAACCTACCATACTAACAGCATAGATACTTGTTAAAAGGCCAGACACCTGTTTCACTGGTATTCTGCCGCTGCTTGACACAGCTGCGAGGTGTCCGGCTCATCAATCAATCCCCCAGTTTTCACTATCTGCTTTCTGGTTGATATCCAGGTTTTGGAAGTTCCACTTTTAAGTCTCCTGAGAAATTAATTTCTGTTTGCGGTATATATCAGTATGTTTAATGTATGTGGGCGTAGACCAAAATTGTAAGTGTATATTTGTGTTGAAACCCGTCAACCTCTGCCCTTGACTGTCAGATTTACTAGTCTATCAGCTCTGTTTCCTGTGCGTCCAGCAGATTTTCTTCTGTGTCCATCAACAGCTTGAGTTCTGTCGTCGTCTCGGCCAACAGCGTTCCTTGCCTCTGGCAGCCGTGTCCCAGGTAGCTAGCAGCAGACTCTCGGGTCGTCGGTAGCGTTTCCAGCAGCAGACTTCGCCTTCTGTTCGCAGCGGGGTATTTAAGGGTCAGCGGTCATTGTTCCCTATTGGTCCTACATGCGTGGCCTCTCCAGATAGCCATCATGCCTCTAGCCATCGTGTCCTCAGGTGACTGTTCGCACCCTCGGTGATGCGCGCCTTTGCATGCGTTTTTTCGTAGCCCTTGTCATGCGTGACCTCAGAACCAGTTCAGCGGCGGTCTCGCGTGTTCTATCTTTGTTGTCCTGCCTCGAGAACAGTGCGAGTGCTCGGCCCTTCTAACAGTAGGCCCCATTTTTTTCAATGCTTCTTATTTTTGACGAAGGATTCGCGTATGATTCAAACTCTCAGGAAAATAGCCAACTCGATCCGGTGCTCGAGAGTCTTTTTTCTTTATGCATGCAACTAGCTGGAACGCGAATGTTTTCATTCATTCGTCCTTTTTAGTTTTCGACGAATAAAAACACCATTCTGCTTGTTCGCGCACCATGATGGTCAACCTTATTTATTTCTCGGCACAAATGGGTCATAAGTATTGAGCACTAGGGTGACCTAGCCAATACTGACAGTCTCGGCTGATAGGTCGACAGTCGGTTTTCACGTTTTCCACCGTGTCCCCCCCCCCAGTGCAGTGGTGCAGAGACGTTGACTTGCCTTGAATTATAGTGTACTTGTACCATCGTTGCACCAACTTCAATCATACTCCATTCCTCTTACATATACCGGTTGTCAGGAGATGGGAGCCGGTGCAAGCACACGTACTGTGGACAATCACAATCCAAATAGCACATCAAAGTAGGGAACGTATAAAATCCTAGCCTTGTAGGAGTGCAATACAGGCCACACTAAGACGGATTCATTGCAGCCTGACTCTCCACTACCCATTCGGTCGCTACACGCAAGCACACACTGGGCAGCCGGTGTGGTATGAGTTATCCCGTCAGCTGACAAACTTCCAAACGACGTCCTTAAGCCCACCGTCCTAGCTTCGCGCGCATAAGACTGTTTATGGCGATCAAGCTGGCATAAAAGTGATCATGTCATTATTGCGCTCTCGGTGGCACATTTGGCACGAATATTCGGCGGCCAGCAACTTCCTTAGGTTTTGGTCATTCAGAGAATCCGGCCAGTATGAGAGACAGTATGTCCAATTAGGAGGGAACAAGTTTATTGGGCAAACACAGCTGTCTTTCTAAGCGGCTGGTTGTCCATAAAGAAATGAACAACCAGGGCTGCCGTACAAAACATCTTGGCTGACCGTAGGGAGACATGGAAAAATAGAAAAGAGTTGTCCAATTTCATTCGCCAGATCGCATATTCTGCGTCAATGTGGGCATGAAAATCCAACAGCTGTAACAGAGAAGAGTTGGCGAGAGATGGCGAATATAACGGCGTCGGTAACTTTCCTGAACTATTTTAACCCGTCCATGGTCACTGCAAGTTTATAAACTAATTTGCCAATAAGAAAACATTTAAGAACGATCAAGCGGTGTGACTTACTAAACAGAAAGAAAGGCTTATCAGATTTCACATCAGTTCTCTGGTTTCTCTAACATGAACCTGCGCAAGAACCCTCCTCAAAATAATCCATATTCGTAGAAACCTGAAATCGAAAAACTCGTGAGATCTGAAAACTATGTGTCTCATTCATTTGGAATAGCTATCGGGGCTCTTAGCTCGTAAATTTTCATCTGCAGATGCTCAAACCAGAAACAATATTTGGTATGAAATATTCCGTCATTTATCAAGGAAGTGTCGAGGGCGACCGAACGCATTGATATAGGACTGATATTGGAATGACCTAAAGCTAGCCTCTTGAGCAGCCAGGAGTTATGCATCGCATTTCTTGCCTTAACTTTGCTTGTGCCTACACTGGTCATACAGAAGTATAATATACCTCACTGAGGGGTGCGTTAGCAGCTTATCATAATTGGAAGCCCACAAGTACGGAAAAAGTCATGAGTTTAATTGGGCAAATAAACCAGACAAATCACGACCGTTTCGAAGCCTTTGCCTCTAGTCCGGTGACAGACTATGCGCAATCATCTGTGGAGCGGCGTATCTGATGTAGATTGTCTACGTGCAGCAAATATTCCCATACTTTATTTGAGAAGTCAAGTTGGCGAACATAAGTTTTCAGCAAATCATCATCAGAGCAAAACATGGCCGACCCCGATGCCATGTGGCGATCACATTTTACCCTACCTCTCAGTGACAGTCGTTCGCTACGCGCAAATAGCAGCAATTATCCCTCCATGTTTCTGCCTTCATATCAACACCCATGACCTAACTCAATTACGTCCCCTACCTCTCCCCTCTCCCCCAACACAAGAACATCTACACGCCGACTTCGCCATGCGGGCGACGCGTAAACGATGAATTGTAAATAGACTTCACTATTTAACCTTGTTCAACTGTACAGTTTTCCTTACCCTGCAAATGTTTTGGCCTGATGATGATTTGCTGAAAACAGATGTTTGTCAACTTAACTTCTCAAATTGATGAAGAGTGGCTTTCACCTCCTATGAATACTACACCTTGTCAGGAAGTCAAGTTAAGCGGAAGAACGTGTTCAAATGTTCAATGCCAGGCAAGTACAGTAATATATGGGATGGCAAAATAAGCAGCATTTAAGCAACCAAATATAGAAAGAGAAGCAAAGTTATTAAGGAATCAAAGGGTCAGATTCCATTCATAATTTGGAAGCAGAGACGGGTAAGGGGTGGCAAACGGAATGCAGGCATCCAAAAAATTTATTTTCAAGAAAAGGCATCTTTTGGGAAAAAAGTAAGTTTATTGAGTTAATTTTCGACACTGGATCCTCAAATCGTCGTCAGACTTGACAGAAAGTTGCAAACAACAGTAAGCATTTCAAAATGCTCATGTGGTTATATAGTCAGTCTGGTGTGGGTGTTAATTGAGGGTTACAATTTGCGTCACATCGTGATGGACATGATTATCAGTCGCAATGCCGTAATGACTAATGGGCAACTGTAATTTAAGTTAGCCCGGTGTCAGTCCGGGGTCAGCCCACGTTATCCGGTGTGGACGCTAATTGTGCTTCATGTTGGTCCATGTTTGTCGGCTGCAGTCTTGTCCACATTTCTTTGAGATGTTTGTACACTCCGGCTAACTCAATATGCCGGTTGATGCATGAGTCATCGGAATGCATGGCCTCAAAAAATTATCGACCTTTTTGGTGGGGAAAAGTCCAAAGATGTGTGTTTTGTCCCATGCAAAAGTATGTCCTGTGTCAAGGCAATGCATAGCCACTTCGAAAAAACGGTTATGACTCTTAGCTGCCGATTGGTGCTCGCGGATGCGTGTAGAGACTGATCTTCTTGTTTGGCCACAATATACCTTATCACAAGCCATACATGGGATTTTGTGATGGCTTCTTTCTTATTGAGGTAACCAATCTTATCCTTAGGGTGTACTTACTGAGTGCGTAAATTAGCCACAGGTTTGTGCGCCACTTTTATTTAGTGTTTCCGCAAGCGTCTTTCAACGAGTTCAGACACCCTTCTGATTCTAATTACCTGTAAATTCAAGCGAGCTTGGAGTCCGTCCTATTAACAGGAGACTTCAGCGACTATGATCGGTTTACGATCCGAAACAATACTGTCCATGCGTTAAAGAATCGGAATCAGTTTTCATGTCTATCCTCCGAAGATATGAAAGCACTTAAACATTTAAAAACTGATGAAAACATAATCATTCTTCCCACCGACAAAGGAGATTTAACTGCAATCTTGAACAAACCAGACTACAAGCAGAAGATGCTTTCACAATTAAAAGATAGCTCAGCCTATAAACCTCTTCCAACAGACGTTACCAAGAAACAGATATCATTGATTGACAGGGTACTGAAACGCCTTACAGGGACGAAACTACTGTCGGGAGATACCGAAAAATGCCTGAAACAATCTGGGGCAAACATCGCAAAGGTCTACGGATTACCCAAAGTTCACAAACTGGAAGTCCCTCTACGACCGATAGTATCATTAATCGGTGCACGGAACTATGAAATCTCTAAGTGGCTATTCCGACAACTTCATCCACTTACGAAAGATTGTGAGACTTTCCATGAGATCTCTCCGGAGTTTCTACAGAAACTAAGGGAAATCACGGGCTCTGATGATGAAATAATGGTCTCCATTGACGTCGTTTCCCTGTTCACCTCCATACCACTTGATGTAGCAAGACACAGAAAGCCCTGAAGAGCTATGAAACGAAGGTTCCTGCAACTGCCTTATTTGATCTTGTGGACCTTTGCCTCGAAAACTATTTTTCATTTGATCATCAATATTATCAACAACTAAAAGGAGCTCCAATGGGGTCACCCATATCTGGATTTCTTACCGAAATGACCATCGAAACGCTAAAATCACTGGTCATTCCATCGATGGGTACGCATTTGTTGTCGTTAAAAAATACCATCTTGAAGCACTCCACAAGACCATCAACTCAAACATTCCGGGCATTCAATTCACGCTCAAGAAGTAGGTTAACAGCAAACTCCCATTTTTGGATGTTCTCGTGCAGCGAAATGCTGACGGAACATTACAAGCGTCCATTTACCGCAAAAACATCTATGTGGAAGCTATTCTTAACTATGAGAGCAACAACCCTATCTCTCACAAAAGGAGTGCCGTCAACAGTCTGCTACGCCGAGCGAAAACACACTGTTCTGATGAAAACACCTACGGAAATTAGCTAAATTACTTATTTGAATTGTTTTTCCGCAAGGTATACCCCAGAGACTTTGTGCGCTGATGCATGAGAGAACAAAAATCCAAAAAAAGAAACCGGATAGTTCCACTCAGGCGCTCAAGACGAACACTTGGCAAGTCCTTCTATACACGAGGAACGTGTCTGAACTCGTTGAAAGGCACTTGCGGAAACACCAAATAAAAATGGTGCACAAACCTGTGGCTAATTTACGCACTCAGTAAGTACACCCTAAGGATAAGATTGGCTACCTCGATAAGAAAGAAGCCATCTACAAAATCCCATGTAAGTCTTGTGATAAGGTATATTGTGGCCAAACAGGAAGATCAGTCTCTACACGCTTCCGCGAGCACCAATCGGCAGCTAAGAGTCATAACTGTTTTTCGAAGTGGCTATGCATTGCCTTGACACAGGACATACTTTTGCATGGGACAAAACACACAATGTTGGACTTTTCCCCTCCAAAAAGGTCGATAATTTTTTGGGGCCATGCATTCCGATGACTCATGCATCAACCGGCACATTGAGTTAGCCGGAGTGTACAAACATCTCAAAGAAATGTGGACAAGACTGCAGCCGACAAACATGGACCAACATGAAACGCAATTAGCGTCCACACCGGATAACGTGGGCTGACCCCGGACTGACACCGGGCTAACTTAAATTACAGTTGCCCATTAGTCATTACGGCATTGCGACTGATAATCATGTCCATCACGATGTGACGCAAATTGTAACCCTCAATTAACACCCACACCAGACTGACTATATAACCACATGAGCATTTTGAAATGCTTACTGTTGTTTGCAACTTTCTGTCAAGTCTTACGACGATTTGGGGATCCAGTGTCGAAAATTAACTCAATAAACTTACTTTTTTCCCAAAAGATGCCTTTTCTTGAACATAAATTTTTTGGATGCCTGCATTTCTTTTCATACGAAACAATTACTTGTTTTCTTCAAATGTTATTTTAAGTGTTATGCAAAATATCAGGTGAATGACCGCAATAAAATACACCTTAAATGAGACAGTTGCTTCCATTTTAGCGCAAAATATAATTCTTTCTTTTTCTCTTCTTTTTAAATATATTCGGGAAAAATATATGATCCAAGGAAGCATGTGATTAGTACATCTTATTTCGTATATTTTTATAAAGAAAATGGAAGTAGCGCTTTCCTTAAAAAGACGTGTTTGCTACATCTCATTTTCATTTTACCTCTTTTTACAGCTTATTTGTCGGCTTGAAAGATCCTTGCTGTTTACTTTGAGCGGTTTTGTCAGCGGCGTACACTTATTTAGGTTAGTAAAATATCGCAGTTAAGCATACCACAGATTTTGAGGGCTAAAGGTGAGCGTTGGATGCGAGCTGAATATCGAGTGGGCAACAACCAGGTGCAAAATGCTCCTGGAACGACTCATTTCTCCAAAATAGCGCATTGACCATGCTAGCTTAAACTTTATCTGTAGCCTTCTGGAAATGAACCGCTCTCTTTACCGAAAGTGTACAACCCCTGTTTGAAAGCCTGCACCTAGCATCTGTTGGCTGAATGGGTCGTTTTGCTTGTAGTTATAACTTCTTGCATTACCACGTTGTGTTCGTGCTAGTATTATTCCAGGGTTTGTGAAAGCATCCCTCATATTCACCTTACCGATGACTTTTCAACGTTCATCCAAAATCTGCCATTATCTCTAAAACTGCGCACCATTAAGAGACCGCCACCTGCTTTAATTGACTTGTCTTGATTTATCTGGAATATTGGCGACACGTAGCAAAATACTTATTTACTAATTGAAGTGGCATTTGATTTTGCTAAGTTTACACAGAAGTTTAGATAAACAGGGAATGTTCTACCTTAGTTCCCATTCAAAGTTAAAGTTATCAAATATTTTCGAAAATAAATAGCGTGCCATAAATAATCGCAGCAATTAAATTGCATTTCTTACAAAACTTTAGTTTTAATGGGACAAATGTGGACATTTCTTACTTACTGGTACTTTAAAGTTTATCGAGGTTCTTGATTTTCCTGAAAAAAATGGTGTTTGGTAGGTTGCCTACTTCAAATAACTCGGGGTACAGTTTACTATTCTCGAATTCGATTAGTGTATTTCGCTTCGCAAAGGGCCGCACGTTTATTCAATCTATAAACACAAAAACTCTACGTTAGTTTACTTTACATATTTAGGTTATTTATATTTAGGATTAATTTTCAGTTTACTCTTAAATTCACTGTTATTTTTACTATTTTTATTTCAGTTTTTAATTATTTACGTTATTATAATGTACGTTACTTTAGTCAACGAAATGTGATTTAATTTGTAATTAAGTTGCTCTCTACTATTTGCATAATTGCCCATCGCAATAACAGCTCCTTTTTTGTTGATAAACATTAGATTACTTTCATAATTATTTCTGTTTTTCTACTATATAGATTTTATTTTGTATTTATTTTTTCTTTCCTTTGTGTTATCCATGTTGTATACTCTTTATTATGTTCGGTCCTAAATTGCAGAAGAATGGGGCTTCGTGTGCTGATCTGGGACCCAACGTAGGATTCTACCCATAAATATTATATACTAGCCGCGTGATCTTCTAACTGATGCTCCATATAGTAGGCCTAAGATCGAACTTCTTCGCCTTAACTGCCTTTCCGAGTGGTAGTGCTACCATGCACTCGTAAGTGAAGAAATCTTTGACTACCGCAAACCATTCGGATACTTACGGTATATGCGTTCTTATGTTGAGACCAAATTCATTGACAGCAAGTTCGTTCTCCAGCCAACTCACTTGGACCCAGCCATGCGCTTTTGCTCTGGGCTACAGTAGGAATTGACTTCATCCAAAATGCAACAGTTGATATAATTGATAAATATTGGCAGCATACCGGATTCTAAACTACGATTCTTTGTTACAATATGTCGTGATCATCTCGATCCATATGGCAAATTATATGCTGCAATTCGACACATCAAACGTGATTTCACATTCAAACATGGATTGATTCCAGCGAAATACTAATATTTGAATAACCTTTGGACCTTGTGCTTTGTTGCATATGACATTTCGACGTGTTTCTGTCGGGAGGTGCCTCGACATAAAACTGAGCACGCCTTCAAAAAGCCCACTTTACTTGTTTTTAATAGTTGCTATAAGAAATAAAAGGCGTTTACCTGCAGAACGGAGGTAGATGCTCATGGCGATAAAATAGAAATAGCGCTTAAAAGTGACCTAACTTTTGGAAGAGGCAACAACGGTTGAAAAACATTTTCTTCTAAAAATAGCCAAAAATTTGGCACCTTAGCGCTTCCATTGCCTATTTTGAATAGGACAACCCATGAGTGATCAGTGGCAAACGGTCACGAAGTGGATGGCTTAGGTTTGCGTGATCTTAAATAGGGTAGAAGCTGGAGGAAATAGTATAACCCACATATTTGTTTGCTTGAATAATGAGTAGGAATTCTCTCTAAAATACAGTGTAACTAAACAACAAAAAGCTGTGCATGTTTTAAAACTGGCTCCCTCACAAATAAAAAAGGCAGGCAAAGCAACGATGTTATTCAAATACTTGCATATATTTCCTTTACAAATAAAAAAGTCTTTCATAAATATACAAGCGTTCCTGCCTTTATCAAGGATGTTAAATGTAAATTTGGAGCAAATGAACAGTAACAGGTGTGACAATCAATGTCTAGTCTAACAGACTACGAAGGAGACGCATTACCGGCGCACAGCGCAGGCGAGACACCACTGAAAGAAGTGTGTAATGATCCAAACTTCACTCCCTAAATCGGAGTATGTTCAGTCTGCTACACATTTCTAAATCTCTATGGCCATAAGTTATACCACGGAACGATAAATCGTGGAATGGAAACCAACGGCCATCAGAGTACACTGCTAAGCTAAATATTAGAATTTCGGGCATGCAATGCAATATTTCGTAGTATTTATGGCCACATGGTATCCTGGCGCACCAACGTAAGAGAAATTCAATATGTTGCAGTTGGAGGAAAGAAAGTCCTGGCACTGAGTTCATGCTGCATGAGTCTCTCTTCATTTTAATGAAACTGACTTACTTTATATCTATTGATAGCCCATTTTAAGTTTATCACGATTATGAAACTTTTGCTAGGGTTCAATTTCCTTGTATATCTCAGCCTTCAGTCGACGGGATAATTATTGCTGTGAATTAAGTAAATAGGTTGACAAGTCCAGTTGGCAAGCACATGCTCTCAACAAGTATTCTTCAGGCCAAAACGTTTGCAGAGGAAATGAAAACTGTGCAGTTGAGGAGGCTTTATAAAGGTAGTTTGATTTTAATTAATCGTTTATAGGTCACCCATTTGGCGATGTTGGCGTGTAGAGGTTCCTGTTTTGGGGTAGGGGGAGAGGGGGAGAGGGGATTGGGATAGGTTGCGGGCGTTGATCAGAATTAAGAAACATGGAGTGATAATTGCTGCTTTTTGCACTCGATATCGATCTCGAGTTCTACTCTAGCATATCTGGTCGATACAAATCATCGTTTTGATACTAACGAGGCCTTTCAGGTTGTCCTCCGGACACCAGCTAATTTTTCCTAGGGTTTGCGCTTACTTCTGTTTGCAACAGCTGAAGTGGTGGCTATACGGCTAGCGAATCCAGTGCTGTTCTCAGAAGACGTTGAAACAAGTCCCTGCGCTTCTTTGGCCGACCCCAATGACAGATGGCGATCGCATTTCACCCCACCGTTCATTGACAGTTGCTCGCTTCTTGCAACTAGCACCAATTACCACGCCATATATCTGGTTTCTGATCAACGCCATCAACCTAGCCCAATTCCTTCCCCTCTTCCCTTCCCCAACACATGAATCTCTACACGATACCCTTGCCCTGTGGGTGATATGTAAACAATTAATTGTAAGCAGACTACCCTTATAAACTCTGCCCAACTGTACAGGTTTCATTACCCATGTAAATGTTTTGGTTTTACGAAGATTTGTTGAGAATATATGTTTTCCACCTTGACTTCTCAACATAAGCATGGGAATATTTGCCGAACAAAAGTTAATAGGGTCTTGTTAATAATCGCACCTCGTCATTTGCCGTTCGCGTCTGTTAGCAATTTTATGTTTGCTACAAAGGATACTGTTTTAAGTAGCTGGCTGAATTTGCAAAATGCATCTAATTTTTGGCTTAATATGCGTTAATCTTTAGTAAATTTTTGAGGAGCTGCACTTTTATCAATGCTTTTATGCACTGCAAAAGTTGGCAGCCAGTACCGCCATGCAGTTTGGCGTAAGTGGGAAATTAATTCTCATTCTGCATGAGAATTTTCTAAATATAGTGGCGTATACGCTGCTTAGGTTAAGTGGCGCCTTTTAATGAGGAGACTAAAGCGAGAGGACGTACAGGTGATCCGAAACTGTGCAGTTAGAACAAGTTGGGTTTTAAAACATGAAGCTATAAAAGTCATGGCAGTCACCCAAGGGCCGGCCGTTTTGATCCTTGATTTGAAACTGTGATCAGTCCTGCAGGCCTAGAAGTATGTGGATGCTTAACTCGCCATATGAACGTTTATTCTTTTTACCTTAAAATGATCATACATTCATATTCTACCTGCTATTCTTAAGAAGTTCAAAAACGCATGATATTGAATGGATCGAGAAGAAGAAGACTCGATCGCCGGGACAATATGTTTATTCGCCTGACGTTTCGATATTCGTCGCGGATTCATCATCAGAGACATGAGTAGCAGAAAGGTTCTGCTACTCAAGTAAATGGATCCTCCTCCGAAATGCATATTTTTGTCAAAACGTATTTAGTTAGTCATTCAAAGTACAGTTGCGACATTTCATTGAACTTGCGTCTCTTTTCCCAAGTAACTGCCACAGTTTTCAGTGCATAATTCCGGCCTAAAATGGAGCCAAACGGCTATATCGTACTGACTTGGATAACTTAACGGACATTCGCGATCACATCTTGTCATATTATATTCGCCTCGAAGGGATACTTCGAATGCGCACTAAAACTGACGTTCGTTTAATGGCAATCAGCATATAATTATGCTAAAAACTGACGTCTGGTAATTTTCCACAGGCTGCCTGAATAAAAAATAATTTGATATATATCTGTAAGTATAAAATGGATTGATACATTGCTGAACGCCTCCCAGTTAGTGTCGATGACAACTCCAAATTCCCTTTAATAACATTATTTAATTGTGCAGTCCATTTTCACTGTGACTCTTTTCTTCCACCGCGCAGTATAAGTCCACGGATGAGGGACGCAATTTGGTGTTGTGAGTCAACGTTGACCCGAGCTTAAAAGATACGCTAAAAAAGAGCATCTCATGTTCTCCAGTTGACGCATATTAATATGAAAAAGTCAAAATTTCGTCATTTGAGACAAATTTAACTATTTAAGGTCACCCTCAAAAAGTTAATAGCATACTTTCCTTCGTGGTGTAAAATCGTTTTGTAGAGTTTCATGCTAAAGTAAGAAGTATGTTGTGATTATGAAGTTTATGAGCAAATGATAAAATCAACAGGTGTAACCTTTTTGCATCAGTTATGTTAAAAGCATTTGCTCGTTGATTTCAATGTATAATGGGTAAGCCAAGCCGTAAATATATACGAATAACTTTCTTATGTCATTTCTAACTGAACTTAACATCTACATTCGTTAATTTGATAAAAGAAATTCTTCGGGAAACAGCAATAAACTTTAAATGTAAATTTTCAATACAAGCACGCCAAGTCGTCTTCGGAGGTGAGAAAATAGTGTGAAGAGCAGTTCAAATTTTTAAATGCGCCGAAAAAGTGACAATTCTGTGTCAGCTGTGGTTAGAAGCACCTTTGTGACGTTTGTGCTTTCTCTAGGCCTTTTTAAGGTTAATGTACATTGAATTAAAATCCACGTGCCTGTTAATGCAGGATTCGTCGGAGTTGATAGCTTCTAAAAACTCGCGACATTTCTTGTATGAGCAAAAGCCGACAATTCAAGTTTCGTCCCAGCAAATTTGTGTCCATTTCCTAATGTGTACATGGCGACCTCGGATGACGGCCGACGATATCCGTCATCCGAATTCCTTCTATCAAATTATTTTTCTCAGGATGCTTTTTTTTCAAATACTAACGTCAATCTTTAAACCACCCATTTCTTTTTCTATCCATTCACATGGGAATTTATTATTCTATACCATACTCTCTAATCCTTTGCTTTGTTTGTCTGCATTTGTGATCATAAGGTCATATCTACAGTACACTGCAACCTATTTAAATGCACGAAAACAAGTTATTTTATCTACAACATATCACCATCCCAATATTTGTCAAATGCAGCCAATCTGTTATATATGCAATTCACCAACAACACTTACATTGACCTTTCTCCGTAGGATGGCAAAACGAAGAAAAAAGCGTGTAAACAAGCGGAAATGGAGAAGTTGAAAGCCAATCTGTCTCCAAAGTTGAAGTGAATGGCATAAAAAACTTGACTTGTGAGTATAACATGAACTTTTACCTTTGTCCTTTTAAAATTACCCTTCATTTACCTTACAATCTGCTCTCCGTGAATGGAGCCGTTTATGCTGAAAATTCAGGTTTGCAAAATCCTTAATAAAGCATTCTTCTTCTTCTTCTTCTTTAAAAAAAAAGTTGGGTTGGTGGCTATATTCGTGGTGCAAGCAGCCCATGGCCGGTTGCAGCCAAAACAACCAGTCTCTGTCTTGCGAAGTCATGATAAATAATGCATTGCTTTAGTCTGGGTCTACTAAAATAGATGCAGTCTTTCCATTTGTCTATAAAAATCAATGGCTACATTCTCTATGTGTCTCGGATGTTGCGTTTTGTATTACAAAATACACCTCGTTTAAATCGAACGTGATGTTAATAAAACTAGTCTTACTATACGCACACCTCCGTCAGGCTTTCTTCAATGAAATCACTTGCAGCTCGTTTAAGTTTGTCTGAAATGCTGCTCAATTTTTATTACCGAAATAAATAATGCAAATGAAAGCTCGTTGCGTCTGCTTGACGCATCTAGGGCAACACAACAGCCAAGCTTCCTGATTTTTCCATTCAGTGCAAAAAGAACATGGCCGCATTATGTAGCCTGGAGTCGCGAGAATCGGATTAGGCACAGTAGAGATTGAGCGTTGAGCGGCTCTTTCATGCCTAGCCGCAAGGGTATTAAATGATTCTCAAGAGGCCAGGTTCAGATAAACAGCATCACGTGGCATAGAAAGTGTTTTTTAAGAAGGCATAATTGACGTTGTTGGACAAATATGCAGTTTTTGGGCTTGGTAAGTGGAAAAATGGAATGAACTTAATCGCATTCTCTGGGATAATAAAAAAAAACACTGTCAAAAACAGGGTTGACTGCCTTCATTATTTTTTTTTGAAATTTTGAATATATGCAAGTTCTGACAGTGAAGCTTCATGGTACCCGTAAAAAGGAAGATTGAAACTCCAACGGATCGGTAAAAAAATCAGCCATCCGTTGTAAGGTGAGCTATCCAACATATTCAGCCGTTCGTGGTTTTAATGCTACCGGGGTGAAAATGTGAATATATTTAAAATTAACGTTTCAAAAAATAATGAAAATCTCACGGTGGTGACCTAGGTTTAACACATTGTCTTAGGAATGGACGACTTCTGTACGCATTTATGCCTAATTAGTTGCAACCTCAATAAATATCAAAATCTAAATTAGGTTGCTTGAAATAAATTTGACGAGGCCGTGTCACGAACCTTCACAGCAACAAGAGATCGGATACTATTCTCAAGTAACCCGGTCCTTCATGGGGTAGGTAAAGACAGGTTACCGACCCAGACCAGCTCCGTGTGCATCTACTACTTTACGTGTCCTGTTGAGCAGGTTATATTGGTCAAACGAGTTGGGGCCTATTCAAAATAATCAAAGTAACACCTCCTGCAATGGCTACAGGAAGGTGATTTTAATAAGACCAGGACCATCAAGAGCTCTATCCTAGCACACGGTAAATTCTGGACAACAAGTGGACTCCAACAAAACCTTCAAGGTGATCTACAAGGTTCCACCAAACTACCCTAAGTCACTGGGTCAGCGCCTGCTAGAAACAGCAAAAGCATTTGCTTTCCGGTTAAAGAAGCCAATTTCGTGCGCACAAAAGAACCTGCTGCAAGCTCCAAGCTTAGCATGGCCAATGGCTACCTAGCTACCGGCATTTTTCCGAGCCTCCTCTCCCTCTCCCCCTCTCCCTAACTGCCGCTTAATTAGCCACCTGTTACTACCCCAACCCCCTCCCCTATCCCCTGGGCTTATTTGCTTGTAACGCTGAGCATAATTCACCTACAATTTTACATTTTAAACTTTGCCCCCCTCCCATATAAATGTAACGGCCCGATGAAAATTTATTAAATTAAACGTATGCTCGCCAATTGCTCTTCAAATTTGAGTTGTTTCTTTTTTTCCTATATTGTTTTAATGGGTGGCAAGCTTTTATTAAATATATTTTCACCTAAAAATATTTATTTAATAACAGCTAGGTCAGGATTGGGCAGTACTCAACATTTCTAAATACGACGCTTGTAATCGGCAGGGATCAATCCGGCTTATTTGGACTTGTTGCAGTGTAAATTAAAACTGATGTAAGCAAAACAGAAAAGTGTTAACTTGGTTTCTTCTTATAATCGAAAACTTCGTTTACGTTAATTACTATAAGGTAAGTGAAACTTACTAAATTTCCCATCAGATAATTCCGAAAAACAGTTGGTGAGCCTGCGTGAGTTTTCAATAAATTCTCATCGGGCCAGTGCATTTAGATGGAAACGGAGTACAGGCTAAAACGTGTTCGTTTTTTTTCATAAGAGGGAATCTCCGGTATAAGGTCCTGACAATGAAAGTCGATGAGCGATGGCCAATTACGTGGAAACGAGCGAACGGTGGAGTCAGTACACAGGGCGTGGTGATGAGAGCGAAAGAGCGCGCAACAGAGTGCATGTGGAAAAGCAAACGTTGGCCATGCCAGGCGCGGAGATTACAGCAGGGTCTTTCACGCAATATAGACCGGGTAATGACGGTCACTCTAGCTGTCATTAGCAGAAGCCAACTCAGGGGCATCGGATAGTTTGCTGGGAGCTTATAAATCACCCAGAAGGCTTTGATGGAGGCCGCAATAATAACACTATTTATGCTCCTGACTTCACCTTTTCACCGTCATGCTGGGGATGTCCTCTTATGCTTTTTAATAAGCGCTGACTCTTACGACTAATATATAGCGCTCAAAAACATAAAGAAAATGCGTAGACCGACATCAATTGGTCTGACATTTCAATCAATCCCTAAAATTTCCGTGTAAGCTCCGGTTTGTTAAGAATAATACTACAACAAGCGCTACTGGGAACGTTCGTGACTAGGCGTTTTCTTAGGGGTTCGCTAGCCGCATCACTTTGAAGGTGGACGTTGAAAAATAGTGTCTTTTTTGCCAGTGGGTGTGGTGGGTTATCTCACCACTGTGTTAATTTTGCTGAATCCCACAGGATACTCGGATTTTATTTAGCTTATTTTCAATGCTGTATGCCAAAAAAATCTGCATAGTCCCTTGCGGTAAGCAACGGACTAAATTGCGTTTCCTTTGAATGAATAAAAACCGGCTTGAATAGGTCTTGTGTCTGAACAGAGCTTTTTAAGATAAAGACTCGTCGGAACGGTACTGTCAGTTTTTGTAGGTAGATCGGCGTCCAAGAAAAGAAACAAAAATGGCCGTTTTTACCTCCAATGTGAGCTGGATAGACAGCATTTAAGAGTGCGTCAGTATCCGTTTGTCTTGTGCAATGGCAAAAATCTAATCAGCATAACGACCACATTGTTATAACTTAATGATTTTATCGCTTAGTTTAAATTTTTCCAGCTTGCATATCAATATATATGCCAACAGGTAGCCAAGAGATGTGCCTATAGCAGCGCCATATATTTTTCTATGTAGTTGGTTGTCGAAAATGAATTACATGTTTGATATGTACCTGATTAATAGTTATTTTACGGCATTTCTCTGTACTCTTATTTCTATCTGTTTTGCCAATATGAACTATACAATAAGTTGCCTTGCCCACGAAATGTCAGCTGACACTCCAATATTTGCTCCGAATTGGACACAATATGGTTGTTATATTCCTTAACATGAAATTTATCTCCATATTTTTTTCGTCACTCCAGAATGTAGCCTTTTGAACGATGAGTTTTCCGATGGTCAGCAAGAAGTACATTCTGTAAAAAAAAATGCCAACTAAAACTAATGTTGCTTTTCCTCATTGATTTTTACTGCCCTACTGCATTCGAATATATACTTTAGAAAAAACACAAATAGGTCTTTGCTGGCACTCATTTGATATAAAATAACGTTTTTTTCATATTTTTTGCTTAAAAAAGGCGAACGCGTCTACACTGAGCATCAGAGTACTGTTTATGTTCAGGCGCTTAACATCATCGATAAATTTGAACGTGTATTGATAGCTTTATGGTTCCACTAGATGTTGTAACCGTTAAACCGTCGCCTTAACTGTTTTAACCGTCGCTGTTAACCATTTTGCTATCGCATAATGTGGCCAATTATGCACGAATAAAACAGGACGAACTGAGATACTGTCCTTGTGCAACCTCAGCTAAACTCATAGGAGGAGTGTGGTAATCCTCACTGGTCGTAGGCATTCAAGGTCAGAGTCGCTGATGGAAATTTATCGTACGAAGTATTCTTAGACAGTTGGTCAGTCATAACCCTACTAAGTCCATGCAATCTTTCTCTTTGTCTACTTTCTTAAATTTAATTTCGGCCCATAGCATGGCCTGCATTTTCGTTAAATAATTAAACAAGCCTACTAATATATCTGGACACCCACAACTTATTACCGCATTTCATTGTCTCGCCGTTTGCGAAATGTGTTTAAATACTGAAAATGTGTCGTTTAAATTAACCAATAAGGAAATCACAGAGGAATGCCTGCGCTTTATTGGTAAGTCACGTCAAGTCAAGTCAAATTTATCAAAGGAAATATAGGCAAACGCCTTTGAACTCCCTCTTGGTACATAGGATTTCAGAAATGCATCGGCATAGCCGAATATTCCAACGATGTCGCTGACACAATTTCAAACGACTACTCGCTTGTTTTAAGTAAAACACTCACTCTGAGTTTACACGAGCCAGCAGTGTAACTGAGGACGAAGAGCAGACAGTGAAAAAAACTTCTATTGCTGGCTCATAATTCAAAATGGAATGTCATTTGTAGTTTTTAGGAGAAAAACTATCACTCGTGGGCGAAGTATGTGAATGATAGGGGCATGATGCTTTTGTGAATGTTGACGGCAGCCATTGCGGCCATGACGAGTAAAATCTACATCCGAAGGACCATACGAGAAGGAGACCTCGGAGTCACGAGAACGTCCTGAAGAACCGGAGATGCGACCATTATAAGGCTTTGCTGTGCCAAGAGCTGAGGAACCCGCCACGTCGTCAGCAGTCGGTCGATACGAGAAAGTACTGCATGTAAGTACGCAGTTAGCTTATCTGCCTCAGGTGTGAGGCGAGTCTGAGACTATCATGATATACCTTTGCTGAGAAGGTAGCTAAAGGACTCATTCACCAGACCGTGCCATCATCTCAGTTTGTGTTGTGTGTTTAATGCCTGTCTGCCTGTGGACTGGAAGGCAGCCGGTGACGG
Organism: Ligula intestinalis; assembly: GCA_036362985.1. Classification (NCBI taxonomy): domain Eukaryota; kingdom Metazoa; phylum Platyhelminthes; class Cestoda; order Diphyllobothriidea; family Diphyllobothriidae; genus Ligula; species Ligula intestinalis. Next base: position 56,052,740 of record JAYGXS010000003.1, read on the forward strand.
CTCCTTCTAATCCTCTGGTGTGTTAGTCCTGGTGTGCGTCCCAAGGGGCCAAGGTCATGTTGTAGCGCGCGTATTCGGATATCAGTTAACAGACTGACTTAGACGGTGGTCTGATGCGGGGGGGGTAGAAGACCATAAAAGAGTTTTGGTGGTAAGGAGCTTTTTTCCTCATTATAATCAATCTGATGCGCTTGAAGCTCTGGTAGTGCGTTAAAAGCCCTAGATTGAAAAATTGCTTACGTACTTAAGGGTATTTTAATCACAAAACCAAAGTAAATAAGGTGGCGTTTCCGATCCCAGCTGAGTGGAAGTGTCATAAGGGCCACATTGAGTGGGAGCCGTTGCAGTCCGGCAGCATGGTCAGTCCAGTGTGTGCTCTTCAGTACAGCGTGGCTTACTGACGGACAGTGAGTCAGACGGCAGTGATACCTTCTTACTGTGGCCTTTATGGCACTCCCACTCAGCTGGGATCAGAATAACCCAAACCCTTTTGCTGTGATTTTCTGATTGTAATGCCCTAAAGTACGTGCGCCGGCGCTCTCTTGGTACCGTGCTCAGAAGCGGGTCAAGAAGAGGGCGATGTAGATATATCGAAAGTATAGATTCATAATAATCCGTTGAAATGAACGGTCGTACCATCATGTAGTACTATTCATATTAATGAAATCACCCTAGGATGCAAAACGCATGTTTTTCCAGGAAAAAACCGTTGTTGATCAAAACGGTCCACTAGTAAGCAGGGTGATGATGTTATTCGTCGAACACGAAAAAGCACCATTTTATGCCTATTGACCCTATTGATAGAAAAGACTTTCCAATGTTCTCCATATGGTTAATAGAGGGAATTAGAAAAGGGCCACGCAAATTCAATAATCAAGCCTGTTACGTGTGAAAATTATTAGGGATGGTTTTTAATTAGTCTGGAAGTAATTTGATCATCGATATTCTTTCTGGAAGACCACCGACTCTTTTGCTTAAGGTCTTATTTTTAGATAAGCCTGTAAATAAGACACATGTGGCCATACAGTGCGGCACATAATTTGTATAAATGCCGACATATGCGAAAGATTGATAATCATTTACTAATCGGCATTGAGTAGGGTTGTAATACTGATTATCGTGTAGTCTATTCTGAACCCATTTTAGTCACGATAGGATGCCGGATGTTAAACCAGCTCCTTTCTGAGCGCTTTAAGAAACGTTTGTACTGTTACAAGTGGCCACTTAAGAAGCATGCATTATTATCACCGATTTTGACTGCCTTGATCAATTCAAAAATATTTTATGGAAAGTAAATAGAACAGTGGTTTCTTGTACCTGTTAGGTTGCCACTTTTTACAGTGCAAACATTTTAAGCGGTCAAAAAGATAGTCGGTAAAAAGGTGGCCACCTACTCTGACTGAAATGTCTTCACAATAGATGGCATGATAATCAGGATTACAAACTTACTCAATGCCGATTGGCGATAGAATATCAGTATTTCTCAAAGTTCGACATGCTGCACGAAATCTAGGCCCTAATGTATGCGGAGCGACGTTTTCGAAGAAATACACTGCGCCAACGGCAGCAACCAAGAATTGTTAACAATCGGTGGCTTGAGTCACTAGTAAATGCGGACTGGGACCAATTTGACGATCGGTTATAGACATTATAAGCGGTAGTTTGTTCCTAGCTATCGTAGAGGATGCCTAAGCTTGTAGTGGAATTGATAGGTGCAGAATGGATGCCAGCTTTGACCGGCATAATGTTTTGGTTCATTGTGCTAAAGAAGTATGAAAGTGATAACGTTTGCAAGCTTAATGCACACTTTAAGCAACGACTTGTCTCTTAACCATGCAGCCCAAATTCATTTTTATTTCTACCAGCATTGCGGATGTCAATATTATTGAAGCTATCAAAATAATATGACCGTACAGGAAGAAGAGTCTTCTTATTCAAGAAAAACCAATAATTGTGCTGCAATATCGCATTACCTACATTATGGACAATCTGGCCACAAACTTGTGTGACAATCGTATGATGCTGTTCTTAATGTAACGAGACAGCCCACACAGTACTGATCCTCTATGTTTTATAACTTCAAATTAATCCTTGGTTTTTTGTGCGTCGTCTTCTTCAAACATATTTCAATTTCACCAAAATTCGGTGCTTGTTACCATTATTCAAGACCAGAATCTTTTGCAAAAATAAATTTATTTTACTAACGAATATTAACTAGTAAGCCAGCATATGTCTTACTCTTTAAACTGGTCTTTTCGGAGATGCTGTAAGACTTTTTTGAACACAGCATGGACTTAGTTTGTTCAACAGGACTTTTTTGCCAAACGTATGAGATTTTATCTGTAATGGAAAAAAGTTTACATAATAACATCAAATATTTGCTACATTGTGCACACACAACTCATACTTTTTGAACAATGGAGAATGTATCAAGGAAAAAAATATAAGTGAAGACAGAATAGGCATCCCGTGGCAGCAAAGCAACCAAAATCATGTACAAACTTTCTGTTTGCAAAGATTTTATAAATGTCCTTGCCATGTTCTCTTATTATTATACGGAGATGCTTAAGTATTATTAAATAGTCGTCGGAAATGGAGACGAATAAATTAAAACCACCTTTAAGTGAATTCAAATTATATGTACTTCGTTAAAACAAACATTCTGAGGTAAAAGGCACCAATCATTCTGAATATTGAGCACTGTTCTGTGGTTTTCTGCTTGACAATCGTTTGGGTATCTACCTTCTTAAACCGGACTGTGTTTTGCCTCATCTTATGGCAATCGAGTAGACGTAAATTATAATAAAATTTTTCGCAAGTGCATCTCAATGAACTGCAGTATTAGTGCCAGATACTTGAAATTGTTTTAGGCTTCTAACAGGCTTTCAGACTTACACTGCATATAAGGAATCAGAATCATATGCTGATTAGTTTTATGCAAACACTTTACGACTGACGTATAGTCTGGCTCAAAATTAATGCAACATGCCAACATATGCGACAGATTGATACTCTCTCCATAATCGGCATAAAGTAAGGTCATAATACTGTATATCGTGTAGCCTATTATCAAGCCATTTTAGCTACAATATGCCGAATTTTTAATGAGATTTATTCTGACCGATTACAAAAAGTATGTACTGTAACAAGAGTTGTATGCATTTATATCACTGATGTTGACGGCATTTATACATTCAAATATATTTTATTAACAAATGCAGGAACGAATATTTCTTGTACTTCTTTGGTAACAAATGCGGGATTCTTTAAATTTTATATTAAGAAGAAAAGGTATGCTCTTGTTTTGGGAAAATTTATAATTATGGGATTTCTTACACTTCTGAGGTGCACATATATAATGGATCGTAGCCATCAATATTTTTATGCTGTCTTTTATGTATGCAGCATTATTCACATCTTTTGAGAGATAAACACGCAGTTTGTAAACATATAATTCAGGTGTAGCAGTCAGAAGGTTTAAAAATTATTCGGCAATTTATAAACATTTCAAGACCGAATAACACACTTTATTTAAGTATACATTTGAGGGAGGTGTTATTTGCTACTTAACGAGCATAGCACAGTTTTTTGTATGATTTTTCCAAAAAATATATTTGAATATATAAGGGCAGTCGCAGTTAATGCTGAAATTGTACACTACATAAAAAGCCATTTTTAGAGAGCACACGTTTGGTTAGCGGTCAGAACTATGTTCACTAAAAAGCCAGCGTCATACCTAGGCTGCAATTATTTGAGAGAAGGCTACCTGAAAATCAGTATGACAACCTTACTCAATGCCGATTAGTAAACGAGCGTCAAGATTTCTCAAATGTCGGTATTTTTAACGATTTCTGCGCCGTGATGCACCTTAATTGAAGTACTTTAACAAATATCCATAGACGCCTGTCGCAAAACTGGAATATATTCCACATCCTGAAGTTCAAACATTTTGCTGGGTGCGTTCTATTTTGTCTAGACGTCATAGAAGGAGACCTGCGGTAACACAGATTTGACTATTATTATCGATTGAGGATTCCTCACTGCTAACCCAATGATAAGTCAATTGTAACTTTACACGAAGAGAATAAATTCAGGACAAATTGCAGTTTAATATGAATAAACTTATGTTCATTTTAAGTATTTGAGACACTTTGAATTTGATATATTTATATGCTGCATTTGGTAATTTTCCTGCTGTTTAGTCGAATCTAAAACATAAATGAAACAAATTCATAAAATATAGTCATGTTAAAGGTTAAGCGGATGATGTTTGCAGCAAATATATGACGGTGCGATAACTGTAGATTAAAATCATGCCTTAAAGTTCGTGGCGGGCCTGCTGTGAGATTTCAACTGTTATCTAGGAACAGCAAAGTTAATTGACATTAATTTTTCGCCGGAGAGGAAGTGCTGAGGTCGAATTACCCGCTGGCTGAAGAAGCATGTGGTTATTCTTGTACCGGGAGCCCAGGCTGAGATATCAACGCCAATAACGCCATGTTTGAGTCTCCAAAGAAAGAACCCGACAGGAAGTGTGCAACGCATGAAGTCCTTTAGTGTGTAAGGTACAACGTATTTAGGAAACAAACGCGTGTAAACAAAGTCCTTTGAGCCAATCAGATTCTCTCCTGAAATAGTTGCCGTTATTATTGGCTGTTGACTTAATGGCGGTCTGTAGTTTGAATTTTCAGTTATTGCCTGATTGCGCGTCAGTATGCTTCGCCGCCTGTAGGCCGATCGATAGTTTGCAGTGAGCGCGCCTCATGCTTGCACGCTATCTGCCTTTGAGGCTGTTCATTAGGTCGCCCTAACAATTTTCTGGGAACGTACATTCACCAGTGAGTTAGCCGTGCATGTGAGTCATGTTCCTTAACTCAAAAATGTCTTCAGATTTCAGTGAACAGAAATATCTGTCGAATGCACATATTCTGCATAGCAGGTCGTACTTGACTTGTCTTAAGTATGGGGGAACTAAATTGAGCATAAGAAGTCGTTCTGGATAATACAGAGTCATAAGAAGGTCAAACAGTTTTCGTTTCCTTCGCGGCGTCTGCTGGATGGGATCACTGTCCTTCTTTATTCATGGCGTGCTTACTGGCAATCCATATTCTAAATGTGGTCTAAAAACGAACCGAAGATTCGCACAAACGGTTTGGTCCAGCGCACCATAAAAGCACACTTGTCCTCGTGTATTATGGTTGTCGCCTTTTGGCTGGCACTCCAGCTAAATTCAAAATGCAGAACTACACACCTGAATATATTGAATGTCCTAGAGCTTTTTGCTTGACAAAGCAGTATCTTCATAAAAATATTTCTGTAGTGCCTTTGCGTAGCCAGCAGAGCTAATGGTTTTGCAAATATTGATATCATCTGCAAACATGGTGGTATCACAGTCCGCATTTTCAATGCAATCATTTATATTGAGGAACAGAAAAGCGCCTTAAAATTGAGTCCTGTGAAACATCACTTTCTACTGGTTCTCATTCCGATGATATGCTGCCAACAATTTCTTTTGGCAGCCTGCATACAATTGTCTGCATTAGAGCCTTCTGATATGGTGACGATGGCAGTACATGTCATATTTTGATAACTTCCAGGGAAAGTAGGTTTGGGATTTAAATTATGACTATGCTTATACTTAAATGTAGATCTACGTTTGGATTATAGTTAATGTATGGTTTAGGGGAAACAGCACAGTTAGTCTTTCTATAGCATATGTGTCACGTTTCCATTCCCATATGCTAACGGAAGGTGGCCGCAGAAGCTCCGACAATGAGTCACGTAGTTTGGTGGTCGCAAGCTAGTCGTCTGATTGTAAAGTTATGAAGAACAGGACTTTATATTCGGTGGCTTTAGGGAATTGCTCTATCCAGGGAAAGACTGTAGAACGACATCTCGGTTTGCGTCTCACAGAATATTAGATATAGAACTAGACGGTTGGTAAGTTACTTTATCCTACACAAGGTCAGGTATCTTAATAAAAGAATTATACTGGCTATTAATGCTGGCTATTGTACTTGGCAGAAACTGTTACAATACTCAATTATGTAGGTGCTACCGTGAAGATTAAACTTATCAGTGAGGATCTACTGATCTACTGTAAGTCCACTCATTTGATGTTGGCAAGCGATATGCTTACCTGATATACGTGGGCTTAGGTTACCGTCTGTTTGGTTGGTAAACTTGGGGGCTAGTGCAATCATTATTGCTACTGTAGTTCATGAAATAGATAAGAATGGGTAGGCGGCTAGTACATAGTGAAAGGGCTTAATGCATAGGGCCAGGACTGAGGATTACAGATAAAGGCTTTATAACTAGCATTAGGGTAAAGCAATAGGACAGATAATGGTTCTATCTAAAGGTTGGAAGTTTGATTTAGGAGTACGATAATAAAAATGGGCTAAACGTTGTCATGGTTATCGCTTAGTTTCTTATAGTACAGGGCTTGCAATTAAGGTTTAGTTTCAAAGGATATAAATTTGTTTTTTCTTAAGTGCCTGCATTTTTGCACTCTTTTCAAGCAGATCATTAAGAGTATTTTAATAATTTGTGGCGATATTATTGCTCCATTTATTGCTTCTTCACTCGAGTACTTTGCTATTGTCCTTCTTGGCAACCCATTAAATTCCGTCGTATCTTACGTGTGTTAATGGATTGGGTTTTCTCATTGGGCTAAAACAGTACAACATTACGCGATAAAGGCTGCACTAGTTCCATTGACAATACATTTAAAACGGAGGGCAGACGTATTAATGCAGGCTGACTTGGTGTTGGGTGTAAAAGCAACACGAAGTTCAATTAAGATTTGCAGTTACAGAGGTATTATGACCGTTAATAAATATAAATTCATCAGACTTGGCGAGGAACAAATCTGACAGACTGCCATGGCAAAAAGGTATACTGGGGCCTCAAGACTTACCGACTCACGTATATTGCTCATTGCAAATGGCTTAGGTGGGAAGAATTATCCAGACCACTTCAAATAAAAAATAATTAATGAGATGCGAAGCTTCCATCCGCTGTTTTTTTTATTTCGACAGAGGTTGCGTTGTTTTGCTTTATCTGCAGTCGGAAGCTCAATGAGTAATCTATATCAGCTAAAGCGTTGAGTATTTTTCACATTTTAAAGAATTCTTCCAGTGTCAAAATTGGCAGAAAAAAGATTTCACAAAAGCTTACTTAGATTCTTGCTATTTGAATTCGGCAAAATTTATTTATGAAATGCACCTCATTAATCTCTAGTCCAAGCATTTGTCCTAGAACGCAGTGGTTATAGGATTTTCGGGGTGGAGAATTATGATGAGCAGTGGTATAAAGTTTAAAAACTGCTAAATGCATTTTTATTTTTATTGTATTTAGAGGCGTTGATTTGTTTTCTGTAGATATTCGCATTTTGTATTATCGTTTAACGTATTACGTAAAGACCCGATTAACAAATTGAAATTCTCGAAAAATAGAAATGGCGGTTTGGAAGTCGTCCATTGCAAATTAGCATAGGTCTAACTTACCGTTCAGGTGTAAAATTAGTATAGTCCGCAGCGCAAAATGCCGCGCACATCTTCAACTTTCACAAGGAACAACTTACTTAAAGCGGTCGCGGGAAACAAATTTGAATATATTTTTTTCACTTTGCACGTACTCCTTAAAATTTCCTTCACTGCCTATCCTATTGTCCCACCCCCCCCCCAAAATCTTTAACCACCGTTTTCATAGGAAAACTTTCTGGGACTAAGGGCGCATGTTGGGGACAACATAAGCTACTTTTGCCCACCGTTGTTCAAAATACGCGTGGGGCGTGAACACCATCCGAGCCATTCTCTCTCCTCCTATCTCACAACCTTATGCAATAACACAAAATCGCACAATGCATTAACATATCGATCATGGACTCAGCACCTTAGTTATGCGGCTAACCACTATGCGTACTTTTTGAGTGCGTTTGTGTGCTTCCCAAATCTTTCCAGTCGTTTAACTGCCCCGTGAACACGATATCGACGCATAATTTGGAAAATGTCACCTAAAGTGACTCAGATGACGCTAACTATCATCCTGCAACGTTCTGTTGCCGAGAGGTATGTGCCATCATATGTAGAGGTAATAGCGCGGTTTGGGTGCAGCCAATCACTTTCTTCTGCCCTCTTCTTCTTTTCCATTTTTTCCGATCTTCGACCAGCACGTGCACACTTGCAGTCGATACATTCATTATTAACACAAACCAAAAAATAATTTCATTTAGCATGCGTTTGGGGCAGGCCTTAAGTTTCACTCCAGCGCATGAATGACTGAAGTTTCTTTTAAACAAGTCTGACTTTGTGTGGGCGAGGTAATCAGTCAGAGCTGCGAAGCGTAGTTTACCAAAAATCACAGCCACAATCTTCGAATTGTGAAGTAATGAACATACAAACACGCGTAGGGTGATCGAAGCCAATAAATTCTCAAACAGTGCCTGAGATGCTGTCATCGCATTAATTACGATCTCCTGTGGTGTGCACCAGCGCTGTTAATTATGATATAAATGGGATTGCGCAACTATATACGCTTTGAATTTCGCACTGTATAAGCTATTTCGTCCCCGTTAATGGGCTCGAGAAGGAACAAAAACAGGTCAAAACTAAATGTTTGTTCGCATATTCTTATTTCTTACCGATTTCCGGAATGCACTCTCATTTCTGATATTGACCAGCGCCTGCAAATTACATGTTTAAATAGCTCAAATGTTAAGTAAAATTAAGAGTTTGGCACCATAAAGTATTGTTCCAAGCACTTAAAACCCAAGAGTTAAATCAACGATTTAAGAAGTTTTAAAATTCAAGTTTTCTGGGGTGTATTTGCCAGCAACCGCACAAAGAACTACAGTATCAGCAAGTTTGAAATATTCAATGTTTTGGACCTGTACCAAAGAATTAATTTGCCTTTCCATTATAGTGCTTTGTACGCAGTGTTTGTTATTCGGAATATTATGAATAGATAGGCAGTAGGTGATCACCGACATGGACGTGGAAATCTTAAATAGCTAATTCTGGCTTAATCCCTCACATCAGCTAATAATGCCCGACACAGAATTATCACCATGTCTGACATGCATCTATGCTTTTCTAGTTATTCCTTACTCCGGAAATGGAGAGGAATCACAGATACAGGCTTGCAATACCAAAATACTTTAAGGCAGATTGCTGGTTTTTTTATTTTACGTTATAATTTCTGTGATCCAGAAGTAGTCTGCAAACGTTTTGGTAACGAAGAACTCTTCCTATCTATCTCTGTATTATGCGAGGTATCCCATTCTTACCTATGGCGTGTATAGGCTGTTTTTTGAATTTTTCTAAAAGAGTGGTTGGTAAGATACTGAACGTTGGTGACTTCAAATTTCGCTGACTATTATCTAAGGTCAAAAATAGAGCTCCGGGCCGTATAAACTAAGTAGCTTTATGTTTATGCCTTAGGTTAGCTGATATGATTACCCTGTGAATTACTGTATCCGTACAAATAAAACGTGACTTTTTTTTCCATTGGGACATTTTAGATGATAAGACTAAACAATCTTAATCACATTTACTACATCTTTGCATAAAATGTCCGAAGGTTCATTAAACTTCATCCAAAAGTTTAAGATAGATTGGCGGGTGGACTAAAGTACACAAGGCATCTAAATCATAGCTCTCAGAAAAATGATATTGCACTGAGCTGGTAGGTCATGTAACTTAATAAAGAATGAAGCGTAAAGAGCGCAGATGCGGCAGGTGGATTCGAGTACTACTGACTAAAGACGGCTAACGGTTCCGAGAAATGGCCATTTCGGTCTTTTCGGGACTTAGTACAGCTAATATACGCACAGTGGTGATCTTAAATGACCAAATGCCCTCTTCGATGAGTGGGCACATTCAGGCTTTCGAATAAAGTCATATGCTGAGAGGTTGCAACAACAGCTCTTTTAACAATAAATAAACCCAATTTGAGCAAAAAAGAGATTTCTGAATTCTCGGCTCTAGTAGATCAGAAGACTGTTTGCGTCAGACCTTTTGGCGCGTTTGCAAAGCCACTGCAGGGAACACCTTCTGATTTCATGCGCAAATTCAGTTACGAATTTTCGGTAGAAAATCGACAGATGCCAGTTTGCCACTCAATACACCCGAGCCCAAAAAACTGTGAGGAAGATTTCACTAATTAACTGCTTGCTGTAGTGCGTCTACAGTCAGGCTTGAGTCCACTTTATCCCAGCAAAAGGTAATTCACAGTGCCTGAGCTCCTTAATTCCAATCTGTGCTTTTCGTGGTCCTTCCCTCGCTACCACGCATACTTCATTTACCGCTCATTGCACCAATCCCCAAACCCCTTTCTAAAGAATGACTACACTTACAGGCCCTCGTACGCGTATTTTTTATTGCTTCGCTTCTGTGGAACGGGATAAGTTAGCTGAACAACGAGTTTTATTGAAAAGAAGATAAGCCAATACAAACTGGCCTGGTTAGGCAAGGACGAAAATCGTCCGTTCTGTAAATGTCACTAAATATCGGCGAAACGTACGATTGGATAGTCATCCATCATTCCCTTTTGCCTTGGACTCAATATCGAACCCCACCACAAACCACACGGTGACTATAATTCTAGGCACAGAAGCACAAGTGGTTGATCAAAGTTCAGTGTTTGTATTGCTAGAGAAGAAGATGGCATGTCAATCGCCGAAATCATATGCTTATTTGTCTGAGCTCTCGCACTTTTGCGGAGCCTGTCTACAGAGCTTAAAGTGTCAGCGAAAAACAAGCAAACTTTAAAGGGAGCAGAGGTCAACAAACCGTTGTAGGGGGCGCAGGGAGGGAAAAAGTAATCACAAGGGCTAGTCTGGATATGACTGTGCAGGATGATGAATGCCGCAGCCAGATCGATAAATCGATTATCGGAGTTCTCATCTGTGGCCCAGACTTCAATCAATTCCTGATCTTTCTTGTTGCAAGCGTGCGCAATTATCTTTACATCTGCGAAGTGAAACATGTGATAAGTCTCGTAGGTGTGGGCGGCCACTTACAATAATGCATCCCCGTAATAATCCCAGTTTATTTTCGTGTATGCGCAAGCCATGTATGCGTCCGGTCTCTCTTGTGAAAGTTCTGGTGCACGTTATACATGGTATGTGATACACTACGCTCAAGAGCACACTGGGCTTGACTCGTTCTTTGAATCTCATGACACAGCTGTGCGTGGTAACATTGGGACGGCGTGCACTTCTGAGGCCTAGTCCCGCATCCTTGATGTATGGCAGCGCATTCCATACCGTACGGGTTGGTTCTCGCTGGGTTCCGGGGAAGGGGCGTGGACGTAGGCATCGGCTTATTAAGGCTTTCGGATATTCATTCCACATTAACTGGTCATAAAGATATCGGACCTCATGTGCTTTTTCTTCCAGGTTACTGCAGTGATCATTTTGAAAAGGGTTCTCACGCAGCTTCATTTGTGAGCCACTAAATAGTTGTCGTGAAAATAGAGAAGCCCTGGAGTGTGCGTCGCTGTGCTGTAGATTGTTGTTTCGATTTGCCATGTGAAGATCAGATGATGAGTACATCAAGGAAGGGTAGCTACTGAGTCGTTTCTTCTTCCCTTGTCCCCTGCATATCTGGGAAAATCCAGTTAAGAAGATCTTCAAAATTCTGCAACGTGTCCCTTTTTTACGATAACACATTTGTCATCAGCGTAACGGCGCCAATGGTCGGGGACTGTTGGGTGACGGGCATTTTTTCCAGCTCTTCTGGGACCGATTCTACGTTTTAACTGGAGATTGGGGAGCCTATCGGAGTTCCCTTAAGACGTCCATAATTCGCACCTGTAAAGGTGAAATATGTCTTTTGCCGAAATTCAAACATCCTCATGAAGTGTTCGATTTTGGGCAAATTAGGGGTTTCCTCGAACAGCTCGTCTTGCCTCTTGAGCAAGACGTCTTGTACTAAACCAGGTGTTATGGATGTGAATACTGATGTCGCATAAACGGAAACCAAAATATTGACCAAGTGGATTATTCGGACATGGAGCTCTACCAGGAATTTAAAAGCTTTGAGGTTTTTTCCTCGTTTCCAGAATTCTCATAAGAGTCTTTTCTATCCATAACGATCACCGACTGTCCCGTATCCGTGGTCAGAATGATAATAAGATTGTCCGTTCTTAGTTCTTAAATAGCTTTCAACTCATTATTTGACACACATTGGGCTGGGCGGCGTTTCATTAGCGAGGAGGTCATCCATCCTCACAAACAGTGAAATCGGTAGTGTCCGCATTGATGGTGTTAAAACACGCTCATAGTTGCTTTCCTGTAATTTGCTTGTAGGAGATTTGCTGCAACAATTGTGAGCTGCCCGTGTAATGGGAACGTTACTTATTCAGCTTCTGATCCAAAACCACTCACTTCTTGGCTTGTCGCAGATGCACTAGCACAGCGATCGTCTGACCAATGTCCTGAGTGATGGAATCACCGAAAATGCGCGCACAGTCTTTTCTCTTTTGCTCAATCGCAGCCTTATATTTATGAAGGCGCTGGTGGTTATCCTCGATTACAGTTATTTCTATCTGCTTGGCAAATATTTTCGCAAGTTCTTTCCCCATGGCCGTATTAACGGGAGATGTAAGTTCCATGCATCTGCGTGTCAGTTTATTTTTCACGCACTGGTGCAAAAAACATGGTTTTTCTTACTGTGTTGCCTCTCAAGCGACGAATATCTGCCAGTTGTGACCCATCCAAAGCGCATCGTACCCAAAGTCTGAGCTTTTTCCCGACGAATAAAACTATGATCCGAATGGTGGGCATGCCATTTTCTTCTTTATCTATATACGTACGTAGGATGCGAACATTTGACTTAATTCGTGAGTGTTGGTATTTTCGATCTAAGTGATTTAGGGCGTTGGCACCAATTAAAACGTTGAGTGGTGTAACACCTGAGGTAGGCGATGACTAGCTTCGGGTGGATAGTAAACCAGGTCGTTTCAAAGATAAATTAATATACAATGTATTACCAGTTATCTTGCGGTTACCTTGCTCTGTCGAGAGTATTTCGGTCCAAATAATAATAAGACCTTCGGGTTTGTCCCTATAAAGGTTATCACGGACTCAATTACTCAATCTAATTTACTTCGCTAGCGCGCGATTAGAACGTTAATTTCTGTTTAGGGACGTGAGTACAAATAATGTCATTAGATTTATGAAAGCCGGACAGTAAGCACTATTTTCGTGGAAAGGCATCCTTTGAGAAACAAGTAAGTTTATTGAGTTAATTTTTGACACTGGATCCCCAGTTTGTTGTCAGACTTGAAAGAAATTTGCAAACAACAGTTAGCAATTCAAAGTGCTCATACAGTTATATAGTCATTCTGGTGTGGGTGTTAATTGGGGGTTACAATTTGCGTCACATCGTCATGGACATGATTATCAGTCGCAATGCCGTAATTACTAATGGGCAACTGTAATTTATGTTAGCCCGGTGTCAGTCAAGGGTCAGTCCACGTTATCCGGTGTGGACGCTAATTGTGCTTCATGTTGGTCCATGTTTGTCGGCTGCTGTCTTTTGCACTAAGCACTATGCTTGTGAGATATTACATTTTTTTGAAAGAAATTATGTTGCTACAGATCGTTTCTAACTTCTGCTGCTCATTATATTGGCAGCAAAATCAACAATGTCAGTTGAGTGGCAGACATGGGTTTGTAGCATTGCTTCATTAGTCTGGTTTGAGTGCGTTAGTTTAGACTGTTTATTTTGCTCGATTATTTTCCCAATTAAAAGTATTCTTTATGTGGCGATATCTGCAGGTGGAAGTGTTACGAACCAGTAAGCAATCCCTAGGCAATTCAGAGCCTTTAGGGAATCATAGCGACCAGTACATCCCCTTGCGTCGTGCACACGACTAAAAATAGATCCTCTACACTGAGAGAACTAGCAGACATTTGTAATTAACTAAAATATGCCCTTATCTTACAGACGCCACGTTTTAACGTGTTTTGCAAGCAACAAGAAATTGCTAACGGTTTTTGCAAATGGGTGATGTTGGACATCCTCTTTTTGCGAAGACTGTTCTACTTAGCGAGTGGAAAGGACAAGGTCCTTTTAATAATATTAATTTTAATGAATAGGCTGCCATTGACGGCTTTGTTAAGCCCGTAGGCAGTTTCTGCAAGTACTGCTTGCTTTGTCTGCGGTAAGATTTTATAGTCCAGTGACTCATAGTCGGTGGGGCAGTTAATTGTGCAGCTGGTGTTTGACGGCTACTGACTGGCGCCTCAGGGTATAAGAAAATGCTCTACGAAGGCTCTGTAAAGGAAAATTACACTCATGGGACACTGAACAATCCAGATATTTCTCATCTTGCAGCTATTAATGAGCAAACATGAATCAATTTCTTCGGAGCAAAACGTTTTCACTTTCGATCAAAGCAGGTTTCCGGAAGTTCAGCTTGTACATATGCTGCCTGCATTGTCAATAATTAAGTATTTGTAAACTAGGAAAAATTTCCATGGTCTAAAATTGCGTGGTCATCCCGAGGCTTCAGAAATAAATTCAAGTGAAATAAAATAGCAAATATTAGACTGAATCTTAATAGATTTGTTCTGAAATATTAGTTTCTGTGATAAGTATGGATATATTTGAGCTACAGTATAATAGATATGCTATGGCTAGCTGATGAAAACTACTAAATCAGAAATTGTCAGTCCAGTCCTTCCAGTCACTGTCAAAGATATTATTTTAGCCACATCTTAGCCGCTCAATGGCTGCTGGTGTCGGACGGAGGGAATCGTGTAATTGATCGATAGGACCCAATTTACCATCCAGATATGCATCTGTACAGTAGAGTCCACGGTTAACGCAACTGTTCGACAAATGCGAAAGATTTAATCTCTTTCGCTAATTGGTATTGACTTAGAATGTGATAATGATTATCATGCAATCTATTCTGAAGTTTATTCCATCGTAATAGGATGCGGGCTTTTAAAGGAGCTTCGTTCTGACTACCACCAAAAAGTAACTATTGTAAAAACTAGCTTCTTCAGTAGAATGCCGTTTTATCATTGATTTAGACTGCCTTTATAAATTCAAATATATTTTATGGAAAACCTGAACGAAAAAAGTATTTCTTGAACTTGTTTGATAGTAAATTACGCCTTTTTTAAATTTTAGAATCAAAAAAGGTAGCTTTCGGTTTAAAAAATTAGCTAATTATGAGCTTTTTTACAATCGTGAGGTGTTTATTCATAATCCATCGTATCCGCTTATTTATTAATGCTGCCTAGACTGCATAACATATTTTCACATAAATTTAAATATTTTCTTACAACTTTGTGACTTCTTCCTCAAACAGTAGCCGAAAACGTACTTTTTCTCAAAAAAGATGTTCAAAGTGCGTGGTGTTCAAAGCTTGAATTCGAGTGTAGACGCCACTAGGTTAGAAAATTATTCGGCTATTCAGTGACGTTTTTATAACCGAAAGCTTCCCTTTGTTTGAATATGAAATTTGCTATCAAACAAGTACAATAAATATTTTTTTCGTGCATGATTTCCATAAAATATATTTTAAATTATAAAGGCAGTCTAAATCAATGATAAAAAGGCATACTACTTAAGTAGCCAGTTTTTACAATCGAAACTTAGTTATGGTTGTTAAAACTAAGCTCGTTTAAAAGCATGCATCCAATTACGACGGAATAGACTTCATAGTAGCCTGTACAATAGCCAGTATCACAGCCCGAGTCAATACCACTTAGCGAAAAACTGTAATTTTTTCACCTATGTTGAAATTGGGCGTGACCCGTGGCGTCTACTGTATATTTATATATGAAGTGGATTCGACAAAGCAAAGGGCGACGGAAATGGCCATTTCTAGCTTCTAAGCCATCTGGTTGATGATGGCCTATAAACCAGAAATGGCCATTCCGATCTTCCTTTGCTTTGTCAGATCCACTTTATCATATCAACTTAATCACTATGTGGCGGTCTTTAGGGCTTGCGATACGAGCTCCTTGATAAAGCTGAACAAAATTGTTCCTTGACTAGATTGGTAAAACACCTACATTCATATATATATATATATATATATTTATTAACATTGGTGAAGATACGAGGTCCAGATAAATTATCCTGATCATCATCCCCCAAAGAAGGCGAAGAAGAAAACAAGGCGCTGTCGTGGACCACACTGTAATTGTGCTGACGTTTCGGAAATACACTATTTTCCATCATCAGAGTGGTGGGTTGTGTGTTCCTGCTTGCCGAGAGTTGGAATGCCGCGCAGACCATCTGGTGTTGTAGCGATGGCTGACGCACGAGCGCTGAACTTCGTGCTGTCCGTTGATTGGCTGCGGCACCTCCATTGTGGGTGGCTGGCGCCCGTGTGTGTCATCCGTTGCCTGTCCGTGTGTCGTTAACGCGTCTACGTTAACCGGCCCGGTAGTGTGACCACTGCCCGACCTCCCCTCTGAGCCGGATGCGCGGATCAGCCCTCGTTCCAGGCCCGGTGTCCGTCGGTGGGTAGGTGAGTCCTCCCGGTCGTGTGCGCGGCGAAGGGCCCTCTCTGCCCGTCCTCCTACATCCCCCGTCGCCTGTACGTTTGTTGTTGTCATCATCAGGTCTGTGTGCGTATTGTGTGCACTTGGCCGGCTACTATCGGCTCTCCTTCCATACTCGGGTGGCTTGACCGGTTGGCATTCAAAGCGCGGACCCGGCTCACATGTTTGGGCTCGTCGGTGGACTGATGACTCATGTCGGTCGTTGGAGTCGCGATTAGTTCTCCTCCTCTGCCGCGTCGGTGGCCACTGTTGACGAAGTTGCAAGTCGCTCGCTAGCGCCGGCGGCGGCCTCGTCGGGCTGATTGGAGTCTTGTCCGGAGGGCCTGATAGGCTGGATTTTAATCAATATTTCTGTTGATTGTGCCCACGGATGCCCAACTTTCAAGCACCAATCTGGTCATCTTGTCGTTGGATCGGCCGATGACTTTGGCGTTTTCGAAAGCGAACTTATGCTTCTCCCGGTCCATGTGGCCGTATACCAGTGACAGTTTATCCTCGCGATCGGCTGCAAGTGGGTGTTCATGCAGTCTTGTGCAGAGGCGTTTACCCGTTTCACCAACATACCGTGCACCGCAATTTTGGCATGGTATGCTGTAGACCACTGCAGATTGTTCCGTTGCCGGAAGCGGGTCCTTAGGTCTCATTATCTGTTGCCGTATGGTTAAATCGGGTTTGTGGGCCACCACAATTCCGAAAGGGTTCAGGAGTCGAGCTGTCACCTCCGACACATTTTTCACGTAGGGGATCGCTAGCCAGAACTTTGGTTTTTCGTCGTCTGGTCGACTTCGGATGGGCCTTCGTCGGTATTCACGTATGAAGGATCGCGGATAACCGTTAGATATGAACAGGGAATCGAGGTATTTCGCCTCCGCCTTTTTCCCGTCCTCATCGCTGCAGTGCGTTTGAACGCGTTGGAATAGAGATCTAACGCAACTGCGTTTGTGACCAATTGGGTGGTTACTTTGGAATTGCAGGATGCGTTTGGTGTTCGTTGCCTTCCGATAGATCGTAGTTTTTATCCTCCCCTCGGAAGTCCTCTTGACCTGCACATCCAGGAAAGGCAACCGGTCGTTATCTTCCTCTTCCATCGTAAATTGGATGTCAGAGAATATAGAATTCAGTAAGGTCTTAAAGCTCTGAACGTCGTTCCTTTTGATTACGACAAAGGTGTCGTCGACGTATCTAGTCCAGAATTTCGGACAGTAAGTCCGGAAGACTAGTCGTTCTAGCCTCTGCAGGACTGCTTCGGCAATAAGTCCCGACAGGGGGGAGCCCATCGGTGTTCCCTTCGTCTGTTCATAAGCCTGGTTGTTGAAGCTGAAGAAAGTTCTGAGGCCCAATTCCAACAGGTCAGTGACGTGTTGTCGTTTAAGTTGCTGGTCCTCGTCCTCATACTTTTTGGCGAGGAGTTCATCAATAGTGCTTACGGCGAGGCCAGTTGGAATAGAGGTGAATATAGACACCACGTCAAACGATACCATCATCTCGTCTGAATCTATTTCTAGATGCCTTATGTTCCGCAGAAACTGTTCAGCCGACTTAACTGTGGATTCGGAATCCTCGGTGAGGAAGCGGAACCGCTTGTAGAGCCACTTCGATAGTCCAAACGTCGGAGTACCACGCAAGGAGACGATGGGGCGAAGGGGCACTCCAGGTTTATGCACTTTTGGCAGACCGTAGAAATGCGCCATCGCGGCGTCTGTGGCTTTTGCGGTCAGTGCTTCTCCTCTTTTGAGGGCCCCGGACTTCTTCAGCTTGTCAATCGCCCTGTTTATGCTGTTCACATGTTTCTTGAACTCTCCCGCTCCCGAAAGCTGGTAGTCGTTTCTGCCCTCCAACAGACCTTGTAGCTTCGCCGTGTACTCAGTCTTATCCATGGCAAACGTCGAGCGTCCCTTGTCAGCTGGCAAGGTGACGATATCCCTCATATTTCGCATTCGCATAAGTTCTCGGACTTCTGCCTCGGAGATCGTCGTCAAAGGTTTGTGCTGGAGGAGGAGAGTTGACACTTGCTGTCGTGTGGCGTTCTTACTCTCTTCGTTTGCTTCACACTTCTGGAGCGCCGATTCGAAAGATGCAACAAAGTCTACGGGGCGAGCATCTCTCGTGTTGAACTTAGTGTCGTAGGATAAGACTGCCAACTGTTGTTGAGTGAGAGGACGTGATGAAAGGTTATGGACCAGGGCACCATCAGCAGGGGACTGATTTGTTGGACCTATTCTGGCGAACTTCTGAAGCAGTTGGCTGTCGCGTAGCCATCGGTGACTCTGTACGGTATTGAGTATTGTGGCTTCTAGAGTTTTTAGCTTGTGCGCGCTAAACATCGACCGGCAAGTGGAGGAAAGCTGTTGTATTTCTCATTCCTATTTATGGATCCGAGAATGGCAGTCTCGTATCAAGACCCTGATCATCTTCTTTTTGAATTCTGCCATTGTCCGTCGGCAGAGTTCGGTCTTAACTGGCAGGCTGTAGCGGAGGCATTTCGGCAGGACATACTCATCAAGGCAACGGTGCAGAAACATCAGCTGGGCGTAGGTGGATGACTCTAGTTTGGCAAAAGTCTCCCATCTGCGTGCTGATCGGAGGGCTGTGCGCCCATAATATGAATTAACATAGGTGAAGATACGAGGTCCAGATAAATTATCCTGATCATCATCCCCCAAAGAAGGCGAAGAAGAAAACAAGGCGCTGTCGTGGACCACACTGTAATTGTGCTGACGTTTCGGAAATACACTATTTTCCATCATCATATATAAATTCCTTATTTTACAAAAAGGTCCATGGTGAGTGCTTAGGAGCTAATATATACGAACCAAACCCCTAAAATCAACGTAGTTCGGCAATGATAATTTGATAGCAAATGCGTGTTGGGTCGGTCAAATAATGTTTACAACTAATGTTTGCAGAAGCAAATAAGTGCTGTGGTATAGCCTATCAACTGACCTAAATAAAATGGTTTCATTTGTCGACATATGCCTCAGGTCTGTGGACGAATTTACCATTCTGCATACAGCAGCGCAAGTGCTTACAGGGAACGTGGCTCAATTGTTAGAGAACTTTCTCAGGTTGATCCGGCTTTTACTCAGCTAGTTAAAATCCAATTAATCTTCAGTGACAAGAACCACAGAGCATGCGCTCACATACGACGCTGACAGTCTTGGATTTCCTTAAATCGCTGCTTATTGGTGCTTGGCTACCCTTTTTTTATCTGTTGCTGCAGATTAGGTATTTCCTCAATAAGTGGAGGCTTTGAAATTGAGCCACCATTTTCCCTTCTCTCTATTCGCATGTGAATGTTCATACTTATGCATCGGTTGGTCCGGTACGCCAATGAGAAAAGGATCTTTATCCTCATTCTTTATTTGAACTACAGCAATGAGTTCATCAGTGTAGGACGCTAGCGCCGACCTGAAGGAAGTTTAATTTGGCCTACATTTTGGGAGTTTATGTCTCCACAGTTTTTTTGTCTTATTTTATTCGTGGTGAATGGAGGACGATTTTGCCGAAACTTTGTAATGATATGTTTAAAATAAATTGTTTTCTCTCAAGTAGGAATGTATGGACACCGATGTATCATGCCTCAGTTGAATTCGGCTTGCAACTTGGTAACTTATTTTGAACGGTTGCATTCTAACACCGGGAAAATCATATGTTTGTTTATGAGATCACCTATTCAGGCCTAAGTTATTAGAAATAAGATGCATTAGTTATAAAAAATCAAAAACTGCTGATAATTGCCTTGTAATATTCCTGTTTGGCGTTCTTTCATCTAAGGTCTCCTATAAGTCATGTCTTCCTTTTGTTGACACTGCCTGCTTAGACACAGAAGCAGAATCTGCCAGGAGTTTGCCCGACTACCAACCAGCCTTTAAAAATATATGTTTATTACGACTAACAATCATTAAATCATTTTCAAAGAGACCGAGCCTAATTAATTGATTTATTTGAATTTGGGAAACGCTAGCTGGAGCCTTGCAGTAAAAAAACTTTGAAAAATTAACTGATAACTTTTGACAGTAATATTTTGCTCATTAAATACTGAAATCATAATTAGTTAGTAAATTCGTACTTTGTCAAAGATAACCAGGATTTATGCGTTTTCTTATGAAAAATGGGCTCGATGCGAACCGCAAGGCACATCGGGATGAGTGAGTTTCATCTGTACTCAGTAAGCGCCTATCTGCCATTATTTTAATTTGCGATTGAAGCATTTAAGTCAACGAGGCTGCAGCGTGGTGGTTAGAGCGCTTGACCTCTCAACAATAAGGTCGCAGGCTCGAGCCTTCGGCGTTGCCAAACTTGGAGTCAGGTATGGCTGACCGATGACAGCCAATAAAACGGAAACTGTCATTTCAGTCTGCCATGCCTTTGTGCGGAATGGATTTCTGCCTCTACCATAAGTAGTATTATCGGCAGAATCCTGCCATTTACGTTAAGCTCATGCTAGAAAAAACACACTCCTATAAGAAACCTAGACAAGGGCTACCGAGCACATGACTGTGCCTTTAATTATTATTCTTCTGTCTTGAGTGCTGTTTTGCGCAGCCAACACCTCCAACACTAGAACTCTCACCTGATAGGTCATTTTCTGGCTTTTACATTGCTATACATTCTCTCCGGCGTTTGTCCGATTTCCTAATAACTGCGGAGCATTTTGCGTCAACCTGTCTATTTTACTGTCGCATTTATTATCTGAGCTAATCTACTGGGAGCACTTATGTTAAGTACATTGATGACAAAGTTATCTGTCACCCTCTTAGAATGAGATCCCTACTAAGTTTGTGAAGGCTGAGTTTATTCGTGTCTCCCTGTGGTCTCGCAACTTTCGACTGCTGACACCTCCCACGCCTGAATAAGCTGACATTCTTACAAATGGACTTTAAACCTTCTATACCTTGGCTTTTAGTCTGTCCTCTGATTTCATGTTCTCCTTAAGGATAACGTACTTTTTAAATGAAATTTTCAGACCTGCTTCGTAAATTCAAGAACAAGACTGGTCAGACGCTAATTGTCTTGCAGTCTCTCTATGTTAATTCTGTTATTACTCCAGCTTCCATTAGAACGATATGATCATTTTAAGACATCGTCGATGCAATATTCCCTCATTATCTCTATCTATGAATTGCAGCGAAGCATTTGGGCCCCATATCTCATTGCGTTCAAAGTATACAGTAAATTTATTATCTCTTGAAATTGTTTTTGCCCTTTCAATCAGAATAGATCAATGTAGAAGAATCGTTATAGTATCTTTTTTTTAAAGGATCCTCAGATATATTGGACACGTCACAAAGTCGGCTTTAAATGAGACTGTTTTTAGTTGCTTTTAGAAACTGTACTCTGTAAATGTGACTTCTTAGATAGTATGACGTATTTTAATTGAATAGTAATCTTTAAATCTCACATATACTTCTATAGAATCAAGGCTGTTCTTTTCCTGATTGTAGTATTCTCGCGGCGCATAAAGTTCTCTTTACAATTTATAGATGAAATCATTCCTTTATTGCAAAGTTTATCAGTAATATATGATTTGTTCCTACTAGCAAGGAAGATGCTGATTTAGCTTGAAAGAATGTACATATAATGCAAGTCAAACGGTAAGTCGAATTTGAAGATATTTGAGGATTGCCTGTTTCGGGAAAAACAGTTTTTATTTAACTATAGAATTTAAAGCAAACGTGATTTTGTGGTATACACTGAAGTGTAATTTCAAAAAGTGGCGCGCTTTGGAAAAATGGGGCATTTTTTAGTAACTTTATTCAAAAAATGTACACAGTTTCTCAAGTCTGACGACAAACTGGGAATCAAATATCAAAAATATACTAAAAATGTTTTCTTGATTAAAAGCTCAATTTTTTCATACAGATGAACAATAAATTAAATTTCTGCGCATGCTTTACATGGACTAAATCTGAATTTGTGTATGCAGCAAAAATGGAAAGGAAAAGTGCGAATGCTATATGAGTTAATTTTTAGCGAGTGCAGTGCATGCAGATATTCTTCAAGAAGTCCTCTCAAAGTCGGCATCCTGTCGTTCCAGAAATATCGCAGGAATATATTGCAAGAGAAGCAATATTTCCATCCAAGTTTAATAATATTAATGAATGGAAAGCACGATTCATAACATTAGTCCAAATTTATTTAAATCATGCATCTTAGAAAACGTTGGGACTTAAAGTTTACCGATGCAGACTTAGTTATCAAGCAAAGCATAATTATTAATATTTCAGCCGCGTTTATTGTAGGACCTTTTCCCCAAAATTTGTAATCGTTCTTTACACATAAGCCTTTTTTCCATATCTTTCTTTTATAACAACGTAAAGTTGAAACCTACACTGTTGCCTATGTCTGAACCCGACACCGCAAAAAAACTTTTTTTGTAAAAAATGTACTTCACAAAGAATAAGCTGATAAATTACAGAGCTTATCATACTGATGTTCTATTCCAAATTCTTTTTGCACAGCACTTTGTACAGAATGGGATAAATCAGACAGAGATGGAATGTTTGGCAAACTTCGAGTGCGGAAGATTATTAACTGTGCGAGGGAACCCACTGGAATCGCAGCAGGGTAGCCGTTGTGAAGCGTTGTCACGCGGTTCTGGAAACCGGACCGTGCTACAGCAGTCTGATGAACAGACGTCATAAATCCAGCTGGATTATGGGATAGAAGAGTCGGAAGCACAGAAGCTGCTAGGACTGGATTCATGTGTTGATGCTGGACGATCTTCTCTGCCTGACAGCTATAGAATGCCGTATAATCTGGACAGATAGTCTCCTCGGCAATATCTTCACCGCTTGAATTCTGGCTCTGACAGTAGCAGTGCTTTCTCCGTTGAAGGTTGCATCCCTTTATGATGCAGGCTGGTTCAACGTGACGAAAAGGAAAGTATTGCAGGTAGCGAGGGGCAGCGGGACATTTGCCTAGCATACTAGCCTCCTCGTGGCAGGCTTTATCTATTCGGTTGCAAGATATTTCTCCCGCCTTAGCGGAAAAAAGATTCTTCATCCAGGTAGACTCAGCCTCTCGCAGAGCCGGAGGGGAGAAATCACCACCGGTGAGTCCATACAACAGATTATCCTGTGATGAACGTCTGGTGGGCCTATTTTTCTGATCGCCGTTTCGACTTACCCAGGGCGAGTATTCATCAGTATCGCCAGTTGTGAATTCAGAGAAGGAGAGGCTGAATGTCACTCGCTCCTCCTCCGCCTCAATGGGTTTTTCACTCGCAATCTTTGTCTTCAGTTCCGTGCTGCGTCTGCCACCGTTTCGGTGCATTCGGCCCTGTCTGCCAAGGCATTTAAACATGCTTTGAAGGCATCTGCCAGCGCGGGTCAGAAGGGAGGATGCGGTAGAGATTTCTTCGTCGGGCTGAAGGAAAGTTCCGGACGTATCGTGATAAATTGGGGAGGAGGTCTGCAAGAAGTTCCTCAATTTTCCTGACCCTGTGGGATGACTTTGCGCCTGTGGCTGTATTTTCATCTCTTCCCCAGCTTGAATTATATGGCCCGTCATTCCAATGACGGAGTGAATAACATCTCCATGAAGACGACGAAATTCCTGGGCCTGTGCCGCGGCCTCTCGTTCATCCCGACGCTCGTCGTCTGTGTTCATGGTTAGGAAACGCAGAACTAGGAGGTTCATTGCGGAGCTAACCACGGTGAGACCGAAGAGGATGAAAATGAGGCTGAAGGCAACGTAGTCGGGTTGTTTCACCAGGGAGTCCTCGCGTTGCAGGGCCACAAAGTCACCAAAGCCGATGGTGGTCAGGGTGATGAAGCAGTAGTAGAAGGCATCCAGATAGTGCCATCGTTCGTATTGGGCAAACACAGCGGCACCGACAGTGAGCACGATGGTTCCGACATTGGCACTGAAAAGGATCAAGTGGGTCTGGGAGACGACCTTATTTTGGCACTTGAGGAGAGACTTCAGACGTCGAAGTAGGCACGTAACAAGGGTGTTCATACGTTCGCCGATGCTTTGGAACATAACGATGCAGAGGGGGATTCCAGGCAGGGCGTAGAGCATGCAGAATATCTTGCCACCAACCGTTTTTGGCGTGCAGTGTCCATAACCTGATGTGTAGGATAAGCATTGTGTTATTTAGGCGTAGTGAAAGCTGCACATTAAACATGTAACCACAAGGCTACTACTGACACATATTTCGGCGAAAATGCCCATTTATATGATTGAAAAGTCGTGTTGGCAAACGATTGTTTTCGGTCATTCATCGTCAGGTTAGGCTCGTGTTGACAATATATTGTTCTAGTATATTTCAAAAAATAATCTTCTTAGACTTTGAGTAGGCAACATATGTAGGCCTTATAAATAGACAAATTATTTTGAAAAAGATGTTCTAGGCAACATCTTACGCCTAGCATTTGATCCACAGTTAACATATGAATTCTAATGTGAAAATATCCATTGAAATGCAAGCAATTTTGCAGAAATATTTAAAGCAATTAGTGGTCTCCCCTAAATTAATGCCTGCTTTTTCTAAATAGAATTGTGTGGAAGTTATAATTGAAAGTCGATAGGCATCCTATATCAAAGAGTACAATGTCCAATTTATGTTGACTGGTGCAGTGCCTATCTGTAATCAAGATTGGTTCCTGCATGTTAAAATAATTTCAAAACATTTCCTTTTTGCTTGGAATCTATAAATTTGCCTTAAATTGAAGGTAAGTCGGAAGGTCAATATCGGTCCTTACGTTAGTCTGGGGACATGTGAGCTAAGAGTTGCTTTCTGTTCAGGTCCCTATCATAAATCAATCGCTTTACCACTTTTGCTTGCATTTGATGTTAACTAAATATCATGTGGATACATTGTGCCTAAATGCATAATAGCAAAAATGAATGGCATATAATAACTCCTCGTAACGATGATCGCGTTCTAGAGCTGATCTTTCGGCAAGAGGACTTGATTTATGGACACCATTGAATGGAATATTTTGTTAATCACAACATCCGGGGCTACGCTCTGTGGCTCAGCAAACATGTAAAACTTGGCATTTAGCGGTGTATGGTTGATGGCATGCTGGGCCACAGTGACCAAATCATTAAAGATCTCTCTTTTTTGTACCTGCTACAATCCTCAATAAATAGACCACCTACAGCGTTTAACATGTTGACGCATGCAATATGTCTATGAACATTGAGCACACCAAATAACTGTCCCCTTCACAGCCACGCCCACGCCCATTTTCGATTGACCATTGGCCTCTCCATGAGTGCGAAAACATGAATGCATATACGAGTGACATATTTCCAAAACAAAACCAATATAATATGCAAGTGTGGCCCAGGCCCGAGCAGAAGGGCCTAAAAATAAGTTGAATTTGCCGCCTTATTTATATACTCAAACTTTTGGTGGGAACCTAGTAAGACTACTTTTGGTCAGAACATTTACTTATTAAGAGCGTATGGTGCTAACATCTACACTGCCGTATTTTGAACGAACCTTTTATGATATTCTATCTACTGATTTATCAGTAAAGAGCACAGCATCTTCTAATTGTCTGTTAGAATACATTTTGCACAGACTAAATAGAATAAATATTAATATTTGTTAAACTATATCAAGGCACAAAGCAACGTAAACAACCCTGAAAACTTTAACAAATATTTTTATGTATTACGCGAAAATAACGGTTAATAACGGTTGTCTTGCAACAAACCACAACTGATGTTTACTATTTGCAAAATCAATTAGGCGCAAGTGCAAGTTCTCCGCCTTAGTTATACTCCAGAACCCCTTTCTGTCTTTCTTTTAGGGATACGATTTGTAACATAGGTAGGTGTTCTCTATAACGCATGTGGGCATGGGGCGTAAACAAAATCGTTTCCAAGTGCATCTCGGTTCACTTAGTGGTCAACTGCTGGATATTCGAACTTTTTATACCTCACAGTCTTGCATCAACCGTTTTATTATTTTGTCAGTGCATTTTCAAAGACATCAAAACAGAACACGAACTTGCAGTACAAAAGTGTTTCTGAAATAGTGTCATATATTGCTGATATTCAAAAAAATAGGAAAGTGATTGCAAAACGCATCCGATTTAATCGACAAAATCTGTTAAACAGAAACGTCTGCCTTTCCTATCATTGAGTGCAGATAGGACAAAAATCTAACCCAGTGTCCAATAAGCATTTGCTTTTAAAGACAACCAAAGCAGATCAGAGACATTGCATTTTCATGCATATGTTAAAATCCGTATCACAGAGTGATAAACTGATATTTCGCATTGAATGTACAAACAGAATGGAAACAGATACGATCACTAGGACAAAAATCCTATTCGCTCCCAGTCTATAAACGAGTGCAGTAGCCTGCCCAAACAGCATATGATGATAGGTTAAAGGGATTCACGATATCAGGAGGGAAAAGGCGAACGCAACTTCCAGCGCCATGAAGACAGATGAGCAAGCAATCATCATGCCCAAGCCTACCACGTGTAATAGGGGTCCAGCATGTCACGTACCGAACGCCGGCCATTTAGAAATTAACACAAAAGCGGGAAGCTTTCCTCGCAAGAGAAGATGGTCTTTAATTTTCATAGGTGTACAGTAGCATTGTGACGGTAGCATATAAATATTGCAACTGCCTGTGCATGAATTCTTTTTCTGCTATTCTCGCTGATTATCAATCCACGTCAGAATCCACAACATCAGGTGAATACAGTTCCTGTCGCAGTGACAGTTGCGGCTTCTTCTTACCTCCTTGTACTCACATTTTGCATTTGAGGTGCTATTACCGCAGATTTCGATACAAAAGAGCACCTGCTGCCATAGGAACAAGTCGTTTAATACTTCATACCCATCAGCGGGCTTTTAATCTAGCTTCCATTTTTATCGTGCTATTTTTTGGATATTAACTTTATTTTGTGTTGTCCGTTTGACACTGCTCTTAAATTTTGCAAATTAGAATAATACAAGCCTACAAATAAATGTTTACTTTAAAGTCAAGTAGTTTAGTACTTATTAAACATTTTTTGTGAGGTTATATTTTTTCAGCCGCCTTATGCCACTTTATCAACAGCTAGTTAAACAGTTAAATGTTAAGCAAAGACCGCGTTTTTCAATAATTTAACCGAATGTAAATTTGGAGAAGAAGATTAGTTCGTAAGAGCGCTCGTGGGCTTTTCAAAAACTCTCTTTTCATGCCAGAATCAGCGTTAAAAGTACTTTTAGTTCCTACCCATGGGAGCGGTTATTGACATGTGCGCGCGGGTTCTCCACTGATGGAAGAGGGCTTTTGGTTTCACTAACGTATCTGACGTCTCAGACATTCTACCCCCAAGCCCTCTTATCTTCTTTTCCCACGTTTGACTTCCACGATACAATGAAAAATCATTCCCGCTTATTTAACTTGGACTTTATTCGCATATAAATGCAATGGTGCGATGCGAATTTATCAAAAGCTCACGAATGCTCACAAATGGCTCTTTCAACTTCTTGTATAACAGGTTAAAGATGGTTTCCTACTGACCTACGAGTACTTTAAATTATGTTACGGGGTTTTGCAGTTATTGAGCACTTTAGATGTACCAATCTGCCCTTAATTTCTTATGTCGACTTCACTCTCATGTCGTTATGTGCCAACTATTTTGAACATGTTCAATGAATGAATTCAGGTGAAAATTGGAAGTGGCCTGACATATTTTCGGATGTATATATTTTAAACATTAACATAATTATTAACATTATAATGGATAATAGATTCCGTTCTGTTTTCCATATGCTTAAGCCATAAACGAGCGTAAACCGCGTGCTTACCGATATAATAGGAACAACCACTTTTCACGGGCCTAGCTACTGTCTTTTCGACAGGTTTGTAGGTAATGACTCCAGATTT
Organism: Ligula intestinalis; assembly: GCA_036362985.1. Taxonomy (NCBI): domain Eukaryota; kingdom Metazoa; phylum Platyhelminthes; class Cestoda; order Diphyllobothriidea; family Diphyllobothriidae; genus Ligula; species Ligula intestinalis. The sequence continues at coordinate 56,081,125 of JAYGXS010000003.1, forward strand.
GGCAAAAAGGCCCGCCAAATGGAAGTTCTTCCACACACACAACCTTAACTTTATGCCAAAGTGCAAAAAGCGTGGATTCAAAGTAATCCGCTAATGGCTAGGGACATACCAATAGTTGTTATGACAGTCGTGGCAAAGTAGAAGGCACCGGCGAATTTCCACTGAGTTCCAGCTTTGTAGGGCTTCAATTGTATTCCGAGCTGAGTGATCTTCTCAAAATCCTCAGTGGTTATGTTGTACTTGTTGCGCCAGACTCGCTCCTGCTCTTGCAGCCGTTTCCTCTCGTGACCCTCCATTTCCGACTCCAGGGCATCGAATATGGCTGCCCCCAGAAGAAGGTAAGTGAAGGTGCACACGATTAGAGCTAATGTGCGTACGTTTTGACGCTTCATAGCTCCCTTGGCTGCTTTATTTTACCGCCGTCTCTTCCTTATAGTTTTTAGTGAGATTTACGTAAAGCAGAACTGTGATTGTGAATTTAGTTCCAAATATAAAACTGTTTTTCTTTAAAATCGCATAATCATCCTGGAGGTGGGCGCAGTATTCGGGCAAGCGCGGGCTGTACAACCAGCATGCGCGCCAAAAATGACAGACTAAGTCAGCAACGATCACGTCAGGAAAAACAGGTCATTGCCTGACGCTGATTGGTTGGCGAAGCGGGTGATTTTGTTGGATGGCTGTCGTTTTTGCGTCGTCAGCGCCCACACATGACCTCGGCTGCGGTCATGTTGGAAGCGTTGTAGGGCAGACGGACGGCAGAATTTGAATGTGATGGCATATATTCATCCTTACCACAACACGCAAGGTTGATACGTGTAGCCTAAAACAGTATTCCTATCATCTCTGCGCTCTCCTGTAACGACGAACTTTTAAACGTGATGAATTCAGAAGGCCATTTAAACTAAACAAATCTAAGTTGTGGTTTTTGTTTTATAACTTGCACACTTGTCGACATGCAAATTATTTTGTAAGCTATTTTTCGACATAGAATTGACATCTGAATAAGACTCAGCCTCTATATATGGGACAGGTCGAGTAAGCTTGTTTATACGTAAAAATATTTGCTATGCTGAAGTTAATTCATTGGTTGATGGTTCTATGGTATGATTTTTTAGGTATATATAGAGTTCCACAAATGCGATACGGTAAAAGCACCTTGCGATTGCCAAAAAGTATTCAAAGTTACTCATGCGGTACGTTACGAAAATTTCTATAATTTCTGTCAAAATTTCAAAAATTATATTAATCCTACGTGATAAACTATTAAAACGGTTTACTAACAGAAAATACGTTTAAGAAAACGGAAACTTATTCCTCTAACCACGAAGAAGAAAAGTGCCTAACGAAATAATGACGAAGACTCAAGGAAATTCTGTAAAGAGAATGACCACACAAACCAAAGAGAAACGGCATGATACTGTATGACTTAACAAAATTCTCTTTGCAGACAGCTTCAGTAAAAAAACAAATGCGTAGGAGTGAATTAATTTTCACATTTTACATTTTCTGGGTTCCACTAGTTATTGTGTTTCAAGTTATTTTTTTTTGAAATGGCTGTACCATTTCATTAGTTCTTGCTGCTCTTGTATTTTGCTTTTCAACTATAATGACTTATAAATCACACAGTAAACTCAAAAAGAATCAAACAACTGGTACAGATGTTAAGATGAAGGAAAATTAACTGAAACTCCGATCGTTGTTATGGATCGAAACCTAGTTTAACATATGTCAATACAGGGATAACCTATGAACTGTTGGCCTATGAAACACTCGTATAAGAGCAACGAATCTCAAAGAACCCAAAATGTGGTTCATAATTATGTCAGAAACGACAAAACGTTATTTTGGTGACTGCTTCTTACAGAAGCTGCGGTAATATCAACATGCACGAAAATATGTAAAAACACTTTTGCCGAAAAAACACAGAACTGAAAAAGTCTCGAAATTTAACTTTGATCGTGAGCAGGTTTCTTCTGGTCATAATATAGAAAGTCCGGCAGATAGAGGAGAGTTATATTGGTAATATTAGCTGTCTCTATCACATGCTCAACAATTGGTCAAGAAATTGCAGCTGCCAAGATTAAAAACAATCAATGTTGGCTATCGACAAACGGGCCGAATGCATGAAAGAAATTGGCTACACGTAGTAAGACCACTGACTTAATTATATCTAATTGACGTCCTCGGACAGTCTTCCTTCTTGTCTGCACTGGTAATGGCCGCAAACATGCAAACTACTGGTAATTCTTTAAAATACCTATGTTCTCTGCGACCGAGATTGACAAACAAGTTAATTGCAGAATGCAATAACAACTACCACATGTTTATCTACCGCTCTATTTGACCATCAAATAACTTATCCTCAGGCCTGTTCATTTATAGCCCAATTAACTCTTAACTATATGCCGATTGAAAATAACGAAAATCGTGTACTGTTTAGTTCCGGAAGGAAAGATTAGGATCATCAATCTTATCAGCGTCAGAGGGGAACTCGCCACCGGAACAGATAGAAGACTGCGGGCGGTGGAATTGGCAACATTTGGTCATGTTAGTTCTGGCGCTTTTATGTATTTATTTTGGGCGTATAGGACCTCATTGCCTAACGGTAACAGTCACTGTCGAAAAACGTATTTGAAAAGCTTGAAGGTGCCTTGTAAATCCCTCTAAAAACCTTAAAGTCATTCACGCGATGACCGCGTTCTACCATGAGCGCTATAATGGAGCTGTTCGTGCTCTTGACTTGGATCTCCCTATCCATGCCGGAAAGTGTTTTCATACTCTTTTGGCAAAGAGTAGCTAATGAGTATATATAAATATTTTTTACCAACCCGCAAACAGTAGTTGGGCTAAGTCATGAAATTAAAAGATTTTTACAATAAGATTTCTAGTATAAAAACGGAGTCCAAGATGCGTTCGCCAAAGTCTTTCACTCGAAAATGAACCTTCTAATAAAGAAGGAGGCATACTGTAGAACCTGTTTCTGCTATTTCTGTCTTTGATGACGAATCTGCAACGGATATCGAATGGTCAGGTGAATAAATATACTATCCCAGCAATTGAGTCTTCTTCTTCTCATACTGTATTTTATCAAGTAATATTGGGTGGTTTAGTAAACATCTTTTTACTAACACACAAAATTCCGAAAAAAGTGAAAATTCGGGGACATTAAAAATTTTTTTATTGAAATGTGCAATTAAACTGTCCATACAAAAAGCTGAATGAATGAAGCGCCACAAGTTGACTTACGTTTAAAATATTGCGTTGATGAAATTTCCCGATAGGTTTGCTTCCAGTTTGCCCGCAGTACCATATGTAGTGAACTCAGAAAAACACAGCAGAGAGCAAAATAATAATACTTCCCTGTTGTTTCTATATTTCGATCCGCCTGGCTGCACGTTAGACTAAATTAGCCTGAATTTCAATTTAAGCTGCCGACTGGGACGTCACATGATTAACTTATTTTGTAAGCTCGAACGTAAAAATTCCGGTAAGTGGCTAATAGATGTAAACTCAATTGTCAGGTGCAATCGTAAACATACCATTTTGTCAATATTGAGAGCAATCACCACTCATTTTATTCTCTTCTAATTATGATAACGTTACGAATGACTACCTCAAGGTTCCGATCGTTCATAAAATATGACTTAAAATTTCAATATTTTCAATCTGTTTACTCAGTTGCCTATCAATAGCGATTGTTTTCTAACTCGTTCCCAAACTTGGAAACATGATATTTCTTAAAAACAGTTACGTAGCTAACCAGAGTTAACATATTCTTTCTTACACAGCTGTTTGTTTAGGGAAATGCTTTTATATTTACCCAAATATGTAAACTCATTGCCGAGATAGTTGAACGTGCACAAAAACTTCGCAAATAAATATGCCTTTTATTAATTTAAGAACTTTTTATAGCAAGTTGATTCTTAAAAAAGGTTCAACTTTGATGTTTCATCGTCAAAATGTGTGAATACTTTACATGTTTCGAAGATTAAATCAACATTTAAATGTGAATGGTTGACCGTTGTTTGACTACCCTAAATGGTCCGATAAATCTTATGTTAAAAATAAATGACCTCACTTTCCTAGATATACTGGAGCAATTTTCAAATAATTTATTTCAAAGCTCTGTAATAAGGTTGCAAAAGCACACGAGAATGAACGAATATAAACTTTGATTTCGAAAAAAATAATATTCCTCAGCCATTTCTTTCTCCTTTCTTTTCGTCGATTCTGCTATACAGTAAAAGAATATTTGTTTATCTTTCATATTAGGTGTAGCAGAGATACTTTAAAACATGTCGGAGGTGTTAATTTTTATGTATATGTGCTCGCTTTCTATGCCTATTCTTTCGTAGTAAAACAAATGACAGTCGCATAAGTTGTATACCTATCTCTTTGACACAAAACGTACCCAATTTAAAAAACAAAATTTTTAAACTGAATCCATTTTTTTCAAATTTCCCTAAAATAACACATTAACACATTTTTGGAGACACCTCAATTTCATAATATGCAATAAAAAATGATTTGTTCTCTAAACAAATATCAGTAAAACTTTTTTCGTATTTAATAATGTTCTTTTATAGCAAAAAAACGTATAAGCAAGAGGTTTTGGTTCGCAGCGTTCAAGAGCATAGGTAATGCGTTGGATGTTAAGAATCTTTAGATGTGCCCAGCGTTGACTAACGTTTTACGTCAATATATTGATCTGAACTAAAATATTTTCCAGTAAACAGCACTTTCTACCTCAAGTCTGTTTAATGAATAAATAAAATGCGTTTATAACAACCCATTCACATTTTGCTCTACACAATTCATGCTATACCCATCCAGTGTACTTTATCTAGTGAATAACGATTAGCATTATTAGGAGGTTTGGCAGATTTGCTTAATTTGAGTTGCCCCAATTGTGAAAAAGCTTGAGGCGTTTGGCGAGATTTGAACTCACGTATCAGAGAAGGCTTTTACTGGTAGCCATCGCTCTAACCGTTAAATTAAGCCCTAGAATTCAACTTCCAGGCCAATTGATTTTGTCTGATGAAAAGTTGGTGACACACATTTAAAAATTCATGAGTAAACATCGCCTTTTTCAAACAGTTATCTGTTTGCCAAATAATGGAAAGTTGGAGGTCGCCAGTCGTGTTTCGAAACAAAATCATCAACAAGCGAATATCGGCTAGTATTAGAAGTAGAATAACATCCGTATACTTAATAAAAGTGTTGACTGTCTCTGGGTGCATCTCCGTCATCATTGTTCGCAGGGATCAGATTGTAACGCCTTCCACACCTTCGGCGCACGTGTGCGCGTGTGTGTTAGCACCACGCTCACTTTGTAGGCGCGCGTGGGCGCACTGGCATGAGCGTGTGTGCACTTCTCTACTGTCCTATCGACTGACTGCTTTCATTGTTTTGCAGGAAGCCAGCCTAACCGTGAATCACTTGACCTCACGACAGTTCCCACGTCAATTTCGACTATGGGCACCGCGTGCTCCAATAAGCCGCAGCAAACGCTGAAGCAAGCTGCAACAGACACTAAGGTGAGATTGGCAAGCAAAACGAAAGCTACAGCAAGCAGGGCAACACAGAGAACTAGCACGAGAGGAAACAGGAGTTTAGGTAGAATCGCGCAGAATCTGCCTTCTTCCTTGCCATTCCCACCTCCGTTTCCGGTGTAAGTGCAAAGTCAATAAGACCGGGGATGAGGAAGGGTGTATATGGCTGGCACGGTATTCACTCAGCACGCGCACACTTGACACAGCTATCTCGCTAGGTATGCTCCTGCCTGCGCAGGAGCGCCATAAAGGCCATATAAACAGGCAGCCATTGCAGCCTGACTCGCAGTCCTCCTTTTCGTCCCATACGCACACACAAACCACACGCGTACAAGAGAACTAACGTAGGGCAGCAACGTAGGGGGCCCGAGTTTTCCCATCAGTTGGAAAACTTTCCAAGCCACAGGTTTTAGCGCACCGTGATAGATTCAGACGCATTCAGATTTATTGAAGTGAGGAGAGAAACGCGCAGAGGGTCGACCTCACTCTCTCCCACCGCATAGTAACCACCTAGCTTTTTGGACCCCTGAGGTGGGGCCTGAAACCCAGTGGAGCGCGAACGCAGTCACCAACAGGGAAGAATAATTAAGAGCAAATGCCAACGCCTACCAGGCCGCAGGGACCGTGTTTGGCTGAGGACTGGCATTGCTTATGCATACAGACCATTCGATCTCAGAAGGGTGAGAGCAGCCCTGCGTGAAGCCTGGGCCAACACCCCCCTGAAAGGGATAACCAATAAGTCCTCGAACGAAAGGCAAATCATTTGACCTACTACCACTTGGACCCCATACTTACGTCCAGGTAGTCGCGGTCACTTGAAACACCACCCCCCCTGCAGTAGGGAACCACAGTAAACGCGTCTTCGCCACGTTCCCACCCGCCATCACGGCGGCCAAGGTCTGCTACACGAAACCTACCTACGATGGATCAATATTTCCTCCTCTACATCTCTGTTTTTGATGACGGAGCAGCCCCTCCCGACCACGCTGCTCCGATTTCCCTTCCTCACCATCGGGATAGTGACCAATCCGGCAGGGCTCCTGATCCAACAAGAGCTACTAGCTAGCCAGCTCCCTCCCCCTCTAGTAATGCAACTGCCTGCCACATCTTCACGCAGTGAGTGCATCACCCATCTGGCCCAATCAAACTGAAGTTCGGCTAGCTCTTAGTTTAGCTTGAATGACCTACCATGCAAATCAATTCTTGATCAAACCCTTACAAACTCTCATTATGAACAACAGTGGTATTCACAGAAATGTTATAAAAACCAACAATATGACACGTTCTTTGAGCAGAGACGAAGATCTTAGAGAAGAGGTTTTCCCTTATCTTCTAATTTATTATTCCAATGCAAAGTGGCTATACGAACGATGAATTGCTGCTTCTTCAAAAAAATTTCTCAATGTAGATAACGAAAGAGTAAGCAATCTTCTTCCAGGTGAGGAAGAACTGCAAAAATCATACGACACAATGGTTGATCCTTCAGATTGTGTTAACTATCCAGTGGATTTCCTGGATATTTTGTAAATATCTGGCTTTCCATCGTACAAATTGATTCTGAAGGTTGGTACACCGATTCTGCTTATGAGAAATCTCGATGCATAATGGCCATACAATGGCACTAGGCTAACTGTCAAGCGGCTGATGTCATATTTGATGGATGGCACAATTTTGGCCGGTTGTGCAAAAGGAGACACTGTTTATATCCTTCGCATTCCTATCGTAGCATCTCATACTACGTTCGATTTCAGTTGACTTCAATTTCCATTGAAGGTTTGCTTAGCTATGTCCATCAACAAGTCAGAAGCTCAAACCTTCAAGGTGGCTGGGATTCACCTGTCAGAATCATGTTTATCCCACGGACTTCATCAAGCATGACATAGTCATTTTTAATATCATTATTTTCATGAATAGCTTTTATTTACTTTAAGTTGATTGCGCAGACTTCGGACTTAGTCATAACGGTTTTTCATCGCTACTTTCTCCACAATTACTCCTTCACTCCTATACACCAACTGTACATCAAGTCAAAGCGATCTCAGAATTGCCGAGCTATTCATCTTATACTTCATGATTTTAAGAGTTTTCCATATTCAGCACACATGCAGTTTACCTATATAAGGGACAGTTATTGGGAAGGGAGCCCCGAAGCGAAGCCTGGAAAATGCCGTAAGAGTTTTTACTGTCTGCACCCTCCCCTACCGCAGTTCCAGTACTGGCAACGCCACATGTTCTGCATCATAGCTATGTACAAAGAGGAAGTTCAAGGTATGGACCTATATTTCCCTAATAAAACTGAACTGAACATAATCATTTTAAGAGGTGCTCATATACGGTTTGCCTACTTATGGGACAACAACATGTAAGGAAGCCCAAGGTGAAGCCGAGCTTCCGCGCTAGTTATCAATAAAGATGAGGGAGACTAAAATATATATCGGACATTAACACCAAACCCCAGGCTTTGGACGCCTGAAATTCAAACTCGAGTTATCGGGTCCAAAACTCTACCACTTAACCACAGGTCCATCAGTTCGGTATGCAAATTGCCACAGTAGCGAAGAAACAACGTTTGTTTCCTAAGGAACTGGTGGTAACAGGGATTTTACGGTAAAACATATCAGGTAAAAATGAAGTTGAAGGTTGAGCGCATAAAAGTAGGAAATGATACGAGCAATTATTTAAATAACCAAATTTTAAGCAATAAAAAGCCGCCAATAGCAAATATGAGAAACACAACCGACAGACACCGAGTTGCTCAACTGCCCAAAAAAGCGCACCATTTTGAAACTCACATATACCTATGAAAGGTACGCAGTTTCTGCATTTTAGGCCAAAAAGAAAAACGCATATCGATAAAAAAAACTCAAACAAAATCAAACTAAAAATAAACTAGCCAAACTTAGGTGAAGTAAGTAAAAAATTAACTAAACTTAACTTTAAAAATTAATAAAGCTAAATAATCAACTTAAAACTAAACCTTGCTAAAATGAAAGTTTAACTAACCTGATTCATAGCTTTAACGAAACTAAATCAAAACTAAACTAAGAATAGTAAAGTAAGATTAACTAAACAAGACAAAACTAGCTAAACTAGAAAACAAACTTTTACTATTAAAACTAACTTATAGATCAAAAAACTAAAATTAAATTAAACCAAACTTAAATATTGCTTGCATTCAGATAAACTTAAAGCAACTCCAGGACACTATAGACTTCCATATAGGGATTGGTAACTGCTGGATACTTACGTAACAAACCAGGCTTATTAGAACGAACTAAGTAGTTGGAAATGTATGGTCAGCTACGGTGATGTGTATATTTATTCCTTGCCAAGGTATAAAACTGTCATCATCAATGTAATTAAGATTTAACCATAACACTCTGTGAAATTTTTAAATGTTGTACGCTGTGTGAACAGGTCTTTATGCTCTTACATAGAGTAAATATATCTCTGCTTTATGTGACTGAACCAATTTTTCCAATTCCTAACTGAAAAGAAATAAGACCACTGATATCGATGGTCTAGCCAAAAAATAATCCATTCCATTATTTCTGCAAATTCGTTCCCCTAATCTTAAACTGAACTTGGTCCAGAGAATGCCTGCCAGAATAAGACGCACCTACTCTCCTAAAATAATAGGCGTTGAATTGCAGCAGCTACAAAACACACTCCATGAAAAAGGTTATCAAGAAATATTCAGCCTTCTAAAAATAAAGGAGTGTGTCATAAAGGTCACGTTTGCAACGGAGGAAAAGAAATATATATTCGTAAGACTGCCGTTTATGGGAGACGCAGCAAGTGAACTGATAAAATGACGCCTGAGGACAGCAGTCACGAGTGTCTTAACGGTGACAAACGTACGCATATTCTTCACCAACTGTCTTCTTCTACGAAATGGAGGTTAAGACATACTATTACAGGCCACATCGATGTGAATCTATTAATTCATCTGCTCCTGTGGAGTGGGATATATTGGCCGAACAATGTGACATCTGAAGACGAGAATGCGTATGCACATACAAGCATGGAACAGCAAAGGGGAGAAGAGTAAGATCTCAAGCTCAATTCTTGCTCAATTTATTTATATGAACCACCAAGTGGACCCGAGAGAAACCTTTCGACACTACTGCAAAGGCCTGCGCAAAGAGGTGTAAGCCACCGCAGAGGCAGTGGCAATCCGGTTAGCTAAACCCACTCTGTGCTGTCAAAAGGCGGTTATACAAGCAATATGTCTCCCTTGGCCGAGTGCTTGCGGAAATTTCACACCTCCTGGAGCCAAGTTGTCAAAAAAACACAAAATGAAGCCCCAGAGAATAGTCAAACGCACGCTGCGCAGCTGACCTACAGACATAAACCCGCTGACCACGGAAATATCCCCTCCCCCGTCTTCTCAGTGGATCGCAACCAACGTCCTATACGCGCTGGCCCTCAAATTCAGGAGACGAGTAGAAACTCCTTGCTTCGCCTTCCCCCCTAACCTGACGGTCATATAAACATTGAAATTAACTGACCATTTGTATTTTTCATGTCACTATACCGGCCTGATTATAATTGACTGAAGACAATTGTTTGCCAATATGGCAGAAAACAGACAAATTCTATCATTCGCACTAATGTTGAACTCCTTGGCTAAATAAACCTTCTTATGAACTTCTTGAATCGAAGAGAGCATTTAAATATTTATGAGCAATTATTTTATCGACTAACAGAATGAATTTAGAGTATATGCTCTACCCTATTGGTACAATCAACGATGGTAGCTTAAGGGGCATTGTGAAATACCACGCCATTAGCGGTTCCTTTTGGTAGTATTTTTATTAAAACAGATTTTCAAGAATTATGCAAGCCCTTTCTACAGTCACCGCATGCTAGAATCCTTTTGGCTTGGTCCTGTCGTAAACGGCTGCTCCGGGAGAACCAGATGCTGACATGACGCATATGTTCATTCGATTATGAAAAAATACAAAATCGCTTAACTTATTGCGAAAAGACACGACGAGATGACAATCATATTATCCAATTGCTTTTTTCAAGCCTCAAATTGATAAGGGCTTATCTATGTTTTGAGCGAAGTATGTCTTGGCGAACAGCGGTCAGCGGAGATAGAGTCTGAAAGCGGGGTTCCCAAGGGTTTCGCTCTTGGGTTTATCCTCTACTTATATATACTGATAACTGTACAAGCGGACTAGGCTAAAAAATCGTAATGTTGGCTGATGACCTAAAATTAAGATGGTCATACGCAACGAGGAGGATAAAATAAATCCCCAGGCAAATTTGCATCGACTGGATTAATGGTCGAAACTCTGGCTCATGCCATTCAATGTGGCCAAATGTAACTTAATGCAATTGGGTCGTACCAGCACTGCGCCTTCGAGGATTTTTTTTTACCTTAATCACAGGCCGATGCCAGAGGTAGACGCTCAGAAGGATCTGGGGGTGTGGTTTATGTCTTCAATAAAGCCATCACTCCACTGCCTGAAGATGGTCAACTTCGTAATGTCCACCTTGTATCTAATCAAGTTCGCCTTGGCTGAGTAGTCTTTGGAAATGTCTTTGGCACATTCGTGCGACCCCAACTGGAACTTGCCATCCAATCCTGGAAACTCTGAGCAGCTTAAGACCGAAAAACCTTCAAAAGAGTACAAAAACGCGCAACAAAATTAGGACGAGGCAAACAGAATCTCTTTTATGATGAGACCTGCTGGATTACAGGCAGCTACGCAATGACCTTATGCAGATATTTCGTATGCTGCACGGTCAGGATCATGGTCTAGAAAAAAATGACCTCTTGTATTAGACCACCACCTCTAGGCTGCGAGGACACCCTCTCAAATTACCTGTGACTGGGACAAGACTTGACCAAAGAAAATTCTTTTTCCTCTAAGAGAGCATTTGAGGCATGGCAGTCTCTTCCTGAGGACATTTTCATTTCCCCATCCGTGGACATCTTTAAGACAAAGCTTGACTAGTACCGCCCTACGTACCACCATAACAATTGAGTTCTCCAACACCAATCACTGAACGGTCATTTAAAGTCGATAAATATATATTAATAGTAAGTTTTAGTAGAATTACTATTATTTAATCAAAATATGTTGTCACTGTACATAGCCATATCCGACTTATCTTCTCACTATGCGAACTCGCTGATTGCCTGTGCAGTCACATCCAGCGCACCTATGTTCCTAGACTACGCGGCCCTGTCACGCTGTTTCTCGTATTGACCTATAACACCGACGGCTGATGACGTGGCGAGTTCCACTGCCCTTGTCACAGCAAGGGCGTATCATGGTCGCATCTTCGGTTCTTGGGGACGTTCGCGTGACTCTGAGGTCTCCTCCTCGTGAGTCCCTTTGGATGTACATATTACTCGTCATGGATCCAATGGCTGCCGCCAACATTCACAGCCGCATGCTGGTCCTATCGTTTGCATCATTTCTCCCACGAGCGACAGTTTTTCTCGGAAAAACCACAAATGATATTCCATTTTGCATTATAAGCCATGCCTTAGGAGTTTTTCACTGTCTGCTCTTCTTGTTCAGTTACACTTGCCGGCTCGTGTTATCTGACATCGCCACATGGGAGTGTATTACTTGAAACAAGCGAGTAGTTGCCTACAATTATGTAAACGACTTCTTTGAAATGTTTGGCTGTGCCGGTGCATTTCTTAAATATCATGTACCGATGGGGAGTTCAAAGGCATTTGCCTTTATTTCCTTTAATAAACTTGACAGCGCTTGTTAGTGCCATTTTTGTCATCCACAACGTCGTACCTTTAGAGCACTATTTTTATCTACTGCGATTCCTTTTTTGGAGAATTATGTTACGAAGTTCAGTCACAAGAAAAACATGCTTAATTTTGTCGTTCACCACTATTGTATGTTTATTGATATTTGGATGATTTTTTTTATAAACCATCTTATTTGCAAGAACAGCGTTTAAGATCGTCATGGAATTGCCTGCATGAAATTGTGCTCAAGTGCTTTGATATTTTCAGAGGCTGGAGCATATCTGCCAATGCACTATTAGCTATGCACATGCTACCCAATTGATGGTCATCAGTATTTTCCAAGCCTTATGAGTGTAATTGTTCGAGAAATGTCCTCAGTTTAAAAGCAAGGTTGCTTATAAATAGAGAAGATGGCTGCCCAAAACAGCAGCATGCTTGTTTTTTTGGCAGAGCTTTCATACTCGTGCAAGACTTTAATGTTAGAAATAAAAATGATAGGAACATAAGTATCAGGAACAGGAGGTAAGAGGTGGTCAAAAATCGCTATAAAAGTCCACTGATGACCCTGCAAGTGCTGTATGTCAAGCTTACATCAAAAAAACGGTATGACTGAGGCATATGCTTGAATATATTTTCGTCTCGTCTTGTTTCCTAGATGAACGAATAGTTCGGAATTCATGGAGTTTATCGCGTGACCCATCCTTATAAAACTGTGGGCGGCCACCTGTGATAATCTCTTATCTAATAGCACAGGTGGCTTATAATCGTGTATGCTAAATTAAAGCATACGTTAAGTCTGACCTCTTGAATTAAAAAGGACTGCTTGAGGAAGGTTCATAATACACTGTTAATTGGGTTTTGGCAAACGTAGCTTATGTAACCCCACCCATATATATCCTTAGTTCTAGCATTTTTTTCCTGCAAAAACGGTGGTTATAGAGTACTGTGGGGTGGAGAAATAGGTAAGACAGAGAAGGAAAATTTTTAAAAGTAAGTGTAAAATGATAAAATTTTGTCAAATTGCTTCCCGCGGCCACTGGGAGCACGTTTTTTGCATTTAAATTGAGGGTGTGCGCAACGCTTTGCGCTGCGGACTTTACTTATCTAACTACAGAACGGTAAAGTATAACTCAGGTAAGTTGACGAAGACGACCTCCTAACCAACATTTCAATTTTTTGGGAAATTCAAGAAACCTGCAGTTTAATAATCGGGTTTTACCGCAATAAGTTAAACGATGATACAGATAAGGGTCACCTACAGACATAAATCAACACTTCTTAATACAGTAAAATAAAAATGCATTTAGCGTTTATTAAGAGTATATTCCACTGCGTGACCTAATTTCCTGCCCATAGAACCCGAAAAACACCATTTTCGTAGAAAACATGCAGGTTGTAGGGATTAATGAGTGGGGCTACATAAGCTACTGTTACTTGGGTTTCAACCGATTCTTTAATTTCATGACCTGCTGCGCATCGTTGCCTTGGGAAAGTATAAAACATCAATGCATCTTCAAAGCAATTCGCTTGATCTTCACTGAAGAACCGTTGGCGTGCTTAAGTATTTTGAAGATGAACCCCTATATATCGGCTCAGAAACGCGCTCAAGTACTCAGTCCTGATTAACTAGTGGCTTATGTACTGGGCGTTTTATGCTTTACGTGGACCCTCTGTTATATTGTTAACGCATATCATAGTGCGTTAGCAACCGAATAGATATGACAATAAAGCTGCATGTGTTTCGATAGCTTCATTTAAACCATTTTCTTTACTTCCTCAACGGAAGTTCGTCCAATAAGCAAGCCAAATAGTGATAACTGCCGCCCTCTACTTTCAGCAGGGTCAATTTTATATCTGGAATTTGTGGATTGATAACATTATTGCTCCTTTCTCACACCTGGTAGAGTGTCACAGAGGCCCCATCGATAAGAACTCATGGAAAACGCTACTCATATGCATGAGTGGCCTTGGTTTGTATCTTCAAGGAGAGAGTTGGGTCAAGTTCATTTCTAGCCTGTGTATTAGTGTCGTTACCGACGATGTTGTACCGGATTGAAAGACACCCTGGTATGACCGAGTATGTTTTAATGGTCTAATGAGCTGAAATGACTAGATCAAATGCATGTTTGGACTTCTGGCAGTTGTTCTTAATTCCCTCTGCGACAATTTCACAAGCGAGAGATAAGAAGCGTGGAAAATTGCATGCAGCTAAGTGACCATCAGCCATCCCAAGCTTAGACATTGCACGAGGTTATTTCCCAGGCAAAAGACCGGCTTACTCAATCGAGTAGTGGTTGCTTCTGCCGTTGCTATTAAGCGCTGAACCAATGACTTGGAGCATTCTAATGGAACGTTTTAAATCCCCCAGAATGCTGCGTTGGTGTCCATCGCGATGTCTGGAAACAAAACTGTATGCGATAATAACGTTGTTGAAAACAGGCCTGTTTTCAATTTGTACCGGGGAAACATACCTTCAAATAACGATATTTATGCTTCTGACTTTCCCATTCCTCAGCCTTGGATATTCCTTTATTCTTGTGGATAGACATCTACCCGTATGTCTGATAATAACTGCTGTGCAGGAGCAAACAAATGAGAAGATAAAGTTGGTCTGAGATAGCAATTTATCCTGACCTCCACCGTGAAAGACCGGATTGCTTAATAATAATGGCGAAACTCACGCTGTTGGGAAAATTCGTGGCACAGCTTAGTCAAGGTGTATTTTTACTTGCAGCATCCCCTTGTAAGGGCATGTTTCGAAAAAGCACCTTTTTCTTCAGAGAGGAACTAGTGGGTGTTATGTGTTTTCGACTATATTTCCTGCAATAAATCTCTCAGGACAACCGAACTCATAAAGCAGTCTCCAGATTTTCTTAAGCTCCTCCTCAATATTGTTTGCTGAGACATTTTTTTCTAACTGGTTTTTCTTACCGTTTTCGCGTCTATCAAACCCAGTAGGACATATATATCATTCGGATTGTTAGTTAGCCTTAATAGTGCCCAGCTTTTTCCTGCATGGTGTTCAGTTACCCGGAAGGAGAAGTTCTAATATAGAAGATTTGCTGATTTTTAATGGACACTTGTACACGTGTAAGTCGGAAAACACAAACAGATTAGCAAATTTCCCCCTACTGTCACAAGGTCAAACATAATCGCTTCCATAAAAAACGTTTAACTCATTTCCGTCCATGCGCTGAAATATTCAGAAGGACGGTTGGTGTTTATCAATGTCTTGCGGTAATTCTATATCGAAAGGAAAAAATCTTACAAAATGCCGTGCTCAACAGAGTCATATTTTTCAAAAGGCTACAGAGTAAAGGGCAAGTGTGTTTGCCACTGTGACGGAATAGAATCAAAACCGATAAACCAAAGTAACTTGGGTGCATTAATATATGCAGACAGGAACGCAAGACTATCAAGTACTTTGTCTAGTAAAGTACGAGGATATTTGAATGTAAATATATCCCCAATATCGTACCTTTGTCTTTTGATGGACTATGCGGTTGCCAAAAAACACTTTAAAAGACTCTCTCGGTACTATGTTCGGCGCCCCGTTGGTTGATGCTTTTTTAGCGTTTCAAACGTATGGCATGACTGGTCGTAAAGCTTACTAAAGTGCAGCTTTTGTAGTAAAATTATTTGTGTCCGTGGTGGGTTTGAAATTAATTTAAACATTAACTTCTGACACAGCTAAATGCACTTTATCCACTCCTACGTAGGGAAGTAAAACATAGCTTAGGGTCCATTATATTAACACAAAATTGGGACCTAAAATACATTGAGTACTTTGAAGTAGAAGATGTGTGTCTACTCGTCTCCTCGTAACAAAGCCAGCCCAGTGGATCATAATCAATGAAGACTACAAAATCAAGGAACTCAGCGGTATTGCACGCAGGAAACAGAAGATAAAGGGCAGGGAAAATGTCACACTTTACGTAAAGTGAAAAGAAAGAAGATCTTCGGAAAATCGAGTTGTACTCGTGAATTTTGGAACA
>JAYGXS010000003.1:56097411-56158021 GCA_036362985.1 Ligula intestinalis
ATACCTCACGTGTGGAGAAACGGGAATGGAGAAGTTGAAAGCCGACCTGTCTCCATAGAAGATGTGGATATCGTTTAAACTTCATGACATTTTATGACATTTTACCTTATATTTTGTCTTATCTGCCTTGCTCTCCCTAAATGCAGCCGTTGTCGCTGAAAATTTTGAATATTACCTTAAAAATAAAAATAATTTCTCGTTCTCTCTAAAAGGAGATAAGAAATGGGTATTTTCGAAAAGTAATATGAACTTGTGAATTTTGGAGCTCTGTGCACCAACAAACTCAGCAGCCAAATTAAAAATCTGTAATAGCGAATGTCACATTAGGCTGTTTGGCACGACATGATGCACAGGCCACTGGTGTGTGAGAGGGTTGATCATACTATGTTTGCTAGCGGGCTGTACATTAATACAGACGAGTTCATGGTGTCGCTTGCTGTTACCTCACTCTTGAACTCAGTTCCTCAGAGTTTTGAAATTAAAACTGTCCATGATCTATTTTACAGCTGACGAGACGGGTGATGGCCAAAATGCCCAAACCTGCGAATTTCATCCAGCTGCTCAATTTGTACCTCAACACCTATACCACCGTTGAGGGCACTGACTGCAGACAAATCAAGTGAACTTCGATGGGTTCGCCGCTATCAGGTTTCCTTGCTGAGGCGGTCCTCCAAAAATCAGAGACACTGGTATTTACGATCCATAGACCAATATTTTCGGTGTGGTATATTGACACCACTTTAGTCGAACTCACGCTAAAAATGATCTCGTAATTTCCCACAATCCTGAACTCTCTTTTTCCGGAGATTCAGTTCACAATTGAGGTTGATGTTAACAGGTAACCTGCGGTCCTAGACGTCCTGGTCCACCGCAAGACTGACCGACGCCTAACGACGACGGGAAACCAAAAGGTAACCGACACACGTCAGGTCCTAGGCAACCAAAGTAAGCATCAAGTGTGCCACATTCACAACTGTACGCGAACTCGCTACAATAGGAGAAAACGCATTGCACTGGGGCAGGAGACAGAGCAGCCAGACTTCATTATCTTCGGTGGATGTTCACTCTCAGCGGTTACTCCCTCAGTCTCCTATAATGCAGCAGACGACCGAAACGAGCTACAAGACCAGTGACTGAATAACCAACACTGTGGCGTGCAAAAATATGTATCGATAACGTATACAAAGCAGCTGTTTGTCTCCGACGACCATTGCGGGATGGCGAGATCCACAGACCGTACGCAGCAATATAAAGTCCAGTCATCAGGCTTATGAACCCTCTACCAGGCGACAAATGTCGTCTATCGTGTCCACTGAAAATCCTGTGAGACGAACTACATCGGGGAGACCTATAAGTGACTGCAGGTCCACATAAGTGAAACCATAAGAACAGCAAGGAAGATTGATCAGCTCTCCCTTGTCTTTGCAGACAATGTAATCCTTCTAAACTACAAGCCGCTATGGGGCTGTTGGCGTCACTCCAGGTTGAGTTCCAAGGTAGAGTGGGACGAGCTAGTTCTCTTAAACATCGGTAAACTTTTAGCGGCCAAGATCGTATTTATTTTGTGCCAGAACACTATACCCCTTCTGGACACGCCTTTGCTTTCCTAGATGTCAATAACCCAGGCCAAGCTAGTGGCAAAACTTTTAGAGGAACGCAAAGCACACCGCGTCAAGTGACATCAGTCGACGTACGTTCTCCCAGCGGTTAAGCAGATCTTACGAGTGCGACGTAATCAAAGAAACCGCTAGCAAGAAGCCAGACTGGTTGCAATCACAACCAACCCCATGCAGGCGTACAGAAACGTACGTAAGGCACCTATGCAGTCAAAAAGAATGCCACCGACAACCTGAACCAACAGGACCTTCTGTCGGAACAGTCGGGCTTCAACACAAAGGTTTGTGAAAAAACACTGATGGAGGGGGCGGGTCGTCATCGTGATAGTAATGAAGACACTCGTAATGACGCAGCAACGACCGCTAACATGCGCACGGACCGATCAAAACGGGGGACGAGAAGAAGACATGCGGGCCTTAAACTGCAGCCGCGGTCAGTACCGATGAGACCAATGACCACTGACAAACCCACATCGCCTTCCGCAGCCCTCTTTTAACTAGGTGAGGGCAAAACACATTGACCTGCAGGACAATTATCAACCGTCTTCTTCCCCCTCCTAATGCATCCTGCGCGAAAAGACGCAGAGCCAACAGATCATCAGTAGGTTTCACACCCATAAATAGTATGAGCCGCTGGGAGAACCAACCTCTGTGAATTGAGCATCTTTTTGCTTTTGACAGATCAGAAAATTAAACTTACTGTTTTAATTTATCCGATGTTCTTCTTTCTATGCCTTAGGTCACGCATTTTCGATTCACTCTACAATGAAATCAATTCTGAGATACTTCCATTTTAAGATTAATGACCTGCCTACTTGACGGTGGCAGTATTGTTCAGCGCTACGCTTAATAAATGTACCAAGTGCAACTGACAAAGCTTACGCCCCATATAAGCGACAGAACATTAAAAATGTTTTAATTTTATTTTGCCTTTTCTTCCTATTTGTTTCCGGGTACACGTATAATGATGAAAGCAACGTGCCCGTGGTCAGATGGTTGAGTGTTGTGCTCCATGACCAAATTCCTGGGCCCGAATCTCAACTGATTCACACCTGGGATTGGGTATGAGTGGCTGATGACGTTTTATAAGCCAGAAATGTCCACTTCGGTCTTCCTTTTCTTCGTTGGCTGAAATTTATCAACACATGTCAAAAGTCGCTATGCGACTGCCCATGACAGCTCTATAGTGAGCTACAGGGCAAAATGGAAAAGTCTTGTTCCTTTACCAAATCCGCGAGACTTCTACAATCAGTAACAGTCTAGGCGTCTTGTGATTGGCTCGGCCTATTGCCCTTGCTTTATCCAAAACGAAATTGTTGTCCTTCTGTTAATCATCGACCATATATATGTGGCTGAATTCAAGCTGATGCTCATACAACCCTTAAGCCAAGGCATTTGCCCATTTCACCAACACACCTTGCATCGCAGTTTTGGCATGTTAAGCTTTGGAACGCTTTTTATTATTCTTTCAACGGTAACAGGATATGTTATGTCTGATTGTTGACTCTGGCTTATGAGCCACACCGATCCCTTTTGAGTTCATACTGCTTGTAGTCGCCTCTGATACGCTCTTTAACAAAGGGCTTGCGAGCCAGTACTAAGGGTCTTCTCATTTCGATCGCTCAACGTGGAGCTTCTTAACACATTTGCATATTAAGGACTTTGGATAACCATTGGCTGAAACTAAGGCAGGCCAGTTATAATCTTCTCGTTCTTTCAACTTTCGTCAATGTGGTGTGCCTAAATGCGTTGGAAGATGGTTCTTACAAAATTGTGCTTGTGACTAACGAGATGGTTGCATCTGAAGTGGAGAATGCGCACGATGTTGATTATCTTACGGTAGACCATTCTCCTCATATTCCTGATTACCATTCCGTCACTTGCAAGTCGAGGAAGGGTAACTGATGTTGGTTGACGACGAAAAAGTCGTCGATGTGCCTGAGCCAGAACTTTCCTGGAGACGAGCTGGATGCCAGCCATTTGGGTCTCTACATAACAGTTTCAGCACTAAAACCAGAGAGAGGAGAGCTCATCGATGTCGCTTCGTTATTGAATGTGAGGAAACTTTTGAGGCACAGTTCCAGAGCCTTGGTGATGTGCACTCACTTGAGTTCTTGGTTAGTTTCATCAATTTTGACTGTAACTCAATAGAGGTATAAACCTTCATCCTGCCTACCGGGAGCTACGCACAGGGCTCGAGTCAGGTCGCACATGGCCAAAAGGATCGGAGACCAAGTTCACGCGTTGACTGCAAGTGAAATCAGTGGAAAGTGGGAGAGGTACCGATCAGGAACCACGTGACCAGCCTGGGGCACTAGCTAACCACCGCACCCACGAGATTGACTTCATCTCACGCAGGTCACAACAAAGATTGAGTCTATCAATCGACGAGGGTCAAGGTAGTAGGCACGCTGACAGCAAATAGTTACTACGCCCGCAGAGGGACGTAGCTCACGCAAGCCAACCAGTGGTCAATCAACATAAAGACTTCTCTGTTATTTTGCTTTTCAGAATATGTTAGAGTTTTTTGATGCTGTACCAACCTTGAAGCCTAGCAAGAACCGCCTCAGGAAGATATAATGATTAAACCGTAGGTTAGGCGCCAGAAGCATCTGTAATACGCCGACGATTTTATACTTTTAAGTTCATTCTTAATCCACTAAGTTTTCTTGTTCTTTATAACGATTATTTTAGTCACTGTTGACGTCAGTTGAAATTGGCGGTGATAATCGCTGCAAATGGAACGTTGCTAAAAAAATTCTAAGAGAACTATAGGTATTCCGTTACAGTCGTTAGCTCGACAACTACCAGTCTCGCTTCCAAATCGAGGTTTATCAATAAAGGAAATTAAGATTTAAATGAAGGTTTAACCAATTTTAATTGCCCGTTCCATTATGCTTTGGCTTTTTAGACTAACGCCAGAACAGAATGCACTGAATCTGCAGAGAAGTTTGAAAAGTTATTTCTTTGCGCAAAAACTCTAAAACGTAAATTGTTTATTCTTTTGGCCATTTTAAAATTCTTTTTAGATATTTTTTCGTATAAATGTATGGAAAAAACTACGAATATAAGAATTTGAGTATGACTAACTATTTTCTTCCAGGTAAGTACTTAACGACTAATATTGGCCATTTATTTTTTTCCCAAACTTCCGGTTTCTACTTTTGTGGTTTTTGTGCTGATAACTGACATAAGATAAGAGCATAGCCTGTAGAATGGAACTTTTTTGAATATAAAAGGATGTAATGATTGAATTTCGAGGACTTCTTAACAAAAGGTAGGATTTATATTTTTGAAATCACAGCATAGTGAAATATAAGAAATAATAACGAGAATTATATATTATACTTCGTGTTTTGTAAAATAAAATCTGCAGTTCAATTGAGAAATCATAGGTGGTGTGTATTGGGTGAAATATGTGCAAGTAACGTAAATTTTCGGACACTTTTGGTAAAATACAACGTTATTACTGACATCATATTAAAGTAGTCAGTCACTGATTTTTCATTGGACTTGTAGATAGGTGGTATTTAGCCGAAATTCTGACATCATCTACGCTACAACTCGTTGACTTGAAAATTCAGTGGGAGTCACCATCCTTACCTGCGATTCAGCTCTTTCCGCAGAACGTTGGATGTTCCCAGTTATATTTAAATGGCCTCAGTCTACAGGAAATAAATAATTAAGTGCCCTGCCCAAAACTAGATTAGATGAAAATTCAAACTGCGTCAACTCGTTCAGTTGACACAAGACTTTCCACTTCTTTAGGGGATTACCTTTTTTCTTGTTTATATATTTTGTTCTCAATGCAAACGCCAAAATATACTAAATTTTGTTAAGGAATGAAAAATTTGGATTGATGTGCATATACTATCATTAATTTTTACACCATCTCATTGAAACAAAACTGTTTCGTTTCATTGTATTTTATCAAAAACGGGAAAAAGTCATAGTATTGTGATTCGATTACTCAGCTTTTCAATTCTTTATATGGGCTGACTTCAAAATTTATTTGGTCAGTGTTTTAACCAATGAGAATCACGCTCACTATCAAATGCTTTATGATTAATTAAGCTCATACAATGTCCCTCATGAATGGAGCTGTTTGATAGTTCGACCCCCAACAGATCCTTTCAATAAAACTTTGAAACGATTTAATCGAATTACTAAGCAATTATACTTAACTTGCTTATTTTTTTTCCAACAACGCCAGTATGTGCATTTTATTCATTGTAGGGTTAGTACACTTACTGTTAGGGTACTTTCTCTAAAGTTTTGATAAATGGTTCAAGCCAAGTAAGACAATTTTGAGATTAAGCTCTAACTAATGTGTGAAAATATTCGAAGTCCAGCTATAACATTACATTTATCATCCCTGGAAGAGGAAGAAGACGGCACAATTTCTGAGACAAATTTGTATTTATGCTGACGTTTTAAAAGCATTCTCGTTTCAATCGTCAGAGCTTAATGACTATTCTCCTGCCGGATGTCGAAGGAGTGTGTCTAACCGCTAGCTGCGCCTGGTGCCCGCGTGTCGATCGATTGTACCGATCAATACCTAGTGGCTGTTTGCATTGTTCACGCCCTTGTGGACACCTCCATGAGGTGCGTAAAGTCGTTCTTGTGCCTCATGAGCGGTACAAGCTACTTCGTTTGCAGTTGCCGGCTGTCAGCCTTGTGTATGTTCCTCCGAGCGACCTATTACTCCGTTCTGAGTAGACATTAGCCTTGTGCGGAGCGCTTGGTAGGCGGGATGAAGGTATATGGCTCAGATAAGTGTGCTATTCGAGGAGCAACTTTCTAGCAGCAATCTGGCTATCTTGTCGTTGGCTCAGTTAATAATGTGAGCTAGTGCTCAGAACGCAAATATTCCCGCTAAATTTTATACATAAGTACTTTAACCACTTGTGGCAGTTAAGATGCCTTATTATCATGGATGGAGAATGTTTCTTGTTGAAAATAAGATAACGAGACAATTTCCCTCGTACAATGATTTATCGTTTAATAACAGAAGATGGAACCAAGTAGGTGTATGACTTGACTTTTCGAATTTTTACTGGCATTTATCAGCATAGAGAGTCACAGGTAGTACACCAGGAACATAAATAACCATACCGATTGTTAATGTACGTAAAGAAGGTGTAGGCAGTCGTCGACTACTTCTTCCCGCCAATTAGAACTTAAATTATTGAAAAAACCGAGAGCAGCTCTCAGGCGACCGATTATTACGCCAAATGACCCCCTCTTAAGACAGGAAACATATACACTTATATATAATATCTTGCACTACTGCGGATAAATCCACTCGGCGATTAGTCTTGATGTGAGTGTCCGAACGCGAGGCACTATTGTGGTGGAATGAAGTTAGCTGTCAGCTAGTGGCTCATTCATTGAGACCTGAATGTGTCTGTTTAAGTTAAATAAAGCCGAAGTTCTCACACAAGGTGGCAGTTGCATGCGCCACAAACTGCCTTCGTCGTGTTTCTTTGGCCTGCATTGACATCCTGTCGTGATATTCTGTGCTGCGATTTTGCCTGGTAAACATGGTTAATCAAAAGGCTAGGGCTAGTTTGACCACGTTCTTTAGGCCACCACAATATTTGCGCCAGACAAGGACATCAAGGCAGGGCAGCTGGCTGTTTTTTTTCCTTCGTCGTCACATCGAACATGCAATTTATGATGAAAGAGGAATAAAACGACTAGCTGGTCTTCTTTGATGTCCTCGTCTGCCGCAACGGTTGTGGCGGCCTAAAGACCAAAGTGTTCAAGAAAGCGTTAAGCAAAATGCAATTACTTCTCGTTGCGTAAGGACGCTAAATGGTCATGTTGAAACGCACCAGAGTAACCCAGAAGACTGAGTTACCGAAATAAAATATTTTGACAGGTTTGCAGAGGAAATGGCTACCCGCGCACCTTTGTCCATCATTACATGTACAAACAAGATGAGCAACAAAATCGAACCAACCTTAATTTTACCGAGTGATCCCGTGGGTCGAAGATTTCTTGGAGGTCGTTGGCCACGTTCTTGTACCACTCGACGTTGGAGACGTGCAGAGACCGGAAGCAATTATTAAGCATCAGATACTGAAACCAATAGACCCACTGTCACAGCAACAAATATCTGGAGTCCTGTATCGAATCTGGTGAAGTTTTGGACAAAGAAACTACCTCGGGAAAGCTGGGTAACTCGTTAACACGCGTATTGCCGGACATGCATTAACAGTGTGGAGATATGACACCAATTCTTAAGTTGCGTCTCATTCAGTCAGTCTTGTCTACGCATTCAAATTTGATGAGACTGAGATTCTCGCGAGAAGTGACAACCGTGTGAGTCGCAATTTACTGGAGTCGTGGTTCACGGGCCCAGTTTACAAATAAGTGCAATGACCTGCCCAATCCATATACCACGACGCAGCTGAATTTGGCATAAGCCAGTGTCCAATTCGAGACCTTCCCCGCCAGTGTGTTGTCTAACGTCAACGCCGGGGAACCAGATGGCCGAGTAATCATCACGTCAAATTCCACCATCTTTGATTAAAATTTAGGAGGTCACGGGTCGCAGTCGGGCCATTAAGAAATAAGTGTACAAGCGAGCAATTATCACCGATAGTAGAGTCATTGATTGTCATAAGGGTGCCGCATCATAGTGGCTGCATCTGACAAAAGCAGTTCAAGTAGTGCACTTCATATACTCCTAGTTCCAGCATTTTTTACTGCGGAAACGGTGGTAGTAGTAATTTTGATGTGGGCAAATAGGATAGGCAGTGAATAAAATCGGTGGAAGTGTAAAGTAGAAAATGTAGGTGAATTTTTTTTCGTAACTGCTGAGAGGAATTTTTTAAGCATTTAAAATGAACGTGTGCGGGGCGCTTCGAACCGCGGAATTTCAGGAGAACCGTAGCGGACCTTAACGCCACTGTTGACTCATCACGCCAATGGACGGCCGCCCCCTGGTCTGTCTATTGCTGAAGGTCTGAGCGACTTACTAACATACCCAATCTCGTCTGTGCCCACTTCACGCAGTGCAACCAATCACCACCAGTCTGCCAAGGCAAAGCGAGCATACGACGGCCGCCCGGGATGACTGTGGTGAGATGACACTTGGGAATCCCCCTTCACGCGTCGTAGTCGCGGCGATGCCGTCCTATCTAACGGGCCTCATGGTCAAACGCCCTGCGAGACCTATTGGCACCTCTTCCCCTAACTCTTTTGTAAACAACATACTGTTTCTTCTATTCCACCTTCCCAAGACTTTTCCCATCTCCTAAGGAACCGGGCCTGGAAGATCATAGCTGTTTGAAATAACTGTCTTAGCCTCAACTCCTATAAAACTGCATTTTGATAATCTGGTTTTTCCACAAAACGTTAAACAATAATATGAATTAGGCAAACCAGCAGATGGTAATCTACAACATTTCTACATAAAATAAAAGAGAAATGCAGAAAGCAGTTGATAAATTATATTCCAATGCCTTTCCTAAGCCCCCGCCCATAAATTCCCTATGGCCACCGTTTCCATAAGGCAAAATGCTGGGAATAGGGGTATATGGGGTGCACTACTTAAACAACTGTTGTCCTGTATCTCATTAATACTGCTATTGATTATGCATGAGTTACCCATTTCCGATACTGTTTTTGCTAATCCATCTGATTTAAGAGCCGCGATGGAATTCGAAACGTCAAGCGAATTAAAGTCTTACCCGGATGATCAAGCTGTCGTCTCAATTACTGTTGGGATTCGCGTATTCGCTCGTATTGGCAGTTCTATATTTTACAAAAAAATATTTTGAAGGCTGATTTTCTTCTTTGTTTCTTGAAACTTATGCAATTATTCACATTTGACTTCATCTAGCATTCACTGAGCGACAGTCCGAATTTTCAGTTCCGAAAGACATTTAAATCATGATTATAACGATGCCTTTCTATAACACAACGTATAATGAGGATATGTCTTTTCCTGTAATATATAATAGCATGCAAAATTTCGTGGAGTTCCGTCCACCTTCAATTTCGCCCAAAGCCTGGCTATTTTCTTTCAATACACAAGAGGATACATGCAGTTTTCTTTAGCAAAGGGCTTTCGTTAGCCTTAAACCCATTAAACAAGTACATAAAGCAAGGCTTTCCATTACAACGTTAATCGTACCCTTGCAGCAGCTTTATTTTGAAAATAAAAACCGGTCGAAATCTCAAGTGAATTTGTAACTTTTCAGTTTGTCAGATATTCTCTTCCAAGTTAGAGAATATTCGTATATTTGCGAAAATTTCCATTTAAAATTTCTAAAGATTAATTGGCGAACATACGTTCATATTCGATAAATTATAGTCAGGCCTTTAATGTTTTATGACTTTTAATCCCCTAACTCATCATCCGAAGATGAGGAAAAGCTTTGCGATATATTAAGGCTGATTTCGGAGTCCACCTTGGACGCTAAGGTTATCGCTGGGGATTTCAAATTTCCCAAAATTGATTGGTCACTGAACTGTTGTCCATCCAGGTTTCAGCCTGTCCTAGATACCATCAATTTTTCAAACTGGTCTCAGTTGGTCTGTTCCCCAACAAGGGATCAGCATACTTTAGATTAAATTTTCCCGAATGAAATTCCCCCCTTTTTGTTGACTACAATCAGAACCTATTCCCAAGTGACCATACTTTGATCCATTGTTGCCTTCCGCTTGCTTCTACGAAAAAGACTAGCAACACTCGTACCTACCGTGCGTTTGACCTAGCTGATATTAATTTAATTAACAACTTCATGGACTCACAAGACTAGCACGAGCATTCCTCCACGAACAGCTTAACAATTCTCGGTGACTTTATGATGGCAATTTCAAATAGCATTTTGGAATTTGTGCCGATAAAAAATGGTAAGCCTTATACTTTGGACACCATCGTTCCTCACTTTCTTTTGCCTAGACTAAAAAAATTGCAAAGACAGTTGAACGATAATTCTGCTAGTTCATTATCTGTGCACCTCAGAATCGCAGAGAGCTTCGAATTAGCGTCTAAGATTCGGCTTGCATGTGAAAAACAGATGGAATCCTGCGCACTCAGCGAGTTAAACTCTGCAAACTCTGCCCAGCTGTTCCGTTGTCGGTCCTGCGCTAAACGAGTTCACGAAATCCCCCTTTACTGAATGAAGATAAAACATTTGTGCTACATGAGTCTGACAAGGCTGAACTGTTTTATGCATTCTTTGCAAAGCACCTTACGACGGAATCCGAACTGGTCCCATCGTTTCAGCCATGCTCACTCAGTACTATCAGTACCATAGATTTCTCCATAGAAGTAATTCGTAAGCACATTATCCGTCTGAAAAACTCGCACTTCTCGGGAACGGACGGTATTCAAACTCACTTATCACGAGAGTGTTGAGCTTCCCCCGATTGCTAAGTCATCTATTCTCATCTTACATTCATTTTCGAGGGTAAATCTTGTCCGCACTGAAGTTGTGACCTTACTATTCCTAAGATTAATAAAAAAAATCATAAAATGTTTCCTCTTAGAAATTGCTTTGATTAGATTTTCGGCTGATGAACTTCTATGTACATTAACTTTTTTCAGCATAATGTCACAATAAAGTTTGATACTTTTGAGAATTTATTGAAGTTTCCTGAAGATAAACGATTCAATTTGACTGGAGATAAAAGAACTTTCTTCTCTCCTAACAATGGATTACCTTCCGCATGAGAAGCTTAATTCCACATTCAGTTATAAACTTGCGAATTAAAAAAAACTGGCCACATCAATTGCCATTTTTGAACTACTTATTATTCTTACGTCTCCTCCGTTTCTAAATAAAGCAAAAAGGGAACGTAAAGTATACATAAACTATGTTTTTTACGACTTACACCCAATAAAGCCTTCCTTGTCTTAAATTAGTGAGAACACGTTAGACATTTGGTTTTTATTGAAAGACATTCGAGGTTCTTGGTGCATTCAAACAAATGCTCTTCTGTTATTGAATTGTGTGCAAAAAACTTCAAAGAATAGCTAAACCTAATTTTTAAAATACAAACCGTTAATGTTACTGCTTCACTACAATCTGAAAAATTTTGGATAAACTTTTCTAATTCTGGAAGGGATATTTTCTATACCTTTTTTACTTATTTTGCAGTTCCTTCCTAGTATTATCAACATTTAAAAGTACTTTGGTTCCCTCTTTCTTAATAGCATAGGAAATTCCTTCCATATGAGACTGCTCCCGATAATTCCAAAACTAATGGCCATTTCTCTTACTAAACCTCACTTAAATGACGATTTAATTAAGTAAAAGGCTTTTGCAACATTCAATAAACTAGATGAATCAAAATAGTGCTACTAAATGTACGCTAAAGTACCAGTTCAAATTTCAAAATGAACGTTGCATGGCCATTGGCGACTATTGTACAATATAAAAGCTGAAGTATTTATCAGAAAACACGCTGAAAAGTCCAAACTCCTCTCAACTGTACCACGTTAAGGCTGAATGTCGTTTAATCAAATATATGGGCTTTCAGCTAGTACAAGTGCTGCCAGTCTGGTAACTGATAACATCCATCCAATTAGCTTATTCGTGATGTTGTGTCCTTGCGTTCTCGCGTAACAAAACATACTTTTGTCCTCGGGGTGACTAAAAGAGCACTTTAATTATCGATTTATTTAGAAGACACACTGTATTTAAGTGCGAAGTCAAATGGTTTTGAATGCATTATTGTATTAGGCAAAATTGCTAAGCTACTGCTAAAAAACAATTCAATTTTCATCAGCAAAAAATGCTTTTAGTATAACCACGTCCAAGGAACAATGCTCGCATTTATCTGTAACGCGCATCAGTTAAGCCTTGGACTTGAATGGTGAAAATTGGACTAACGGGGAGATTTATTCACAGTCACACTAGACATATCTATTCGACTATGCTTGTGCTTTCGTTTTTTCTCAGCTTCTTGGCATACGTCTAGCGAGCACTTGCCTGACAAACCTGTATATTGAATTGTTATCGTCTCCCTGTATTCGGCATAATTCAAACAATTTATTCAAAAACCTACCAGCTTAAGCAACGTTTTATATGTATTTATTGAGACCGCAAATTATTGACAGCATGGGACGGGATTTAAAAATGGACGGGACAAACAAAAGTCCGTGAAATATTCGCAGTCCACTAACTATTTCTTTACGTAGATTTCGGGGAAGGTCCTGGCGATAATAACTACCTTTTACTTTATTGCATGACTATGTGTGTTTTGGGGCGTGCATTTTGCGCACTTTTGAGTACTTTGTACATCTAAAGCTACGTTCTATTTTTATCTATTAAGGTAGCCAGTGGGTTTAGTTGATAGTGAACACCTGAATGGAGGAAGCTTTATAAATGCAAATAATCACCTACTTGATTAGATAGCATGAGAGTACTCAAATAGGCTCTGGGCCGACACTTGTTTATGCTAAGATCTTGTAGCACGCGCAGACTGAATATGTATCTATTAAGCCACTATGTTTGACAGCATCTACAGTCTTCCCGACTTTGTCTTTCTCTCAAGTGCTCTTTAATGAGGAAAGAGGGAGTGCGGTAGATGAAGCGTACGTCTGTCCTTTCTAGAAGGTATTTTAAGCGCTGGTAACCGTCCGGCGTCCACACCGCTGTGTAGCACGCAGTGCGTATCGCTGATCACGACGAAGGAACCAACATAAAAACAGCAAAGGGACACCAATAGCAAGATTCTCATAATCGAGGCAGATATCACATAAATCCAGGTGTTTTAACCACATATCAGTAATTATCGTGGCTTTCGTGAAGAGCGCATATTTAAGAAACATTTTTTATACAGCTTTCTGATAAAGATATTATCACCAGATAGCAGAATTCACTTCATTGATGTTGTAAATGTAGCCATAAGCCGAGAAACCGCCGTCTTATTACGCTTTGTATGAGTTCCCAAAGAAGAACGCAACAGGAAGAGCGCAAAAGTCGAAGTGTTTTTGCATACTCAGTACAGCATACTTAAGGCAAGCAAAAGCGTAAAAGATTGGACCAATGAGATTATGGTCTCAAGTAAGGCGTGTCTGTATTGACTTGTGACTCATGCAGCCGGCGAGTTAGAATATTGAGCTTGACCGCAGCTGTACGCGTCATCACGTGCATTCTTCATGAGCAGACCGGTTGTATGGCGTGAAGAAGGGCTCGTCAGGGCTGTGTGCGCACACGATGGATTTGGTCCCTGACAAATGAGCTATCCAAAGCGCCCCGTTATCAAAAATCCAAGGTAGTGATAGTGACAGTCAATATAATCCAGATGGTGCAATTATTATGCAACCGTTGGTATAGATCTTCCTTCCTTTGGCTTCTACAGTATTCTTACTCAGCTGGGTGCGACAGCAGCAGGTTTCTGGGCGCTTCCAGCCACGCCAGCCCCGTGCGCGCTCTGCTGCCTTCGGTCTTCTAGACTTGGTCGTAAACTCGGCCTCGGCTGTGGGAATGAGTAAGAGGAGGAGGGTGTATGGTAGATGCAGCCCAAATTAGCATCATTGCGTCACCTTGTTGAGTAGAATAAGGTTACCCATTCAAAATCATCACACAAAATGCCCGTCTGGTAGAACCTAAGATTGTCATGCTTCTTCTGTTTTTGGTCCTCCGGCCTGGCCATCGATTATGACGACGATTATACTGATGCCCCCTAATTAGGTCATAGAGATGTCCACGCAAGTAGTAACGTTGACGCTGAACGTAATTCCTGTGTCACAATGCTAAGAGTAGCATTAGTTAAGCACGGCTTGGAAATTGTGTAACATGCAGACATATGCGAAAGATTGACTCTCTATCTCAATACTCGGCATTGAGTAAGGTTGTAACACTGATTATCGTGTAGTCTATTCTGCCGGACTCCTATCGTGACTGAAATGATCACGATGGATCATGGATCATGTGATCAGCCTCGCTTTGCCCTGGTAACGATCGATCACCCAAGTCCCTCTCACGCCTTCTCCATCTCCCCCCCCCTCCCCCGCAATGACCGACTGCTGCCCCGTACTTTGCTTTCCCTGTTACCTGAACCGCCTTGCTGTGATAATTACCTGCCCCATCCTCTGCCCCTCACTATGCACCCACATTTTGACTTACGTTTTCCACCCCATTTACCTATTAAGTTTTACCCTTCTAATTGGACAGTGAATGTACTGCATTAGCAGGCAAAGACCGTTTGCAGATGAATAAGAGGTCACGAAATTGTATGACGTTAATAGATCCCGCTTAACTCGTTATCTTCGCCTTGTTCAAATTTCTTCCGGGAAAACAATGTTTCAGTTTACCATATTTTTAATCTTAAACTAGACACTAAACCGAACGCTACCCGTACCAACGAGCCTAACAGCATTCGGATTTTGGCACAACGTTACTTGTGTTGCGGGTGCTATCTGTTTGGTTAAGGTGGCCATCCTTACATCAGTTCGTGCTGCCGACTTTGATAACAGTTTAAAAAGTGCATCTGAAAGTCAGGTGTATAAAACTCTTTTTTCCCACCGATGGGATCACATTTTCCTAGCTTATCTAAACATTAGTTGCTCTTTGCCCTTTTCGGCCAACTACTTGCCTCTGCCATTCTTTCCATTCTATATCTCAAGTGCTGTCGCTGTTTCAAACGGACGGTTTTAGAGGCATCTTCCCATTAAGTGCTGCAATGTTGCCTGCATTTAGTATTAATTTTTAATCCTCTTCTTTCTGTTCCGTAATTTCCAACATTGGATTATCCTACCTTGCGTGGCGAAGTAGGCACGCAATAGGCAAACGGAGCAATTGGCCAGTAAGTTTTCAACTCCGCGATGACAAATTTCCAAGGATTTAAAAATGGATAAATTTGTAATTACGTAGTTTTTGGTGTTGCTTTTTAGCTCCTCATTGTATGTAACAAGGATATTTGGTAAATATAAACAAACATGCTATACCAGTTGCGTGCTTTAAATTGTGATTTAATTAATCCGGGAAGGTTATTTGACTATCTTTACTATATACTCCCGATGAACATGCAGCAGCGTTTTCTCTTTAACTTATATGCGGCACATTCCTTCCATAGCTGAAGCACTTGTATAAGCGGACTTGAATCAAGTTATAAGGAGTCATTTTGCCTGTCAAGCATGCCTACAAAACGCGCAGTAATTTGTCATAGAGGGTAGCGTTTTGACAAAGATTTTTCCCCGACTGCCGGTCAACGCTTCTACACAGCGCCGTATTGATTGCTAGCAATCAAGGCCAATGCAACCTCTTATCTTCCTCGCCCCAGTTGAAGGAAAAACCTCTGCAGGAAGGACAGAGGCAGACCTTTAAGTACTAGCTATTCACGAGCCAAATGAAGCCCCCCTCCCATTTGCCTATGTCTAAGCGAGTCCACAGGAGTCAGCCAAAATACGCCTTACATCAGTGCACGCAACACGTGTAAAACTCGCCGTATTACGTCAGCAAACAGTGAGCAAGCCGTATCTGACTGACGCAAGGCCAAAGTTAACGTCCATGAGACACGAGGCACGTAACTTGCATGCTCGAAAAGGTACGTTTGCGACGAAGGACTGAAACAATGACTGAATACTGTAATCACGAACAATACAAAGTCATCTCACGATGCTGACACTTATTGTAATCTACATCTGCATATAAAAATACCCCTACCAAAAGTGGCTACCAAACAGCGGAGTACTCATAGGCATCTATTAGTGCAAATTAACCCAAAACTTTACTACTTTTACTGCGTACACGCTCTGCTCTGAATATTCCTAAGGCTTTGCAGCTGTGCGTGAAATTCAATGTTTTGCTACGAAACATTAAACTGTTAGATTTTTGCAAAAGAAGCCAACACCTATTTCTTCTTATCTAAGATTTGTGGAGTCCTCATTAGATAGAGCGCTAAGTTACGTCAAGCACACAGCTGACAACTTCACTTGCTTACCGCATTACCTTTTTCTTCATAACTTTTTGCATGAAAATTCCTTTGATTGGTAACCAATCCTCCAAAGAGAGCACCAAGCCAGTTTTTCAAGAAGTTACGTTAACAAGCATTCGTTTTTCCATGCAAGTAAAAAAATGTGGCCTACATTGCCCAAGGTCAACCAGTCCGGCTCATCCGTTTTAGCGGGGTTAAACTACTGTTCAAAATAGCATAGTTCCTAGTCCTGGTGGTGAAGCAATACTGTTTGCGGAGATTTTCTATGCAAGAAAAAATTAATTTTACACGATCGGGTTCATTTTCATTAGGAAAAGTTAAAACTGTCTGGTTAAATATAAACCATTAAAATGTTTTCTTAGACCGCAATTTCTCCAATGGTATTTGGCGACTGCGAATGCTAAAGCTAGCCAAAATAAAACCAAAACTCCCTATAATGCGAGGTATGCATTTTGCTTAAAAGTTTTCCATGGCATAAAAACGCAAAATGATTGCAAAGATGATTGCTTCTACATAATAATCAAGTAAGCGTTCTGGGAGTATAATTTCAAAAACTATATACAATTGCAGACTCAATATAAATTTTGATAAATAATGTATGCTAATCTGACGATGTGTTTCATATTTTTCAAATTGCCTTTAAGTAGAACGTTACCAAAAGCAATAAGTGTCAACAAAGTTAGCCAAGGTGAGGTTTCATCAATAATTTCTTCCGTATAGCAGCTGCAGAAAATATAAATGTTGCAAATAATTAAGACAGAAAACTGTCTTCTTGCCTATGTTTTAATTCAGTTTTCTGCTGTCAAAACCGATTCATTGGCAGCGCTATCGAAAGCCGTGGAAGTCCCCATAATGCTGCTATGCCAAAAGCGCTTGCTTTGATGTCATCTCTCATCCTATTTCATGCGCAGATCACCGAGAAGGCATCACGTGATTTTAGTTAATGATTGCCAAAAATCCTCACCTCCGCTGTTTTCTGAATAGCAATTTAAATATATAAATATATATGCCAATAGACGGAAATTTGAAATCTATGTCCAGCGATTTGTATATTTCTTAATGTTTATGCAAAGTCATGTATGCAAAGTCGATGAACACCTCTGGCTCTTAGTTACTCTTGTTTGGATGTTTAAAATTTTGTGCACCATTCTCTACCTGATAATGAATAATCAAATACGTACGTCCAACAAACTTAAATTGTCGAATGCTTACATGGATATCATTATGAAAATAGCATTTTGAAATGGCGGACATTTACATTGGACAATTCAAAATAGAAGTTGGCGAGATTTTGATAAATTCCGATCAGGCTGTTACAATTATATGACCCATATAAAAGTAATGGCTCGATGAGAATTTATCAAAAGGTTATGTAAGTTTGCCAAATGCTCGACTTAATTGTATTTTAATAGAGGAAAAAATACTATATTCTCGTTTGTGTGAATAAAAAACAGGCGAGCGGACAAGATACAACCTTGGTGCACTCTGCTGTCATTTCGCAGAGTGAACTTCTGATTGTCAGGGTGGATCAACTGCGCATGAAACCGCAAAGTAATTTTCAGGGAGAGTGGCATTAATATATTTAGTGCTGCAGATAACAATATCAAAGGCATCTGAGTAATCAATAACTGCATATGCGTGTGCCCGGAAATCCATTCCTAGCTGTCTTTTAACAGAAGGGGTTTTCCCTTGTTCGAAGTTGAACAGCCTTGCAGGAGACAATGGAAATTAGTTTTTCTAGTCCCAGTATCTGGACGTTTGCTCCATCAAAATCAGCCGAGGAGCAGATAAGTACTGGCGTGTGCTTACGAACAGACAATTTTTTGTCTTAAACTGGGTTGACAAAATCTGGGACATTTCTTAAATAGCGATTACGTCTACTGAATCTCCCACAAGAGTGCATACTGAGAGACACAGACCTGCGCTTTTCGACTGCAAAAAAACTAAATGAGCAGAGGCTGAGAAGAATATCCTCAGCGCAAGCGATAGTTTTCTCGTAATTAACAGAATGCTCTCCAATGCTGCTGCTGCGCCCGGCCCTTGAAGAGGCCGAAGTCGTCACAAGAGGTAACAAAGGCGTGAGCCGCGAGCTCCCGCAGTCATGGTTCTCAGGCCCCCAGTCCATCAAAAAGTGCAACGATTTGGCGTTTCCAGCCGATGTTATGAGAAATTTCCTGAGCAAGAGAATCAGTCACGTGGGATGGACCGGGCGCAGTGGCAACTCTGATGCCAGTGGGCATAATAGTCACGCAATTATCAGGCCCGCATCCGGCGCTGACAAGACAACTGTGGAAATGAGTGAGTCGAATGCGAAGTGCCAAGCTAGTACCGTGCCAAGTAAGACCCAAGCGGTGGCTACAGTGGTTCATAATTATCACACACGCGGATGACCACTATGAACTAAAAATAACGTGCAACCTGCGCATGTATCCATTTCATCTGCGCTTGACTATGACTTTGTTATCATCACTTATGATTAAGGATTCCCGACGGAAGCCAAAGCGTCAGGAAAATAAAACTCTTGTTCGAGTGACCGCATCCTTTTCTTCTGACACATCAATATACTGACTATCCGAAATAGGTGAGATCCGTTCGAAGGGCAGAGGTCAAGAACAGGCAACCGGGCACTGGGCCGAAGTCTAACCAATAATGATACATCTGCATGATTAAAAGGCTGTTCAACCAAGCTCTGGTATCATTACGTTCATGGAAAATAGTGCAGGCATTGCGTAAGTCCTTTTGTTGCACGTATGTTTACTGCGATATGTCAAAAGCCACAATGCATGGGCCAAATCTATATCACAGCAATTGATTCCGCGGAAGATGATGAGTTATAGCATCTAGAGATCGATCAACAAAATAATTTGCAATCATGCAATAGCGTTTTGCTATGCTATCAACTAAAAAGGCAAAAGAACCGTAGGCATTCTGAGAAAAAGTTGAAGGTTAACGTCTAAAAATGATCATATCCTTCTCAGGCAAAAGACAGGTGGCAGGAACGACAGAATGGTCTCGTAGGAACATCAAGGTCGGACTATTAAACACATTCGAGGGGAAATTCTAAGGCTCCGAAATACTTCGAAGATGTTTAACACCTAACATAGAACCGATTAATGTGTTTCCACTACCTCACGCAATGCGAAATCCCCTGAGGTGTTGTGCAGGCCCAATATATCAACTACTCTACGGCAAGGACTATCAGACTTGTTTAAGGTCTGCTACGTATCCATCAACCATAGTTTACATCTTGGTAATCGCTATTACATGCCATCATCATTCTTATCAAGGAAATTGTTAAGCCTTATATATAAACACGATCATCATTTGCCAGATGGTTGCAACTATTTTGTCTTACAAACTTTCAGAGTCTGTCAGCTTCATTAAATCTTCTCTATCCTGTTGCTTGACTGTTTCAGGTTGTCTCAACAGTATACCGTGTAAAATTCTTCATTAATTACAGAAATAATTGAGCGATCTTGTAAAAAATCTGTTACATTACACAGAATAATCCACATATATCAATGATATACTTTTCCTCCACTTTAATCTAGCCTATAAAATTAGGAACAATTTTCATGTATTGCTTGCAGTAGGAACTGGAGGTAAGTTCACTTTAAATTGTTCGCTTTAAACAATCGTGTTGATATTTAATGCTCAAGTGAACCACAGTTAGGCCGACGTTTTATCCAAGGCCATCAAACGTCAAGTATAACGTTAGTTCTTTCAGACCACAGTCTTCGTTCGACTCAGAACCATGCGGTAATAAAGTTTTTTGGCATCTGCAGTAACCTCCATCCTTGTATAGCTTGTGGTCATACAAGGACTTGCATATGTGTAGTGAGGTACCCTTTCTCCACAATGGCAAGGCCAACTCTGTTACATAAGAGGGGGTTGGTAATTAAACGGCCCGTTTTTCAACCACGCAGCAGCTAAGTACCGTTAATTAAATGAAGTGGTCACGTACACGAGTCAAAAACCAACCACAATGTAACTGTTGAGAGAATGGCCGATGCTCACTAGGAAGAGTATTTAAATCTACTCATTTACTTGCTCCTGTGGAGGACGTTATGCTAATCACATTAGTCGACGCTTATCTAAAACAAAAAAGTGAGCTTCTTCCGGCATGGCTGGGACAAAGTAAAAGTCGGAATATGCACATGGCGATTGTGGCACAAATGGTTGATTTAGGACATCGCTTGGATCCCAGCAGAGCCTTCCGGGCAATCTATAAGATTCCCCTAAAGCATTCAATGCTTTTGGGTCTTTACCTGCTTAAGACGACAGAAGTGACTGCTATCAGTTTGCGAAAGTGGGTCTTGTGCGCACAAAAGAACCTTCTGCAATCTTCACGCTTAGCGTGGTCAACAGCCGGTAAAGTGCATGCACTCTGTCGTTATCTCTTTTTTTAATAACCTGACCAGCTTCAACCCCGCCACCGTGTTTTCACTCACCTTGTATCGAATCAAACCTCCCTCGTGCTCCAGCTATTCATTTGTGTGAAAATACAGACATTTTTTTCAATCATTCTTCGTCCCATATAAAAGTGCTTGCCCGATGAGAATTCATCGAAAGCTTATTTATTCTTGCCGACTGTCTTTCTGGATTTCTTGTAAGTTTCATTCTAATAATTTATATTCAAAGTTTATTTATCCTTCTCTAAATCTCCAGGAAGAAAAGCGTTGCGAATTCCATATATCAGAGGTTTAAACCAACCAAAATCGATTCTTATGATCGTCAACACTTTCTGTCCAGAATGCATATATTTGATCAAAACAGCGGCCACTATTCTGGGCCAACGACCATTTATGTAGGGCAGAAACATAGAAAACGGAACCATCCCGAAAAAATAGTGTTCAAGACTAAGGTAGAAACATTTGCTCTTTAATCTATGACTGGAATATTGTATCGTTTCTTTGAGAAATAGCCGTTTTACCTTCCAGAGTACTGATGGGTGAAAATTGCTAATGACATGTTATTCTGCTGTTTACTGCAGCTGCTTTTGTTGAACTTGAGTTTTGACAGGAATTTGTTTAATTTTCAAACTCCTTTATCTTTTTGTGTTGTTTATTTACCTGCCCTGGAAGAGGCATTTAGGGTTGAAAAAATATACTGATTTATGAAAGGATCAAAAGATTACTGCCTCAAAGCGTTAAAAATGCAGGAAGTAACCTACATAAACGGAACAATGCAATGGACCCATGAGTACGATATGTCTGTTATCGCAAATTATCTTAAAGTATACAAAATTCTGTCCAATTCCAGGGATTTGTTGTTACATTAACACAATGCATGCGCTGCAAAGATTTAAAAATTTCAATTAACAGAGCTTCATTCCCTCTACATAATAAGTTGTCTACCGTTAGACTGTTTACTAAGTACGAATTATACAATTTAGGCAACATAAAATTATTTAGAGGGCACAGGATTTGTATTCCCTGTGACGACGTTAACGATGGTAAATCATATTTGAGAGCGTCCGAAATTTCCTTATCTCTCTTTTCATAGACGATAATTTGTTTGTAATATTTGGGTTGTCAAAAAATTACTCTTACAATATTAAAACCCAGATAAGCAATACTAACGTGTTCTAGTGAGGTAGGTTCACTCAAAGCCAACATATGACTTTGGCAAATATTGATGGATTGTTCGGTAAAATGCAGTAGACCCGCCACCTTATGAACTGGTAGCCGAACCTCAGAACGGTGATTCTGCTTAAAAATTGTTATTAAAATGGGTTAAACAATTCAGTATCCCACAGAAAAATGCGCAAAAGAGTGTAGACTTTTGTAGGCCTTTCTGGCCGCCTGCAGTGCTCTTAGAATTGATAACCTAAATTGTAAGATCTGTTATCTTCTATGGCAGTAACCATATACAAACAAATATAGTAGTCGCCGAAGATCACACAGCATGTTAACATATGCGGAAGATTGATACTCTTTCGCTAATCGGCATTGACTCAGTTTGTGATACTGATTGTCGTGCACACTACTCTGAAGACATATCAGTCATGACAGGATGCGGGCTTTTTAACGAGCCTTGTTCTGGCTACTAGCAAAACGTATCTATTGTAATAACTAGCTTCTTAAGTTGTGTGCCTTTTTATCATTTATTTTGACTGTTTTTATAAAGTCAAATATTTTCTATTGTTAAACATGCACAAACAGTATTCCTTCTACCCGTTTAATAGCAAATTACGCCTTCTTTGCTGGCGACTTCTGTTTATGTTATATGAAAATATATACTGTTTTGGATACATAGCATAGAAGGTTACGTTATCCTCGAATGTTTTTGGTGAAAAATAAATGAAAATATTTGCTTACTCTAGAGTAATTTAGAAACAGACCTGTCGTTCCATTGGCATCATTGTTCACAAAAATATCTGCTGTATGCATATTCGAACGTAAAATCATAAAAACCTTTTAGCTATTAATAGAGCATACTCGAGTTTTCATAAAGTTTTGCAATCGATGTTAACTATGTTGCAGGCTTTATAAGGAGACTTAGTATATGCACAATAACATGCATAACAATAAAATAAGTTCGGACGTTTTTAAAACAAAAGAGCATACTTTCACGCATATAAAAGTTGAAGATGTGGGTGGTACTAAAGTGGTAAAAGAGGTAATATCCTTGTGTATTTTCTCCATACAATAAACATTATTTTATCGTTTAGGTTTTAGTTTCTCATCAACTTTATTAATTTAATTTTAGTTTAATTGCACTTCACTTCTTAGTTCAGTGAGTTTTATTATGTTAATCTTAGCTTATTTTGGAAAATAGTAGTTGCTTAAGTATATAGTACTTTAATTGAACTAATAAAATGAATCATAAAGTAAAAGTTGAAATGAGCTAAAACTGAAAGTAACTGAAGGTCTAGGGGCTGGTGATATCAAAGGCGAGCGACCAACCTAACTTCAACCAGGGTAATGCTGCAGTGACTGCAAAACTTTAACTCAAACATGCAAATTAAGTGTTGGTTCCATTTTCGGGCTGATCCTGAAAATGTATGTTTCCCAGGATTTTAATCTATCGCGCGCGCTAATATCCATGGAAATTAACGAACAAAGAATTAACTTTAAGCAGACAGCCAGCGGGAAAGTTTTTCAGAAGCCGGCGTAACTGCACTATTTTCAGATAGTGCTGCAGGAAACTTGGTATGTTTTTTCTAATGAAAAATAAATTGTAGAATTTCAGCTGACATATTACTAAATGACATATTGACTCAAAGTTAAATTGCTGTCTTATCCTTTTAAGTCGGTGATATAACTGTTAAGACTATAAAAAACGAACACCCCGAGGGAAAAGACTGACTTCAAGTACATTAAAAAGAAGACGACTCGATCGCTGGGATAATATTTTTATTTGCCTTGCATTTTGAGATCCATTGTGGATTCATCATTAGAGACATGATCAGAGAGCAGAAGCATATACATCCTCTGCTGATAACAATATTTCTAAAAATAAACATATGCTTAATCCAAGACATCGTACACAGCTTTTATCAGGTTGTCTGTATCTTAAACGTTGCTATAGTTTCCGATATCCATATCCAGTTGCACGTTTATCGTGAATTTTCTTTGCCTTTCTGTGATTTTTTGATTGCGTATCTAGAGTCCTATTAAACGTTGGTTTCTTTTTATACCTGTTATGCATGACGATATTCAATTGTAGAGTCGTGCTGTGCAATAGCATTGTGAGACTTAGCGTGAGATATATTTTTATTTTCGTTTATCTCAGTCATTCAACGCAAGCGAATGCGACAACCTAGACGCGGAACTTTGGTAATTTTTTTTTGAAAAAGGAGCGAACGTTCGGCACTTTGCTGATTAATTGTTGGTCTCTAGGCCGCCTTTGGCATTTTCTGCAAAATGCAAACCTCATGCAATGAGATAAATAATGTTTTAACAGCGTATACTCACTGCTTAAACTTATGCTGTTCCGCTCTGATTGTCGTTTTCTTTAAAATGATTTATTACTTACAATAAATGACCAGAAATGTAGTTTAAACAACTTGGCCAAAAGTATTCGTTTTTATTTCTAAAATTTGTACGAAGCCTTAAAATCTTTCATTTTAGTGCAGTGGATATGGATAATATTCTGCCAGAGAGCATAATTCACAGAAAACATTGTTTTATTTTGCTTTCTGTTGAATATAAGTAGTTCTGAAAGTCAACACTAACTTTAGGAAGCTTATGGTTAACTTCTGGGAGATGGTGTGACCGCTTCACAATGGATGGTTTTCTTATGACTCTTCAACTGTCGATTTCGAGTAACTCCAGCGTGTTCAGCAGAGCATGGTAGGTCGCAGGTATGGCAAGGTGCCTGAGGAGTAGCTCAGAGTGAGGGTGGACTTTTACTGTATCGATCACACTCTCTCTCCCCTTGCCGTCTTAGTGTTATGACCAAATAAAGAAACCCGAAGGAAGGAGAGGACGATGGTGGCCCAGCCATCCCAGGCGTATGGATTCATTAGCCTCCGAAATCACTGAGGGGGAATGTCATAGAGATTACGTTAAGAAGGCGCCATCGTGGCCTTTCTCCTAGTCTGTCAAACAGTCAGCCACCTCACACCAAGACGCACTGGACTGACTGCGAAGTCCGATTTATTCCGTCAGCTGGCTACCTCACGAAATGTAGCGCACCGTACTCATCTACGGTTTTGATCACAGAGTTAGAGAAGGAGCTCAGGAGCCTAGCTAGGCGAAATATATTGATTGTATGCTTGATGCTAGACATAGCCATGTGTGGTGGAGAGAGGTTAAGTGATACAACCTCGTCGATGGTGTGCTACTTTTGGTAATCACGGAGGTGCATTTGATCGAACACTTCTACCGAATGTGATTGGGCCATGTCACAATTGAACAGTGTGCGGTGGGTGTAGGTTGTTAGGCATAGCACTGATTCGCTGGTCATGTACGTTGAATTCGTAAGTGACCGACCAAGTCTACAGTATGGCAAGTGCTGCATGCAACATACTTAAGTTTGTAAAAGTTTGATAATCAGGCGCATACCGGTGAAAATGGACTGACGAAATGTTACTAATAATGATGAGCAGCACTGAGCATATTCAGTTATTAAAAAAAACAATAAGAAGTACCAAATGTTTGAAACGAAAAATAAAACATTTTCGATAACGTCCAAGTTCCGAAGATGTTAAAAAATAGCTATAAGTGGGTTAAACACGGAATTAAACCAATTTTTTTACAT
Organism: Ligula intestinalis; assembly: GCA_036362985.1. NCBI lineage: Eukaryota > Metazoa > Platyhelminthes > Cestoda > Diphyllobothriidea > Diphyllobothriidae > Ligula > Ligula intestinalis. The sequence continues at coordinate 56,123,139 of JAYGXS010000003.1, forward strand.
AAAAAGAACTTTTAGTCAAAATATGCTGTACATATTACCATAAGTGAATCACTATTTATTGAATATTGTCCAGTAAAATCTGGAATTATTGACATCATTTTAGTGTCCTAGTTGATAATTCATGCTTATTCTCAAAGTTTACCTCAAAACCTTTAAAATGAGCTATACACAAAGAGTTTACCGAAAGAAAGTGTTTTTTGATATTAGTTTTTATGAAGATTGCCAAGTTGCTCCTCTTTAGAAATGCCTCAAAACATCAAACCACATTGTTGAGCATGCAAAACGTTTTCAAGAAACCTCGAATATTCTTTTTCCTGAGATTAATAAAACAACTTTTTGCAATAGACTACCTCTTTGAAAAGTGCTATCATTTGATATTAAGCTAACGATTGTCTGTGCATATTAACCTTTTATAGGCTAATGTCATAAGGAAATTAGAGATTTTTTAAAATTTCTTTAATTAACCCAAAGGTAAACGATTAAATTTGATTGGAGATAAAAGAACTTAATTTCTCTATATAATGGATTATTTGTCAATAAGTGGACCAATTCCACGATCTGGTATAAGACTGTGAATGGGAAAAAAACAGGCCATTTATACTGCCGCTTTTGAACAACTTATTATTTTTCTGTCTGTTCCGTTTCTTAATAAATAAGGGGAAATAATGGTTTAAAAAACGTATATTTCTACATGATTTACATTCCAATAGGCCTTCTACACCTTACCTTTGTGGTAGAATATGCGGTCACTTTGCTTAACTGCCAAGGTCAGCGGTACAGTTTAAACCAAATGCGATTGAACATTTCATCACTGCATTTTGTGTGAAAAAAACTTCACAAGTTACATAAACATAATTTTTAAAACTTAAAGTGTTGCTCGTTTACGAAAATAAATTCGACTCCTTAACCTTGGCTTTACTTCCATTTGAGCAACATTGGACAAAACATTTCAGTTCTGGAAGAGAAAACTTTCAGAAAAAGAAGAAGAAGATCCGATCGCTTCTTCTAGTCTTCTTCTTCTCAATTGCTTCCTGGGACACGGATATTCGCTTTTTTGGCAGAGAGCACTTCTCCACTATTTTCTACTTTTTAAGAATTCTTCCATAGCGCAATGCATATTGATTAAATGTTTTGTTCTGTCGTACCTTATAGCATAGGGAATTTCTGCGATATAAATTTACTCATAATTAGGCCAAAATCAGCGTCTATTTTGCCCCCATAACTTTAACTAAGAAGGCAGTTTTCCAAACTAAAGCCTTCCTAATTATTAAATCCACCCAGTTGTACAAACTTTCCCCTTCCAATATTTGCTTAACTACCAAGTTAAATTTCGCCATAAAATTTGCATGCAGAACTTGCCGTACTGTATGTCTGAGGTTCATTTGCAGTGGCCATGAGGGCTTCAGAGTCAATAGTGTTGATGAAATTACTATTGGTGGGCGTGCTGGCGGATGAGCAGTCATTAGGGCTGGAGATTGGGGAGTTGTCCAGTGTGCAAGGTGTAGGTTGTTTGTCGGTATAATGATGCATTCTGCCTGACTAGTTGCATGCGGCGAAGGAATATGAGTGAGCAGTGACGACAGGGGAGTAGGATACGAAGAGCGAAGATTGGGACGACCTCCTACAAATGGATGACCAAGCCTATGCGTGATTTGAATGTGCAATCAGAATGACGAAAGTTTTGGATCAATTAAGTGTTGATGGTAGTGCGAGCGTTGTTGTTAAGGGCAGTGTTTAAAGGGTAGTCGGCCGTGGTAACGGCCGTGATGGGAATCAGAAACGTCATGGTGGTCGTCAACGCAGCAGAGTTTCGACGGGAATTATGGATAAGACGGAGATCTACGACGAGGAGTATAATTCTCTGTGATTTGGGTGGTCGTCTTCGTGGGGGCCATGGGACAGCATTCACGCCATGGGCTTTTGTGTAGGCAGCTGGGGGGGGGGGAAGGGGGGTGTGGTATGTTGCTGCTGCATTGGCTCGCACAGAGGCTGAGTCGTGCGCTAAGAGTTTGGTGACAGCCTGTGCTTATTAAAAGGGGTAAGTTTTGACCTTGGGGATCAGAAGCGCTCCTGACTTCCAAGCCACCCATTCGGTTGTGGCAGGACGGTGAGCACTGTGCCTACGCCTTCTTGGTTCCCGGTTTGATTTGCAACTGCCTCAGATATTGTTTTAAGGTATGCGTTTAACGTCGTGCTTTTTCTCGTTTCCGGTAGGTGCCCGACACAAGAGACGTCTATTCACACCTAACGGTCGCTCTACTACGTTTGCAGTGGTCTCAGCACCACGTAGATGTTGATGCAGACGGTCCACATCAAAATGTCACTGTCGCGGATTCTGTCAAGCCATTTAAACATAATTGAAGCTAGATAACGTCCAGGGCAGTTGAAATAAATTGAGATGAAAAATACGAAGTTATGCGATATCAACAGGCTGTTTTTGTATTCAGTAGTAGCTGGTGCCTGCTATTGTCTTTCCACCTGCCTACTTGCTGTGCCATTTTTCTTCACTCGAGTAGCAAAGCAAATTGGTGCAGGTTTTCAGTGGGAGCTTGTCCAGTCACCTTTAAGTAGTTAAAGTGTAACTGTTTGCTCTTCTATTTGTATGCTTGCAAACCCAGGGGCAACAAAAGAGCATTGCCAACAAAAACCACGGGGATTGGGGTTTTCATTTCTAGCTTATTAATTGTCACCGGTCAGACAGCATACCTAACCCCAGGTGTCAGCAATGTTAATTCATTCATGCCGCTAGCCACTATGCTGCCGTTGGTGAGGCTCAAGATTAAGCCCTAACGCAGAATGGCACGTCCGAGTCCCATAACTAATCGGTGAGCACCCATTAGTATGTGCAGATTCGAGGTCCAGATGTAATATTGCTTTCATCCTCTCGGAAGAGGAAAAAGAAGAAGAAATTCCTGGAACTAATATCTGTTTAGACTGACGTTTCAAAAATGTTCTCGGTTTCATCTTAAGAGCATGCTGTTTCCTCTTCTGCCATTGTCAAATTAATATGTCTTACTACCAGCTCCATATTTTAGCCATGCCTGATGCACTCGACTCGATCGACTGCACCTCAACTGGCACAATACTCGGAGTCATAGATCTTCATTCTGCCTACCGAGCGCTACGCAGACGGCAAACGCCCGCTCAGAAGGTAGCAATACGTCGGTCGAAGGAAGAAACGCAGGACCGACACCAGACACCTGCGATGGAAGATAGTGACAACGAGCAGGAGTCACAGGAATGACGTGGCCCGCGAAGGCGAAAACATTGCAAAACACCAGCAGCAATTGATCGGTGCAATCCATTGACGCACGTGTATCAGGCATTGCTATAACACGATGCTTATATTTAAACACAGTGACGGAAAAAAATAAGTGTTGACATGGACGTAGCTTCTAGCCACCCAGTCGAATGCTCTCCTCTCGCAATAGATAGTTAATAATTGTGTCAATCTTCTAAATTAGCAGCTCAAGTTCGAACAGTGTTTTACCTAGTGTCGACAATCAAACATCAATCATCGTACCATTCGCGTTTTAGTCCTGATTATTGCTAGGTTTTCTGCGAACCTTACAACTGATTAATGATATAATTTTATGGTATAAAGTAGCTGGCTCCATCTTATGAAATGTGACGTTCAACATCTGACAGAATGGTGAGGTGTTTTATCTTATTAATTGAATAGAATTGAGGTACAAAATGCTGTTTGCTAGGAAGGACTTCAGTTCACACATTGACGTAAATGTTGGTCAGCGCTGGCAAAAACCGACGTTGCTTGATATCCAAGTAGTTTTCTGTGCTAGTAAATGCTGCGCAACTAAAGGTCTTGTACTTGTGTATGAAAAGAACATTAAGAAGGGCCAAAACCTTTTATTTATAGTTGATCAGAGAACAGAAAATTTAGTATTTTGTTCATTAATTTTATGAAAATACAAGTGTACGATAACGCACCATTTTCGGGAAAGGAAGACCTGGTTCAGCTAAAAAAAATATGCTTTGCAAATCGGCCGCATTTTTGCCATAATATTAAATGATTAACTTATTAGCTATAATTTGCTTTACCACACCGAAAATAACGACTGTAAACAATTCTTAATATAACCATTTAAGACACCTTCACTTTTCTCTGTCAAGCTGCATACAAAATATTTACAAGAATCTTTATCAACATTTCAGTATGAACGAATAGGAAAACTATAAACCGAACGGGCAGAAGAAAGCTAGTTTTCACAAAACCGTAGCGCTTATGCAACGTTAGAACGGGGCCTAAAGGTAAAGGACCATACTGAAATATGCTCCAGTATACATAGAAAAGTAAGTTCGTTCATTTTCAGCAGAATATGCATTCTTCATGCTCAAGAAAATAAAAAAGCTGGTCACACTTTGCTTTTTCGATCTCGACTTTCTCTTTGGCTAATACTAATCACGCAGACTAATTAACGCCTAACTATCAACTAAAAATGCTAATTCAAAAGATAGCTTATTAAGGAAAGGTTTTCAACTGATCTTACGCATATATCTGACTTTTGCTGCGGACAATGATTTCACACGTTTGGGTGATTCGTAAACCATGACCCAAACAGACAGCTGCATAAGAAAGAATGATTAAGGACTCAATAGTTGGATAAATGCTTTTCTGCAATTTCACATTTTGACGTTTTAGGTATTGTGGTAGAACAGACTGGGCATTTATGGACAGTGAGTAAAGACACAAAATCGTAAAGTGTATAACAGCATTTTGAGAATGCTTGTAATGTCATCGTAATCATATTCAAAAATAAATTCTAAAACAAATATGATGAAAGGAAATATTTCTCAATGTAAACAAAATGATACCTTTACTATTGTACCTGACAATTAACTTAGCATGTATTAGACACTGGCTGGCATTTCCAGTGACCTTCTTATCGGCGCAATAAAGCGAAAATCTGACTGCCTTAGGTCGACGTTAATCCAGCAATTTAAAAATGGGCGGAAAAAATACTAATTCTAGTAAAAACATGTTCCAATATATATTCGAAATTTGAGTTGTTCGGTAAGATCCATATGTTACATTGTAGGGCATACGGAAGGATATGCATCCAATAAGTGTATGTTAGCATTATCTTTTGACAGCACTTTATATGTGCTGTTTGATTCACATGTTTTGTGCATGCATAGGCTTTCTTTAAATTTAGAACTTAACTTTAACTAGTGCGCCCGATTTTCATTTTTTTTCCTAATTTTCCACTGTTCTAAGAAATCTGCTAGTTCTAAACAACGTAATGTTAGGTCACATCAAGTTTATTAGGGGAAAATAGATAAATGTGACATAGATGCGTACACCGATATGTGTCAGAGGACCCGCTCGTCCCTCCATTTTGTCATCGGAGCTCCCTCTCGTGCTAGGATATAGGCAATGGAAATTACAGCCAGGACAGGGTACACTAGAAAGGCCTTTTCTGCCTTATTAGGCGTCATCGGCTAGTGATACCCAACCCCAGTGTGGCCGCTGAAATTGCTGCCACACCGAAATTTGAACTCTCTACCGGTACAGAGCAGCTAGGAAATTCATTGGTTCAGCAGAACATTTCAAAAGATTGGCGATGTCAGTAAACAGAACTGATAAAAAGAGCAGACAGTAAAAAAATTGCTCAGGCACTATTTGGAAATTCTAGAAGCTTAAATGCCACTTAAGTGATTCTATGGAGAAAAACTGTTGCCCATGTGTGCGAGATAGGCTGAAATGTTGTTTAGAGTATGTTAAGTATGTCAGGAGGAACCTATCGTGGTTTTAATCAGTGTCCTAAAGGTCACATTAGGAGCAGTTCACAGACGACACAAGAACATCACCGAAGTGTCGGAGATGTGCCAGCATACACCCGTGCTAGTTACCAAGTTTGCTGATTAGGTGACAAAAACACAGGGGCCCGCCACGATCGTGTGATTCTTCGATCGTGGAACTATCTAGTTCTTCGCAGGCTGACTCCAGTGTTCATGTTGTCCCCCACATGAAGCTGATATCCCCACGTAAGCCCCAAGACTCCACACTCGGAAAAGCACGATCGGCATTTTGTTCGCTTCTGTCCATTCACTAAGCACGTTTTCAGAAATGCCATAAGCAAGGGCATAAGGAAGATCACTGCTGGGTAGGCCAGAATCCCAAATTAAGGACCGGCCATTTGAAGACTAGGGGCCCCAAACACCCTTCACCTTGCTCCGAGCCAAAAATAAATTCTATTCTAGTCATGTTCCAGAGGTAAGTTGAGGCATGGAGGCAGTTTCTTACGATTATCACCAATGGCAAACCATTGCGCCTCTAGCTTGACACAGCTTCACACACCCATCTCACCTCCAAGCACACTTGACGGATACTTGGACGGCCTCCGATGATAACATCGAACAAAAAGGCCATAAATGTTTCTGGAGGATTTCTCCAGCTGCGGGGAAGCTTGTATTTGACTTTTTCTTTGATGAGATTCTATTTAAGGAGCATTCTATCTTGCCAGACGTCCTAACCTTAGTCTGCTTGACCGCGACTGGATCAAGAAACTCAGTTTCCTCGAACTGCCACTTCACTGCACTTACAATGGTGTGCAGTCATCTTGGCCGATTCTCGCAAAATCCAATCAGCTGGCTGTGAAGCTGACATCAACTGTACAGGAGAAATTTGCTTCAGTTTTTTCAAGACGATCTTGATTGCTGCAGCAAGGTGAAGGTCACCCTCCGACTTCAACACAGTTATGAAAACAACCTTCTTTGAAATTTTCGGCTGTGTTGATCCATTTCTTAACTACTGTGCTCACCTACGGAGTAAAAAAGCGTTTGTTTATATGTCCCTAAGTAAATTGGATTTTACGCATCAGTATCTACTGCCCGTGCCAAAATATCTTTTTTCTAAGCTGAATGGCGAACGGTGCTTCGCGAAGTTGGATGTATCCAACGCACATCCATTGTTGTCTGTCCCAATGCACCCCTCTTTCATTCAGAATTAAGACCGTTCCCGCTACCTTCTAGCAAATCATGTACACCATGGTGGCGGGTGCCTAAGGAACCGCTGCCTATATGGATGACATCATCGTCACTGCTTTAAATCCAGATGATTTGTTGCAACGCCTGGAGACCGTGCACAGCCGGATTCAAGACTATCGGTTCCGGCTACGTCTAGAGAATTGCAATTTTTTCCTAGCATTCGCGAAATATCTCGGGTTCATAATCGGCCAAGGTGGCCGTCGCCCAGACTCAGAAAATATCGACGCAAGCAAACAGATGCCGCACCCAAAGGATGTTAATACCATGCGTGCTTTCTTGGGTCTCAGTAGTCACCACAGTTCTTTTCTTCAGAAATACACTACCTTCGTCATCCGATGAATGACCTGCTCCAGAAAAATACAAAGTTGCCCTTGTCGCGCAAATTCCAAAAGCGTTTGAAGAAGTGACAGCAGTGTTGAACTCTGGCATGCTGCTCACGCACCATAACCCTGATCTGAAGATTGTCGTTGCAGTAGATGCCTCCAACTAACGGAGTGGCCCCGTGATTTCACACGTTTTCCCCGACAACACATGAAGAGTTATATGTCATGTAGCAAGACCACTTAAACCTGCTGAATGTAACTACGGACACATCGAGAAGAAAGTCCTGCTTATCATCTACGCCATGATGAAATTTCACAAGGTGTTATATAGGCGTCATTTCACCCTGCTCACACACCACAAGCCTTTTCTTGCTGTTTTCGGCTCATAAAAGGCATTGCTGTTTACTCAGCAAACCGCTTTCAGCACTGGGTTACTATGCTGCTGGGTAACGACTTACCATCCGCTATCAGTTTACAACAAAAATTGATCAGGCAGACGCAGTCTCGCGCATAATCAACTCACGGACGAAGGAACCCAATAATAAAATCATAATGTCCGCTTCCGTTGACTGAGAAATTAACAGTATATTTTCGGATTTTATTCGTGCACTCCCTGTCACGCTTGAGGATGCCCGGAACGTACCCCAACAGGATTCGTAGCTGAAACAAGTTATTCAGTACCATTGCACTTAGTGGCCCGCGAAGATTTCGGGAGAATTGCAGCAGTTCTACCAACAACGAAATTATCGGTCAAGTGTCAATGAATGCATCCTGTTCTATGAACGTGTTGTGGTCCCACAGAAATTACAAGCAAGGGTCTTCTGACAGTTTCTCCCTGGACATCTGGGTACCAACCGCATGGAGGCTCTTTCTCGCAGTTATGTATACTGGCCGCACGTGCACCATTAACTGACTAGCTGGCCCGCTCATATACCAAATTCGCTTTCGCATCAAGGGCACAAACAAAGACAACACTCAAGGCTTGGCCTGTTCCACAAACTCCATGGTCAAGCGTCCCAGTTGATTTTCCTGGGCCGTCTCATGGCCAGAACTTCCTTATTGCAAACAGCAAATGGCATAAAATCATTCTCATGGAACGAAAAATGCTGGAGCAACAACCAATTCTCTTCGGCAACTGTTCAACAGATTTGCATGTCCTGAAACTCTGGTGAACAATAGTCGAGGACAGTTCACATCAGCCACCTTCGCCCAATTCTACAAGTAGTCAGGCATTAATAAATTGCGTTCGCCAACATATCAGCAGCAGTCCAACAGACAGGTTGAGCGATTTGTCGGCACATTCCAGTGGGCTCCCCAGAAGTGAAAAGGGGAGGGGACGATGGAAGAAGCTTTTGAACTGTTCCTGCAGAACTATCGAGACACCGCAAACCCAAATGTTTCAAACGGTGTCTCTCTTGTAGAAGATTCGATGCATAAAAAACATCGCACACCATCCAACGTAAGTTGCCTGCAGTACTAATATTGCTTTAGTTAACAAAATTAAAGCGTTTGGGTTTCGGTGGTGTACTCAGCGAAAATTTTAGGATAGGTACGCTAATTGGGAAGGAAATCGGGGCTCTGCTTGAGCTTTAGGGGATCGGTATGGGCGTAGTAGGATAGTGTGACTTGTTTGGTTGGTATTCGTAGGTAGATGGTGACTACTTTGGGACCAAGTCGTACAACTTGTACTACTACCTAATATTGTGACATTATTGGGTCCTGTGTATGTGACCTCAGTCAGTTCTACAGGTTCTGTGGAGTTGTGTCATGCTCGTTTTTATGTTGACCTACTTCCTTAACTGTTTTGGCAGTTATTCGGTTTGTATTGTTGGTATTAGAAGAACTATTAGAAGCATCCGTTAGAGATTTGATTAGTGTGCCGATATTCTGTTTTCTTTGTTAACTAGAAGCAGAGAAACTCGTGAATTATTCAAGTAATGTGACATTATGAGTAGTGTTTTTACTATCTTCAACTGTAAGCTGGTGATGTTGTATAGACAGCGGGTCCTTATGAAACATTTGTCGGCGTTGCATTTGTGCGAAGTCAATGCCCATAAATGTGATAATTCTGTGGAAGAGCCTGTTTATTTTAGGATTTTTTAGGGTAATTTCCGCTTCAGCCTGGGTAAAAAAATGATTGAAACTGGTTTATTTTTACTTCGAGCATTTTGTCTCTTGGCAGATGCAGTTCGTATATTTAAGTCGATTGACTGAACAAATTGTTGAATTGTCAGCATTGGGTTAACTGTCTTTGAAAAGCTTTCAATAATTTGACCAAATCTATGGTTACATCGTCAGCCACTTCTGATAGTACCAAATGTGCCATAGCCTCTAGTTGAGGCAAACTTGTGAGGTTGCCTTCAAATGAGCTTGATTCAAGAATTGAATCAGGAATCTTAAATAAAGCTTCAAATTTTCCTACGAATTCCTGTATATGTAAGAGGGCAGATAGGTTGATTTGATCAAAAGTAACTTTTGTGTTAGCTATTGTATCTAAAACACGTTAAGTTCGGGAAGACTCAAATATTATGAATATTTGTCTAAGAAAACTGTTTTGACAAAATGCATCCAGAGTATATCAAGAAATCATAAAATATTTGAGTTATCTTGAAGCCTGAGCTTCACGATTGTTTTTACTATCCATTGTGTTACAAACCTGCATTGCAGCGCCATCATGTTTGCTGACGATGTCAAAGCTGGAGATTGTAGCTGTTAAGGTGAACCGCCTAAGCCTTAACTCCTATAAGCTGTCAGGTCTGATACCGAAAGGCACGCACTTCAAGAACGTCCCAATCGATATAGCAGCTGCTTTGCTCTTTGGCTCTTCAATTTCAACGTTACTAATTATGCAGTTTTAAGGCTCTTTTCTAGAAGGACCAATGAGGAGGATGATTCCTCTAATAACTCCTCGATGGGAGCTCCTCTCAAATGTTGACGAACAGAGAAACCTCGGTGTTCTAATGTACTTCTCGCTTAAACCGTCTGCACGGTCTGTGAAGGCAGCTGAACGCGCGACACAGGTGCTGTTGCGATTAGAGGGGGATTCGTTCACATCGAGAAAGAACTCAGAAAATCGGTTGCAGCGTTTGTCCGGTCCCACTAAGTGCATGCCGTCCGTGGTTTAAGAAGGATTATTTTCACCCGGAACGAGTGCAGGTGGGGGCTACATAGATGGTCAAGGAACTTGGTCATCTGCCTTAGCAAGACAGATTCACAGAACTAGATTTATATCCTATCAATACCAGGCAACTCCGATGTTACCTCATTTAAACCTTACGCATTCTCAGAGGTCGTCCCTGTGCACTAGAATTTCATGAATTGTTCAAATTGGCTCAGAGGATTCATTTGCGAGGTCATCACATTCAATTGCAGAGGAAGATGGCCCATGTCAACGTTCTTAGGAACGTTTTCTCGCAAAGAGTCATTGGAGCGTGGAACGTACTCCCTGACGAGGTTTTCTTTTCAGATACTGTTACAGCATTTAAATACACACTGCGTGAAAGTGTGATAGATATACTGATCATAATACCGGTAGCGGCAGTTTTTAACTGACTCACAGATATGACTGATGTCAACTGCACCATTGTATTATTAACTTTTTAAGGTCTAACTCTTTTAGGGGTTTTTATCATATGAATAGGGAGCTCAAGTGCGGAAGCCTTCTCCCCTTAATAAAGTGACTGAAAGTGACTATTGCAACAAGCTCAAGAAGCAGATTGACCACGAACGTGGTCACGTGTACTCTTAGTCCATTGAAGATTGAAACTTAAGTCTAAACGTTGGTATACCGACTTTTTGGCAACATTCAGTATTATCTACTTCAGTATGGCTCGCATTAGCCAATGTTGCTTTGCCTCTCACATCAAGAACATTGGTTAATTTCAGAGCAGTACTGTGTTCTTTCGTATAAATCATTCATTAAAATAAGTGAGGTTGCTCTCGTTTCTTAATATCTGGCACGTTTCAGGTGCTTTGTTGGGTAGTAGTCCAGTTAAAATAATATCAAAACATGGGAAAGCGAAAGGCAGTTTCCGTAGAGTGAATCAATCGAGCCTATTGCTTATTATACCAAAGGATTTAAAATTCGAACTTTCAAAGTCTTTGACTGGTCAGTTAGCGTTCTTCTTATCCCAAAGGCTGCGCAAAAGGTTGCCATCGCTTTCGCTTCAAGCATATAGTTTAGCAGAATTAAATTTCTCGAGCTCCGCGGAAATAATTTTCTGCAGTGTAAGTGTGTTTATCTTAGATATGTTCCGGAAAAAAATTTAAAAATTTAGGCATCCCATTATCATATATTTCTTCCATCGAAATTTTTCGAGCATGTCACGGGAATAGTTTGCAGTTTCACAATTTTGGTATGGTATTTCCCGATCTCCTTCCCATTTCGATGTCCACCTTCTGTCAAATAAGTATATGGCCGTCGGGTGAATTTTAATCACTGCGGGAAACTTAAAAAAGTTTTAGTGACTTTTTATTAAGTCTTAAAGGACGATGCAAATTAAATTAGCTCATCTGAAATGAAATTTGGATTGTTTTACTGCATCACGTGTAATTATTAACCTTGAAGGAACGTTTGCGCGATATTTCCTCACTTATCGCGATGACAGTTCAAGAAATTAGGTCCATGGAGGTAATTTGTGTTTATTTCCCTTGTTGGGTGAGTGTAACGATGATATAAGATGCTTTCCTTAAGGTTTCAAGGATCCTCAAGATAAAAATACCAGTTTTGAGGAGGACCCTAACATGCATTTATAAATATTTATAAATGCTGCATATAATATTATCTTTACACACACCCAACATGCATATGCATGTTAGGCTTCTTAAGAGCGCTGAATACCGCCTTTTTTCGTAACATCCCTAGTATCAATAAAAGGATTGTACATATCATTTCGAAAATTAATATTGGGACGAATTAAATTGGAAAATGGACCATTTTCCAAAGGCTAGGTTTAATCACTCCAGGGTACGCCAAGCTGCAAAAAACTAGCCGCCCTAATAGCCTTTATGCTAAAAGGGTCAAGTGAAATATTAAATTCGCTCCTTTGGTCCGAGTGCTGCTGGATTGCACATCTGAGCACTATTCCGTGTTTTGACTGGGGAGGTTACAAGACGTCATCTGCGTGAATGCACATCTGGCGCAATGACACAAAGGTGTAGAACCACTCAGATCACGGGGCCTTGTGTAACACAAGGGCACTGGTGTTAAGACATTTTGCTACTTTGATGCCACGTTTCTTTAACGTTTATTCCTTTCTTGCCTATTCCAGGAGTTCCTGGAAAAGGTAAACACCGGTGCATCGATCGTCGATTTTTACGCAACATGGTGCGGACGGTGCAAAGAACTAGCTCCTAAGCTAGCTGAATTAGCTGAAAATACGAAAGATATTGTTTTTTTGAAAGTGAAAGTGAACGATCCGCAGGTATTTGCGAGCAATTTCGTCTGCTCATTATATGTTTCCCTGCCATTCAAGCGGTTCATTTATATCAGGCGTAAGGCTAATGTACAGGTTATTAATTCATGCTCAAAATTCAAGTAGTTAACTTATGTATTTTAGTGTTTTCAGTCTAACTTTTTGTTCTTATATGGTTTCTTTACCTTCTAGGCCTTAACCGAACGCTATGCAATCACGGTCTTGCCAACCATTATAGGATTTAAGGATGGTGAAATCATAAGCCGAGTAGACAGCGCAAACTTCAAAACGATAACGGAACTCGTAAAAAAGTTGACTGAATAAGCTTTGCGGGTTGTTAAAAATAGATTTTTGTTGCTACCGTTGGTTCCTTTTCAAGATCTAGAGCTTCTTTTTCTGTCCCCATTTTACTTAACGCTCAAGGACACTATATTTACCAACATACTGATCACGTAAAATAACCAAAAGTTCCTTATCAAATCTTCCTCTTCGTCATTTAGGGAGAAGTTAGTTTTGGGTTGGGCCACCTACACTTTCGTCGGCCACAGAGCTCAAAAAGGCAGTTTTTTGATACTTTTGGCGTTAGTGTCAATCATGAAATGTATATCAGCATCAAGGACCTGGACGAGTGGTTTATGCACAACTAGCCTTTGCCGGACTTGCTTTTAAGACACCACACGCTCTTATTGCTTTTTCTTCTCCCACACCATAAGATCTTGATATGCTTATCCTCATGAAGATGTTACTTTGACTAAAAATGAAAATTATGGCTGAGCGCAGCTGCTAAAACTAGACGTTGTTTACTTAGGCGTATGTCAATGCTGCCTGAAGGACAATTTCAGGCGTTTTACAGGTGAGCGCTAACCATTCGTTCGTGGAAGAATGATTTATACAACATCGTTTGCCATAGTATTTGTAAGTATTGTAGTCAGCTAGTGTCGTAATCCAGCCAGCTGGACATGAAATTTAAGAATTCAACTTCTGCCCATCTAAGCCACAGAGTATTGACCATTAGGTCTGTACAGAAACAAAGAGACTAGTAGAGTAACGAAATTGTTAACAGCAAGTAGGCAGTAATTAAAGGAGAGATGGTTCTGGGATTTAAAGACATCCAGTTTTATAATCTGGTTCAGCCGGAATTTTAGTCGGACAGAAGAGAATGGAGGTGATATATACAATTCAGCAATGTCTCTATTTCTTCGCTTTGATGGGACATGACAAGCGTCAATACATGTTCCAATTTAATCTAAGATCGCCCTTAAGGCTTGTAGAAACGCTTTTTTTATTCAAAATTGGGTTGAATAGCCATATGGTTAGTACGTATTGCAGCGCACGTGTCCGCTGACGCAGAAACCTGTACTGTTTCCCATCAATGTTAGATGTCTCGGAATGGTGCGTTAAAGACTACTCGGCGGTCGTTGCCAACTAAATGACGTTCTTCCTTCCGCTCGACTCAATGTGGAAATAAAGAGCTGACGCTTGATTCCTATTCCCCTCAAGGTGCCGTGAGATTCCAGTCAGATGGTTGCATTAACTGGCAGGAAAATTTGACTGCATTCGCTCGAATGTCTGCTTTTCTGTGTTAAAACTAAATACTGTCCTCGGTGAATGGTAGGAGAGATGAGTTAGAGCTTTTTTCCAAAGCTAGATCAGTCGTCGACAACAGGCCGCGCGTAGCTGGAACGGTTACGCTCTGACCGTGTGCGAAAGTCAATAAGTTGCTTCCAAAATATGGTGCTGGGCTGTGTGCACCGTGAATATATATGATCGTGCTTGGGGTAATAATAATACAAATTATTTTGATCAAAAATATTCCTTGGGAAACAGGAACAAACTCTATTGTAAATTTTCGATACTGGCACACCAGGTTGTCCTCGGATGCGAGTAAAATGTGGGAAAAGCAGTCCGCATTTTTAAAAGTGTCAAAAAATATAGAATGCTGCTTTATCTTTGGTCAATAGCATGTTTTGGTAGTTGGCCCTTTTTCATGCTTTTTTAAGATTTGTGTACATTGAATCCAACTCAACGTGCCCGTTTATGCATGATTCGTCAGAATTAATGGCCTCCAAAAATTATCGGCTTTTCTTGTATGGGCAGAAACCTACAATGCTGGTTTGGTCCCATGCAAACTTGTGCCCATTTTCAAGTAAATTCATGGTAACTTCGGACAACAGGTCGCACCTATTCACTGCTAATTGATGTTCATTAGTGCGTGTAGAGGCGGACCTTTCTGTTTGTCCGCAATGAATTGCATCGCAGTCGCCACAAGGAAGTTTATAAACGACCTCTTTTCTGTTCAAATAGCCAACCCTATTCTTAGGGTGTACAAGCTGATTTAGCATTGTGGCCGTTGGTTTGTGCGTTACTTGGATCTGGTACTTCAGACCTGTTTTTAACATATGTAAGTGGTCGCCAATTTCTTGGATTAGGCACTTGATCGAAACATTTGAGTTTTCTTTTCTTTTTGTCTAAATTCTTGTTGTTTCATGCATCGACACATGAACTCTCTGGGGTAGCCGTTTTTGAAAACAATTGGAACAGGTAGTTGAGTTCGGCTTGGTAGAGATCGGGGCTAGAATGCGTTCGTGCTCAATTAATTAGGGTGATAACGGCACTCCGTTTGTGAACAATAGGGTGGTTGCTCTTTTAATGAAGGATAGCATCAGCATAAGTCTTTTTGCGGTACACCCATCTTTGAAACGTTCCGTCAGTATAAAGCTGTACGAGGACGTCAAGAAAGGGGTTTTTACTGTTAATGTCTTTTTCGAACGTAAATGTGATTCCAGGAATCGCTGAATTGATGATGTTGTGTAGTGTTTCCAGTTGGTCGCCAACAAAGCGTACCAAAAACTTGGGGTTAACTAGTGGTAAGGTCATAGTTTCTAATTTTTCCATGGTTTTTTCGGCCAAGAAGCCTGAAATGACTGACCCCGTTGGGGATCCTTTTATCTGTTGGTAGTATTGTTGAGTGAACGAGAAATTAGTTTCCAGACATAGATTTAAGAGTTAAGCCAGAGCGGATACAGATGAGTCCATTTCGTAGAAATTTAGTAATTATTCTGCGTATTGCCTTGCTAAATCTAACGGTTTCAATGTTAAGAAAGAGACAACATCAAATGGTATCATTATTTCGTCTGCCGTTATTTCAAGCCCTTGTAATTTGTTCAAAAACTTCATAGAATTGCTGACTGATGTTTCACAATCTTTTGCCAATAGGTGAAGATTTCGAAATAGCCGCTTTGAGATTTTGTAATTAGGTGCGCCGATTAATGATACTATTGGACTAAGTGGTACGTCGGTCTTGTGCATTTTAAGCAGTCCATAGATTTTATCTATGTTTGGTTCGGTTTGTCTCAGGGATTTGGCAATATCTCCTATGATATGCTTCTTCCCTGTAAGACGTTTAAGTAGCGTTTCAATATTTGTATTTGTGTTTTGGTTAGGTCCGCACTAAAGGGCTTGTATTATGACCTGTCATCTAGCAATAAAAGAATATTTGCATCGTAGTCCACCTTGTTTAATATTGGGGTTTAGTCTCCTTTATCTTCCTTTTATCTTTAATTCATTTTGCATTGAAATTGCGCCAAATGCAAAGCAAAATAAACGCTCTGCTAAATAAACTACAGTAATGTCCCAGGTCAGATATAACGTGCATTTAAAAGTTCCGAGGAGTAACCCGGTCGTTCTGGATGTTATTGGCTAATCCCCAATGCAATCCTCTGAAAGACGGAGACTCCTGCAGCCAAGATTCTACCTAAGCACGAAAAATGACGATTGAAAAATTGTGGAACGTGGGCCCATCTCTATAAAAATTTAAGCTAAATCTTGATTAAAATACCGCTCAGTTTCAATTGGCACGCACACCAATTTGATAATAATGATAAATTAAATTACCTGCTCCCGTGGGGCAGGATATATTGGTCGCACGAGCCGGCGCTGGTCCAAAAGAGTAAAGGAACACATACCCGCATGGTTAGGGAAGGGCCAACTTTAAGGTGTGAACAGTTCAATCTTAGCGCACCTGGTAGACTCGAACCATCGCGTGGGCGCCAAAGAGGCCTTCCGAGTGATTTACAAGGTGCACTCAAGCTACTCAAAACTCCTCGGACAACGTCTGTTGGTGACGGCAGAGGCAGCCGCCATCAGGCTTCGCAGACCGCTGCTATGCTCCCAAAAGAATTTCGTCGCGGCGCCCCAGTTGCTATGGGCGAAAGTAGGTAACACGACCAGCCACAGCGGACCACAGGCCTCGGAAGCGGGCCCCCGCAGAGACGACCAAGTCCCAAATCCAGCCACGCACACCTTATCAGCGGTCTGTGACGCCGGGCCGTCTAGACATTGACATTCTGACCTCAACTTCACCAACTTCCCCTATCCCCCTTCCTCCCACCCCCCTCTCCCCACCGTGACAACGAGAAAACTTCATCTGTCCACCGACCACCATAGTTGATTCATTTCATGACCATATAAATGTAAAGGTCTGACGAGAATTTATCGAAAACAAACGTATATTCGCCAATTTATCTTCTGAAATTTTCAATGGGAATTTTCACAAAGTTAAAACAAAACAAAGATCCCGCGGTGATAAAGGCGCTCAATGGGGTACCTAAGAAGAAACACCAAACTTGTGGAGGCGAATTCACGGGCCAGCTTTATCGAGAGATGCGTCGAGGTAAATGAGTACCTAACTTTCCACTGCGGAGATGTCGCACGGTTATCACCAGTGATACCTTAAGGAGATTTGCCAAGAATGAACTGGAAGCATCCGCGTAAGGGTGGAAGAACTGGGACATCACTTATTCCAACGTGCAGCCACATTTAACCACCTAAACGCAGACGAAAGATTGGAATTAGATAATGATGTGCATTCCATCGGGGAAAAGTGAGGAGAAGCCAAGACAACTTCTCTTTTTCGTAGTCTACAGGAATGCAGAATGAATTCCAGTTTACGGGCCACCTCCTGCCTAGCAAACATTTAAAATTTATTCTTCGTGCACATTTAGTTTTTTGGTCATGGGGGTCATTCCGGGAAAAAATTCTGAGCCTACGAAATGACCGTAATTTAGAGTAAGAATAGTTCACACCTGTATAGCGGGATTTTGCAGTCTCCATTTCTTCTCTTTATTGGGACTCAGCATCACATAGGGATGTATAAATACACAGTTTCTGCTCGCCGGCTGAAGAATTTACTCAATGAGGGGCGGATTGCCGTCAGTTCCACTTCCCTCGAAATGAGACGTGTACAATATACCAAAAACTATAGCACTAGGGAAAATTTGCTTAGGGGATTCGACACCGCGGAATTTTTTCCGAATGCAGAAGATATGAAACTGTTCTTTTAAACAAAATTTAATAAGTAGACAACAAATAGTTGCAGATAGTACTTGTAATAGTAGACGAAATCATTGACACCCGTTGATGAGTGCTCACCGATAACTAACGGAACTCATTCGTTCCGCTCTACCTTGAGTCTCATTTCTCAGTCCCTGACAGCAGCCGCCCAGCGGCTAGTAAGCTAGCCAGATCGTGATGCAGACAAAGACAAGAGAGACTGGAATAAACATTTCTGGCCTATTAGCCGTCATCAGCTAGTCACTACCCGACCCCAGATGGTTCACCACCCGAGGTTCGAACCCCAGACCTTTTAATTAGGAGTCTAAATATCTTAACATTGAGCTACGAGCTGGTTGTCTAATCAGCTTAGATCAATAAATATTGATATGCGCTGGTGAACGTTCACCGACCACTAACATATCTCACTCATTTTAGATTCTCCTTCAGAACGAGTAAACAGTGTTCACTTTTTTTAAGACAGTCTGATATTAAAAACGGTTAATGAGCAGTGAAAATAATGAGGCAGATTCCCAGACACCCTATTCCAGAGTTCAATTACGTTAACAGGAAAGAACTAAAAATTTTAATTGTAGGCATCTCAGAAAGGAATCAGATGGCATCCTGGTGCAAGCCAGTTTCATTTTTAAGCTTGCAAATAGTTGGTTGTCCTCCCTTTGTGACACATTTAGTCTATCTGAATAAACTCCTATCTGTAAACATTCCCATTCTTGGATATCTGCAATGATTTATAGATCATTTCGCTAATTTAAACTGTGAGATACCGTGTGAAAGAAAACGGACGCACACGAAAATCCAAGTATCCGCCCTCATCGGAGGGCAACTATACTATACAAGAGCCCGTGTGCTCGGATATTATACTCCGACTAGGATAATTTTTACCTAGACTGTTTCGTCCCTTCACTTCTCCAACTGAATCCAGCAGTTACGCGTACGCCAAAACCAGTGATAACAACTATAAAGGTAGTACGGTACTATTGAGAGAAAATAGTTGAAAATAAATACACAAACCTTAACCATGGATATTCCACGTCAAGAGCAAAGGAAATCCGTCAAAGTGGTATGGGTCTGGTCTTATAGGATCCCAGGAATCGGTTCCTGGGGGCTCCCATTGGTCTGCATGCACTAGTCCAAGGGTGGGGGGTGTACAGACGCGAACAAAGACAATGTTTTGTCGGCAAAGGGGGGGAACGGACGTGAACAGACACAACGTTTTGTTGGCAAAGGGGATGCAAGCGTGGGCACTGGGTCAAAAGGGGGGAACAGACGTATGAGTCAACACCGCCGTCAAGCTGGTCGTAATGTGAGAGTGTCAACAAAGGGCCGAGACCGGGGGAGGGCACTATTCAGTCATGGGAAGGCAGCAGTCCAGGGAGGAGTGGTAGCCTTCGGAAGCTGATTAACAATCATTTTGGATGGGAGTCTCGTAGGAGAATAGGTGTGGAGAATTTTAAACTTGTTCAGCCGGAAATAACACCGCCCACCAATTCTTCACATACCATCCACATCGCCTCTGTTAATTCACCTACACTCAGCTCATGCAAATAACATAACTAGTCGTTAGTGGAAATAGTTTAAATTGCTCGTGACACTAGCACCACGTCCCCCGATTCCCTGTTTATTGTCTACTCTCTAGTAAGCAAATCTTACGCACATTTATCTTCACAGCGCTGCCTGCCGTTCTCAAGTTAATCTCCCTATCTTATTCTCTCACACTATCTCTCAATCTCTCTTTCACTTTTCCTCTGTCTTTTTTCCCCCTCTCTCTCTCACCATGTAAGCGTCTTCCAATAACTCTTATGGCCACATCGCGTACTTTTGGTTATCGAGACGCTCGAAACCCCTTAGTACCGCGTTGTAATGTGGGAAGGTATCATTTTGGCCAGCGACGCCAAAGGACACCTGCCAAATAACGTGCTTGCTTCAGGCTCACGTAATATTGCTGATTTAAATCGTCAGTGTTTGGCAGCCCCCAGTTCTCTCGCTTTCACACTAAACTCTTCGATGTGAGTGGTTGTATTCGAGCCCCTTCAACATGGACTTGATTCAACGATTGTTGTGCACTGGCTCCCCGACTCTGAGACCAGTCTCGCTTCTGGTCAGACTGGAGGGTGTTCCAAAAATCTGGAGGTGGACTTAGGACGGTCTCACTCATGTCCCAGTGGATACCAATATCTTGATCGCGTCTACCAAGTGACCTGATCGGTGCGACATTCTTGGCTTTCCTTGTATGCACAGATGATTAACGCCCAATAGCCAGTGCACGTGCATTCTCTAACGAGTGACTCTCGGTCGTTGTCAAAGTGTCCAAGAACTCGGAGTCATACAACGGTTTTATGTGCTCCGTCCCATCACTCGCCCTGTTGGCAATTCGGTGATCGACAGCGTGCTGCAATATTCTGTCACATGCATATTCAAGCAATTTTTCTACGGCAAACGTCTCCCTGCTTTATTCAGGTGCTGGTCATGTACCCAAAGAGCCTACCCGATATCATTTTCCATGGGTGTGCCGAACTGAAAATCGGTGAGCTCGTTCTGGCTTAGTCTGTCCAATAGTGACCATGAAGATGTCAATTTCGTGGTGGATGTTTCCACGCACAGTGTGGAGTCTTCAACTAGAAAAGCTTTTTCAAGTTTAACGTACTCAGGCTCACCGGGAATGAAAGTTGAGGACACATAACAGTCGGTGAAGGTAAGCGCACACGAACGGCAGAATCAGAACCGTAATCGATGTCTTCCCGACGTGCGGGGTTAGCTAAATCCGACCGTAACTGACTGTCAACAATGAGCACGTGCGCAAAATGAACCGAAGGTAAATAAACACTAGGTAGCTCAGTAGAAAGGGATGCAAGATAAGGCGACGAAAACACGGGAGCATTGACAAAAACCTTGGGAACTTCGCCAACAAACTCCAGAGACCCCGATTTACCTATTATCTCATGATAAAGCGGGCCATTTTCCTTTAATCCACCGACTTCGCTAATGCCGCCAATCTTGGAAGCGGCCTCCCCTTCCAAATCCGGGTCTGCATTCGTGTCACTATCAGCAGACGGCAGTTCCCCGCCAACTGACCCATATAAATCCGCATCTACCTGAGGCATCTCCACGTTCGCATGCAGGCCCTTCATACTTGATCGCGCGGGATCCGTTTTCCACTCGGCATCAATGATCAAAAGTTCTAGGTCCGCTTCATGTTCATCTAGCTGCGCTTCTCGTTTATCTAGCTCACTTTTCTGTCTATCTATCGTCAATAAGTACCTACTTAGCTCCAAATCCCACTGCGGGCCCTTCGCGTTTAATCTAGTGAATTCTGCTTTAAGCTAGGAATAAATAGTAAAAAGTTCGTTCGCTTCGCGTCTACCTATCTCTTTTTTGCGTCTAGCAGATTTCGTATGGAGCTGGGCAATTCTCAAGGTTTTTAAACTTCCTTATTTTTACGACTAAAAAAGCTACAAGAGCTTGACTTACCAGAGCCGGTGTGGAGGTCCGAACATTTGGCTTCTTTTTGACCAGATTTGATCAGTTCCTCTTCCTTGGGCATTCTTTGCAAATGTGTCTGTCCCCTGGTTTGCAAGTCTGGCAAACGTTGCAGATCTTGAGTACGGCCAATCTTGCCAACGTACTCTGTACCCTTTTCAGCACTATCGATCCGGCAGTTCCGCATCTGTGTTTCAGTACAATCAAATACTTTAAATCCAGACAAATGCGAGACTCCTGTTAAGCACCAGTCTGTCAGGCCAAATACTCGTATCGATGATGAGTACTGGTTTGTCAGACCAAATACCCAGGCAGCACGACCAATTCGTGTTAAGTACTGACGATCTCTCAGTTCCGCACCTGCGTTTAAGTACCGTCGAGTACTGTCAATCCAGCCAGGTGTGCAATTCCTTGTTCAGCACGATCGATCCGGCAGTTTCGCAGCTGTGTTTAAGTACTGTCAAGTGCTTTAAATCCAGACAAATGCGAGACACCTGTTGAACACTGGCATGTCAGACCAATTATTCGTATCGATGTTGAGTAATGGTTTGCCAGACCAACTACCCAAGAAGCACGGCCAATCCATGTTAAGTACTGTTTCGTCCCTTTAATTTTCCAACTGTATTCAGCAGTTACGCGTACGCCAAAACCAGTGATGACAACTATCAAGGTGGTACGGTGCTATTAAGAAAAAATAGTAAAAAATAAATACAAAAGCCTTAACAATGGATATTTCACGTCAAGACCAAAGGAAATCCGTCAAAGGAGTATGGGTCCGGTTTTATAGGATCCCAGGAGTCGGTTCCTGGGTTCTCCCATTGGTCTGAATGCACTAGTCCAAGGGTGAGGAAGGTGGACAGACGCGAACAGAGACAATGGTTTGTTGGCAAAAGGGGGGGAATGGACGTAAACAGAGACAACGTTTTGTTGGGAAAGGGAGAATGCAAGCGCTTGACGGGCAGTTGTGTTGGGGTGACTTGACGAGTGGGTCTCGGAACAGCCGCGGGCACTGGGTCAACGGGGGGGGGGGGAACAGACGTCTGGGTCGACACGGCCGTCAAGCCGGTCGTAATGTGAGAGTGTCAACAGAGGGCTGAGACCGGGGGAGGGCAGTATTCAGTCATGGGTAAACAGCAGTTCAGCCTTCGGAAGCTGATAAACAATCATTTTGGATGGGAGTCTCGTAGGAGAATAGGTGTGAAGAATTTCAAACTTGTTAAGCCGGAAATAACATAGACACTAACCCACACTTACGGGCTCTGGCATAATGACTGAAGCCGTACCTATATAATTAATTAAGCGTCTCACAAATTTCCTGAATCTTGCAGAATACTGTCAGAAGTCGGAATAAAAGCAATTTTTACTTTTCAAAAAATTCTGCCCAAGAACGAGCTGACTGGAGCATGGTAGTATTTCGTACTACTTGTGGCCTTGATGAATCCGGCACCTGAACTGTTAACAAAGGAGGACGTCGTTTCTCAGCAGATAGAATAGATATTTCTTCTTAAAGACGATTAACCTCAGCGTGTACTGCAGACAAAACTTTCTTATTCTCAGACATCGTGACACACAGAAGGAATGAGGACGAAAGGATCAGATATGGAGATAGATTTCATGGACCGATATGTAATCAATGAGAACCGTAGGAAAACTAGTCTAACAAAACAGGTGAGGAAAAAGTATCTGGAATTCCAGACTCTGATGATACAAACTTAATAAAGATTGAAACGGACAAACCAGAGGGATAACGTTCGTTAATTCAAAACAAAAGGGACGTGATACTGGAATGACGCGAGGCGGTAGCAATCCGGTGCGCGAACTGATGGAGATCAATCCTCGAATCCGGAGCGTGATATAGCTCGGTCCTGAAAATTCGAAACCAGGAAAAAGACTGACCTTGAAAACGTTCAAACAACTCCTAGACCCAGTGGGTCGGGTTGGCCCGTTACATAGCCCCCCCCTTCAAAGTGCTGCAGTGTCCTCAGTGCTGGTGGGTGTATTGGGGGAAGGGACTTCCAGTTGGATTGTGACGGGGGGTAACAGGTCATCTGGTATGATGTCTAGGGTGTCGGAGGGGTGGTCAAGAGGAGTGTCGAGGGTGGTGCAGGTAGGGGAAGGGACAGTGATGTCAATGGTAGCGGGAGGGAGCAGCCCATTGGGGAGAATGGGGAGTGTGTCGGAGGTGCAGGTAGGGGGTTGGCCGCGGGAGGGTTTGAGTTTGGAGAAATGGGTGGTGAATGAGGGAGACTCGGGGTGTAAAGTATCGCGGAGTATATAGGTGGTGGGCGAAAGAACCTGTAGCATGGTAAAGAGGCCATGCCAGGGGTAATTAAATTTGGTAGAAATACAATGGGAGGGAATCGCATGCATCACCAGGTCACCGACTTGAAACGAATTCCCAGATATGTGGCGGTCGAAGTACTCCTTTTGGCGGGTGGCGGTGGCCCCAAGAGTTTTGCGAGCGGCGTTGTGGTCCGCACGAATGGTCTCGCGGAGATGCGTGGCGAAGTCTTGGACTGTAGTGTCAGTGGGAGCGGGAAAGGGAAAGGATAGGTCGACGGGTAAGCGAAGATCGTGACCGGTCCAAAGATAATGTGGAGTGAAGCCGGTAGAGGAGTGGGTGGAGGCTTAATAGGCCATGAGGCAGATGGGGAGGTAAAGATCCCAATCGTGACGGTGATCCTCCTCGCAGAAGGCCAGAAGGAGATTTTTGATTGTCCTGTTGGTCCGCTCGACAAGACCGTTACCTTCTGGGTGATAGGGTGTGGTATGGGTTTTTTACCGCAAGGATCTCGCAGACATCATGGAAGAGTTTGGACTCAAACTTGCGGCCGCAGTCGGAGTGGAATGATAAGGGGGTGCCCCAACGGCTGATCCAGGTTCGGCTAATGGCGTTAGCGATGGTAGAGGCATCTTGATGTAGGAAGAGAACGGCCTCTACCCACTTTGTAAAGTAATCAACCATGACCAGGACATACTCGCAGCCACGGTAGGTGATAGGGAGTCGGCCTATGATGTCTAGTCCGATGCGTTCGCCAGGGAAGACTCTATTCGTAGGTTCCATTGGGGCACGCGGAGCGGGGACGGGGGATTTAAAGGAGGCGCAAGTGGGGCAGTACTGGCAGAAGTGGCGGACATCCGAGCGGAGTTGTGGCCACCAGAAACGGGCACGGACTGCCAACTCGGTTTTGAATTGGCCGCAGTGTCCCAGCTCCACGTGCAGACTGTCGAGGACCGGTGCAATTAGGGAGCCGGGCACCACTGCCCACAAGTGGTGTGTGTCTGGATTGCGCCAGAATAGGATATCATTCGTGGTAAAGAGGTTGGGCCAGTGGTTACAAAGAAGGCGAGCGCGTTGGCTACAGCCTCGCATAAGGCGTTCCGACGGCCGGGGGAGGCCATGGGAAAGATGATGGTAAACGAGAGAGGTATCGGGGTCGGATTTCTGGGCCTCGGACCACGTATGACGGGCGGGTTCAGAAATGTTAACCACATTTACGCTGAGGGAGTGTTCGCCCCCGCTGTGGGATGGGTGGCCCATCAAACGGGAGAGTGCGTCTGCATTGCCGTGTTGACGACCTGGGTGAAACTCGCATTTATAGTCAAAATCCTGAAGGAATTCTTGCCACCGGGCAAGTTGGTTAATGGGATCTTTGAGAGAATGAAGCCATGTTAAAGCCTTATGGTCGGTACGAAGGATGAAGCGTTGGCCTAAGAGGAGGTGTTTAAACTGGTGAATGAAGGTAATTATTGCCAGTAATTCACGTTTAAAACAGTGTAATTGTGCTCGCTGCTGGATAGGGTTTTGCTAGCGAAGCATATTGGGTGTTCTAGTCTGTCTTTATCCGCCTGAGAGAGGACAGCACCAATGGCAACATTGCTAGCGTCAGTATCGAGGATGAAAGGGGGAGCCCCAGGCTCAAGGTTAGAGAGGACAAAGAGAGGAGCCGAAAAAAGGGCAGCTTTGAGGTCGTTGAAGGCTTTATCACACTCTGTAGTCCACTTGAAAGGTTGGTTTTTCGCCGTCAGTTTATGGAGAGGGGAAGCTATGTGGGCGAAGCCTTTGATGAATCGGCGGTAATAAGAGGCTAAGCCGATGAAACTACGGAGTTCGGTGAGGTTGGTAGGGGTAGGCCAACAGCGGTTCTCGTGAAGGCGTTCGGGAAGAGCAGCTAAACGGCCGGGCGATAATTTGTGTCCTAAGAATTGCACCTCCTGTCGAAGGAAAACGCATTTCGAAGGGTTAAGGGTCAGGCCGGCGGCACGGAGGCCGGCAAGGGTGGCTGAGAGGTTCTCATTGTGATGTGCAATGGAATTCCCGAAGACAATAACGTCATTGAGGTAAACCAGGCATTTAGTGGGAATGAGGTGGTGTAAAATCTTATACATGAGGCGTTGGAAGGTTGCGGCGGCATTACAAAGGCCGTTGTACGGTCTTTACTTAAAATTACAAA
This sequence comes from Ligula intestinalis, assembly GCA_036362985.1. Lineage (NCBI taxonomy): Eukaryota > Metazoa > Platyhelminthes > Cestoda > Diphyllobothriidea > Diphyllobothriidae > Ligula > Ligula intestinalis. The sequence goes on from JAYGXS010000003.1 coordinate 56,149,167, forward strand.
GCCAGGATCGCTCAACGCAATTTTTTCTTCAGTAACAGAGAATTTGTGGTGTGGAAAGCTTGACCCAAAGATGCTATTCTCTCCACCTGTGCATCAAGCTTTTCATGAAAGAAGCCGAATAATTACCTGTATTTTTATTCCTCTTCTCGTTTGACCGATGAATGCTCGCTCGTTGCCTGCAAGTATGTGTGTTTTAGTTCGACCATCGCAAGCGAAGATGTCCACCATTTACTCAAGAGCAGAGACGGTGACTGTGGTCAGGTATAGTGATAGCAGGCGCGCCGCTACCTACCCCGCTTTAACCCTCTCAACTGTGTTTAAACGGCGACAAGACAAGTCCAGATGGCCGCATAGAGAAAGGGCGTAGGCCGCAGCCGTAAACACCGCCTAGACTTAGTATATAGTGACAGTAGACTTTGCGCCGGTACTACTGCACTGTCTACTCTCACTCACCTATAGTAGGTGTCTAGCCTGATTCTAAGAAGCCAGGCCTCGTTCTGCTAAACAACCACTATTGCTATTTCTAATGTTACTGCTAGGGTGCACCTGAGTAATACTGACGCTGGTTAACGTCAGCGAAGGGTTCATATCCCCTCAAATCTAACAAGAAGTGCAGTATTACTGGCGCTGGCACTGGTGCAACCACTTGTCAGCGTTAACGCTGACTGAGCCTTCAATAGGGTTCTTGTACCCTTGATCTGAATAAGGAAGGTGAATCTAGGTTTAAATGCTTCGGGGAAGTACAGGCTTGGGGGCCTGAGCAAAGCTGTGCTTACCTTGGCTTCCGCACTCTCGGCTCGATCCCCTGAGCTGTACGGAATAAGACGCTGTTGTCATAGGTAATTGCATATGATATAAGTGCTTATTCTAGAAATTAAACTTAATGAGGCTAGTAGATAGTATACTATAAATACTGCCTGTGTACCTTTTATTTAGGAAGACCCAACCAGTATGCACTCCCCTGTCTGTATGAGGTAAAATTGATTAGCATTTGGATAATAATAATAATAATAATAGGGCTGGGTGTCCTGAGCAAAGATGCATACGCCTTGGTTTCTGCACTTTCAACTTGATCCATCAAACTGTACGGACTAAGAAGCTGCTGCTATAGGTACGTGCCTATGCCAGGAGTACTAGAGCCAGCACGCGGTTCATTTCCCCTCAATCTCGAAAAAAAGTGTCGCTAGCACTGATGCTGCCATTTGTAAACGGCGATGCGGGCTGAGCCAACGCTAGGGCTTATATGCCTTTGCTCTCAGTAGGAATGTGAGTCTGGGTTTAACTATTTCGGGTAAATACACGCTTGGGGGCCTGAGCAAGCTCTGCTTGACTTGGTTTCCGCACTCTTATCTCAAGAAAAGTAGTTCCGCTGGTTGGAATTTGGTCTGGGGCCGTGTTCCCCTGATCTCTAGTGTACTACTTTTGAAAGTGATATTCTAGGGGGCTAATTCTAGTAGCCATACTTGCTAAGACCCGTAGGTGGTAGACTAACATGCGGCCTGTGCATAAATGTGAGACATTTTAGTTTAGTGTGCAGTTATAGACCTATTAGGGGATATTAGTCAACTCAAGGTTTGGGAAGGGTTTATGCAACAAGAGCTGTGGATCTGTCATGACATGTGCCACTTGTCAGGATACTTCTGTTAGAAGTTCTGTGCCTAGACTAAAGTGCTGGTTCTAGTAATCATACTTGCTAAAGCCTGTACATGCATGTAGAAATGTTGGAATTTTAGTAACAGTAGGGTTAAAGAATGTGTAGTTGATGACAGCTGAATATCTGCCACTGATGCGCGCTCAAATTTCGGACTTTTGTAACATCTGCAACACCTAGTTTTAGCTCAGAAGTTGCGGAGCGCTGTCTGTCTAGTTGGAAGCAAGATTCTCCAGCAGTCCACTAGTCATGGAAGCTTGGCAACTTTCCTTATCAGCACTTATGGTTCAGAAATATGATGTTCATCCTATTTTATATCAATTCAGTATAACATGTGGGAATATGAGTTTATCAGCTGAGGTGATTCTGTCTCATACGGCAGGTAAGGTTTTTAACTAGCTTCGCATTGTTACTGCTAGGAATCTTGCTTCTACTGCTAGTTCTTTATATTGATATTACTGGAAGCGGCAGTGTTATTTCTATTTAACTGATAGTGGGATAGTGCAAGAACCTCTTAAAGTATGATGGATGAGTACAGTAAGGAGAGAGCACACGACAAGTATTAATCTAAAAGACAGCCGTACAAAATTACAGTATCAGGTAGGTACAGTAGGACAGTCTAACTCAAATGTAACAGGAGTAGGACAATTTCAGTGATGCTGGTAGCATTAATGTTAGTTGTGAAACCAGCAAATCAGCGCTCTCCGTGCGTACTGCCCTTTAAACTCTACCCATCAGGCTGTCATCTTATTGGTTGACAAAATATATTAAGAAATAAGTCAAGTTTTGCCATATCTTTATGTTGCATTTTGCCATTTATTGTAAATTGGCTAAATTTTGCACTGTCTAACACCCTCTTGAGTACACAGAAGAGGTCTTCTTTGTAATAGGAGAGAAACCTGCTCTCTAGTCAACTAAGTTGCTACATGCTATTAGGTCGTAACAAGCGGCTACCGTAACCTTTCTAGGTTATCTAGATCTAGCTCAGATTTTAAGAGATAACCATCTTTTTATAAATGTGCACTACAAGTTCGGCACTAGAGGGCAACAGTATGAGAGTACATTGCTGCAGTAAAAGCCCATTAATTTTGATGCTGAAGATACTAGCGATTATAATTCGTTCAGTCCATAGGAAACTGTTACCATATTTGATCCCAGAGCATATAATTATACACGTTGCGAGTCGGCTCCAGATAGGAATAACAATGGGGACGGCCTGCCTAATGCCTAAACAGGGTTCGGCGACTAAACTAAGTGCCGAAAGTACTGGATTATCTGACATGGCATCTAGGGGTTTGGTCTGTCCGGGCCATAGGAGAGTCATCTCTTGTGGTCACTGGGTGTAGCGTTCGGTGAACAGCGCCCACCTAGTACTACTGAATGTATAATATCGGACCTAGTATGCAGCCGCAACCTAGATCGAGGATTATTTAGCCACTTGCTGTTAGTAGGCTATTATAATACCTTTTCCAGTAATTAACTCCTTCTTCTGAGGTTAAGATGACGTCTCCGGTCTAATAGGAGATCAATCTCTTCTGTAATAAACTTACATTGCTATATCCTATAATTGTGTCGGTAGTAAAGTACTAATGAATAAGCAGGTAGCACCTATACTGTAACAATATCTGAGTGTAAGACCCGCATCTTATATTTGCAATAAGCATAGCTGATGGAAATATGCGCTTACAAGCCTCTTTGTCCTCCACGGAAGTGATCGGTAGAGCATGTTGGTTAAGCTGGGTTGATTTTTGTCGCTTTACGGATGACGCAGACGAACAGACGATTGATGTAGCCGTTGAGAGTCCCAAGATAATGCTTTGTGTCAATCGAGCACCCAGACAGGTTCGTAAGCAACTAATAAATCTCGGATTTGCGCGCGACAGCTTCGGCCATCTATCTTGTTGATGCCTCAGTTATGCTCCAAACAGGTTGATGCAGTGACTTGAGCACGACTTAGGTTTTAAGTGATAGTCAAATTTTTGCAGCAACAAACCGCATTCTCGCTCATCATTCATCCATCGGAGCCCGATGTCAATCAGTCACACCTAAGGTCCGTAGAATTTCTCGCGTGTTTGTGCGGGGGAGGACATTCGAAACGCGGCTGGTGTCATCTTCTCAGTGTGGATGCCTCCTACTGCGCGATGGATAGTATATTTTCGGGCTTGGCGCTTTTCCGCTTCTATGAGCATATGACCCCCCTTCCCACCTGCCGGATAAAACTCCTTACTATACGTAGTGGGGGGGAGAAGGAGAACATGGCCGTGTCAGCGCGGTGGGCTTATTTATACAGTCGACAGACGGAGCAGACCGGAAGTGAGCCAGGTGGGATGATATTTTAACTCTATCGCCCATCGCTCCTATAACCACTCGCATCACTCCCAATCGGATACCACATTTGGTGTTGTCAGCCTGCTGCAAGGCTTGCAAACACCCCTGTGTACAATGAGAATGTCAGTGTGCTGGCCGATGTCATGGAAGGCGAGAATAGAGCTCGAGCGGGGGCTGTCCTTTAAACCTTGCCTCTCACTTCCGCGTCCGTTAAACCCCACTCCCGTTTTGTGAGACCTAGTTCGGCGGTGTGGCTATCTGGTCATAGTCCTTGAAGAACTTCCTGTATTTGGAAGGGGGGCTCTAAAAATAGCATTTGACCTTGGTCCTATAGCCTGGCTTTGGTCAATCACGGCCTTATATAAACTTTTCCTTATCAGTCTTGATCAGGGATATGGATCTAAGCATACCCTAGAGAATTTGTCCCTTTCCCGTAGAACTGCATATTTTTCTGACTTAAGAGTGAAATCTGCTAGATTAAGGGGAGAATTGGTTCATGAATCTTGCAGAGGTACTTGGCACATTCGCCAAAACTGAGGAACATGCATCCGAATTCTTATAGTCCGGAGAGAGCTGAGCAGGCGTAGTAGCGGCAGAGGCAAGATCTCCATAATTACTGAAACCAGTTTTTTCGTTACTTTTGCTACGGATAATACTGCTACTGTGGTGTTTGCACTGCTAGGTCTGAATACTACTGTTATTAGTGTAGTGCCTATGCTAAAAGTGCTAGTTAGGTCAATATGCTTGCTAAAGACAGTAATTTGGAAGCTACAGTGCGGCTTGTACGTGCATGTCAAACTGTTTAACCTAGTTGACAGTCGTAGCCTAGATGAATTTTTAGTAAGCTGACGACTTAAAGAAAGTGCGTTTGATAGTAACTGACGATCAACCATGCTTTGTGGTCATTAAAGGTGCATTTGCATTTTTTTTCCAAAAACATTCCACTTTCTACAGTACCTAGTTCTGGCTCAGATTTTAAGAGATAACCATCTTTCAATATTTTGAGTTGACCCAAGTGTGAAAAACTCTAGGCGTTTGGCGGGATTTGAACCCGCGCATCAGAGAAAGCCTTTACCGGAGGCTAATGCTCTACCGCGAAGCTACAAACGCCCGCTTCACGCCATGAGTTTAATCACACTTGGATCGATATTACCCGCTCAACTTTTCGCTCATATGGAATCCACCAATATGGGAGCAAGTTGACTGCCCAAGCAGGATTTCCTAAGCAAGCTTCTGGAATCCACCAGACTGACTACCAGGCTGATTTAATTATTTAGTTGGTTTGGCGCGTGACAGCTTCGGCCATCTATCTTGTTGATGCCTCAGTTATGCTCCAAACAGGTTGATGCAGTGACTTGAGCGCGACTTAGGTTTTAAGTGATAGTCAAATTTTTGCAGCAACAAACCGCATTCTCGCTCATCATTCATCCATGTAATTCCGTATATCGTGAATTATACTGACCTCTTTTTATTTTTTTGCTGTATCGTTGCATTTCTAAGCCAATTTTTTACCAACGGGATACTCTAAAATGTTCACGCATCTTATGCTTCATTAAAATGAACTGGGAATAAGTTAAAAGTTGTTAAGAGCTTCACATACCAAACAGATGTGTACGCTCACCGGATGTCGTCCTTCGTGAATTTTGCCTCTTGGAAGACGCAATTCAGATATTTAAATCGCATGACTGAACAACTTGTTGGATTGTCAGCGTTGGGTTAACTGTCTGTGAAAAGCTTTGGATAATTAGACCAAATCTATGGTAGCACCGTCGGCAACTTTGATAGTACCAAATTTACTATCGATTATATTTGCGGCAAACTTGTGAGGCTGCCTTCAAATGAGTTTGACTCAACAATAAAAGTAATAATCTTAACTATAGCTTCAAATTTTTCGATGAAGTTCTGCACATGCGAGAGGTCAGATCGGTCGATGTGATCCAAAGTTACCTTTATGTTAGTCATTGTGTCAAGAAAAGCGTTAAGTTAAGGACAATTCAAATGCTATGAAAATCTGTCTAAGAAAACCTTTTTTGACTAAATTTATCCAGAGTACGGTAGAAAATAATAATTTGTTTGACTTATATTGAGGCCTGATATTCGGGATTGTTGCGACTGTCGACTGCGTCGACGACCTGCGATGCAGCGCCATCATGCTTGCTGACGAGAACCATCAGGTCTGACGCCGATAGGCCAGAAATGCAACAATGTCCGAATCGACAAGGCAGTTGCTCTGCTCGTTGGCTCTTCAAGTTCAGTGTTAGTAAGTGTGTGGTTGCAAGGCGCCATACTAGAACGATCGACGAGGAGGACGATACCTTCTGATAACTCTTCGATGGGATACCTCTTTCAAATGTTGACGAACAAAAGGTCCTCTGTTTTCTTATAAAATCCTCACTGAAACCATATTTTCAGTGTCTAAAGTCGGTTAAACCTGCGACACACGTTCCCTCTGCGAATAGACGGAAATGCATCGCCATCGGCAAGGAAAAATTCAGAAAAACGTACGAAGCACTTGTTTGGTCCCACTTGAAGTATGCTGTCCGTGGTTTTAGAAGGATTATCTGCATCTGGAACGAGTGCAGGCGAGGGCAACGAAGATGTTTAAGAAAGTTTGTAACTTGCATTACGACGACAAATACACAGTGGTGGACTCATTTCATCTCAATTACAAGCAACTCTGCGATGACTTCAGTCAAACCTACCAAATTGTCAGAGGTCTTGCGTGTGCCCTAGAATTTCATGAAATCTTTGAATTGGCTCGGACGGATCGTCTGCGGGGTCATCCGCTTAAATTGCAGAGGAAGACGGCCCATATGAACGGTTGATGGAACGTCTTCGCACAGAGGGTCATCGGTGCGCGGAGCGGACTGCCTCAAGAGACGGTCCTTTCGGATACTGTTCACACATTTAAGTGCAGACTTGGTTGCCATTTCTCATTTGCTGAGAAACTGTAATGAATTTAATGAATAAAGTGTCAGTAGCGGTAGTTTGTAACTGACTTACACGTATCCCTGTTGTTACCTCTAAATTTATGTTATTGACTATGGTTTAGGTTGAACTCTTTTTAAATTTGTGGATATGAATACGGATCTGAAGGGCGAAAGCATTTTTCCCTCAATAAACTGATTTAAAGTGATTATCGCTATACGTCAGAGACAAATAAAATAACGTACGTGGTCACATGTACTCTTAGTTCATTAGAGGTTTATATTTAAATCTAAACGTTGGTATACCGACTTTTTGATAGCAGTCAATAGTATCGAGTTCAGTTTGGTTCGATTTCGCCAATATTTTTGTGCCACTCTTATAGCGAACATTGGCCATGTCCAGAGCTAACCTGTGTTCCTGTGTGTAACACATTTCTTTCAATAGCTGAGGTTGCCCTCTCTTAATTTATGTTACCAGATCGCGGCGTTTCATTTGTTCCGTTGGAGCGTCGTCACATTAACAACACATCACATTATGAGGGTGTGGGAGGTGGTTTCCGCAGAGTGAATCAATCGAGTCTGTTCCTTGTTATGCCAAACGATCAAGGAAGATCAAAGTTTCGAAGTTTCCAACTGATCAGTAAGCGTTCTTCATGACCCAAAGGCTGCACAAACTGTTGCCATCCTTTTTGCTTCAAGCATATAACTGAGCAGACTGAAATTTCTTAAGGTCTGCGGAAATACTTTTCTGCAGTGTAAGTGCGTGTATCTCAGATAGGCACCGCATGAAAAAATTTCGGTCAAGGGTATCCCATAATCATATAATTCTTATATCTAAAGCCTCCGAGCAAGCCACGGGAATATTTTTATATTTTTGTATTCTCGCTATGGTATTGCTTCGTTCTTTCTTCACATGTATAAATGCATAAATTTTAAACATGTTTTGAGCAAGATTTCTATCTCACTTAGATGGGATGTACGACAAACGAACGGCCAAGTGTCTTCTGCCGTCGCACTTGAATGACGATGGTGCATCGCAATCAGCTTCCAGCTGCCTAGACCCACCTCAGACATCTGCAACGTCCAATCTTTTTATCAAAATCCTGCCGATGGACGAAGACTGTAATCCCCGTATCGAGCAAATCCATACAGACGGATGATGCAATGCCCTCAGCTGATTATTTTACCATCAAACTGACCGCTGCTAAATCCACCTCAGTTCAAAGACATGACAGATTTTTCCAGACCCAATGTTTTCTTACTATGAAACAGTAACACGTATAATGTATGGCTTTTTTATTGTATGTTTTGCTAGTACTGCACCTTATAAACCAGCTTTTTTCCCTTTAAACAAATTCCGTATTTCGCACACTATTGACGTAGCAAAAGACCAAAACAAAGCCAATAGTGACTGCCAAAGAGGGGCTTGGGTTAGGTTTTTTCCTGCCCTACGGCGTTTTTGACGGCGCCGAAGGTGTGCTTTACAAATAAACCTTATTTTTATTACATGGTGATGTTGACCTTCTGTCAAACAGGTATATCGTCGTCGGGTGGATCCCCGACAAGGCAAGCAATGGAAAAAAATTCTCTACTCGCCATGTAATGTGTTCTCTAAGGGCGACTCCAATATAACAAGTGGATTTAAAATGAAATTTGGACTGTTTTACTGGATCACATGTAATAATTAAGCTTGAAGGAACGCTTGCGCGATATTTTCTCCCATATCGCGATGAGAATTCAAGAAATTACGTCCACGAAGGTGATTTGTGTTTTGTTTTTACTTTGGTATTTAAGTGTTAAGACGATATTATGTATGAGTGGACCCAATTGTGAAAAACTCTAAGCGTTTGGCGGGATTTGAACCCGCGCATCAGAGAAAGCCTTTGCTGGAGGCTAATGCTCTACCGCTAAGCTACAAACGCCCGCTTCATACCATGATTTTAATCACA
>JAYGXS010000003.1:56172770-56204592 GCA_036362985.1 Ligula intestinalis
CAAGCGAACTCTCAGAGCCCCTAGCACATATCTTTCGTTCTTCATTTGAACTAGGAAAACTGCCATCCGAATGGAAAATGGCAAATATTTACCCGATATACAAGGGCGGAGCCCGAACGAAGGTCAACAATTACCGGCCCGTCAGCCTCACTTGTATTTGCTGTAAGGTGATGGAAACGATAATTAAGAAGATGACAATGAAGTTCTTGGAGGAAAACAACCTACTGTCAGGGCTCCAACACGGCTTCAGAAAGAACCATTCTTGCCTTTCCAGCCTTCTACTCTCCACTGAGCAGTGGACTCGCGCACTAGATGAAGATAGTAAAGTTGACGTCATCTATACGGACTTCAAGAAGGCATTCGACTGCGTCTCACATAAGTGGCTAATGTATAAATTGTCAGAAATTGGCATAAGAGGAAACCTGCTGGCATGGATCACAGATTTTCTCACAGGGCGATCGCAAACTGCGTGCATCGGTAACTCAAAGTCAAACCCTACATCTGTGCTGAGTGGCGTCCGCCAAGGCTCTGTCTTAGGGCCACTGCTCTTCCTTATCTATATCAACGACTGTGTCAACGACCTGGGTTGCAGCGCTATCATGTTTGCCGACGACGACGTCAAACTCTGGAGAGCCATCAGGTCTGACGCCGATAGGAAAGCGCTTCAAGAGAGTCTCAATCGACTTAGCTGCTGGTCTGCTCGTTGGCTTTTAAACTTTAACATTAGGAAGTGTGTGGTTTTAAGACTCCGTACTAGAAGGACTGATGAGGAGAACGATTCCTTCCAATAACTCCTCGATGGGCACCCGCTTTCAAATGTGAACGAACAAAAGGATCTCGGTGTTCTAATAAATTCCTCACTTAAACCATCTACTCAGTGTGTGAAGGCAGCTAAACGCACGACACAGGTGCTGTTTGAGATTAGGTGGGATTCATCAACATTGACACGGAGCTCTTCAGGAAAACCTATGGAGCGTTTGTTTGGTCCCACTTGGAGTATGCTGTCCAGGCCTGGCGTCCGTGGTTCAAGAAGGATTACCTTCACCTGGAACGAGTGCAGGCGAGGGCTACGAAGATGGTCAAGAATCTTGGTCATCTGCCTTATGAAGACAGACTGACCGAACGTGATCATTTCCCTCTCAATTATAGGCAACTCCGCGGGGACCTCATACAAACCTACCGCATTGTTAGAGGCCAAGAATGCGCCCTAGAATTTGATGATTTCTTCGAATTGGCTCGGACTGACCATCTGCGAGATCATCCTTTGAAACTACAGAGGAAACCGGCCCGTATCGACGTTCGACGGAACACCTTCTCTCAGAGGGTCATCGGAGCGTGGAACGGACTCCCGGAAGATGTGGTCCTCTCAGATACTGTTGACATTTTTAAACACAAACTTGATTCTCATTTGCTGAGAAACTGTGGCAGATATAATGAACAAATTGTCAGTAGCAGCACCTTGCAACTGGCTCACACTTATCACTGATGTTAAGTCTACATTTGTACATTTGTATTATTTAATATTGTTACGGTGGACCTATTATGCGATTTTGGTTATAAATAGGGAGCTCAAGGGCGAAAGCATTCTTCCCTTAATTAAGTGACTTAAAGTGACTTAATCTAAAATAAGTGAGATTTTTTAGTGGTCGGTGAACGTTCACCAGCGCATATCAAGATCTATTGATCTAAGCTGGTAAGACAACCAGCTCGTAGCTCAATGTTAAGATATTTAGACTCCCAATCAAAAGGTCTCTGGTTCGAACCTCGGGTGGTGAACCATCTGGGGTTGGGTAGTGACTGGCTGATGACGGCTAATAGGCCAGAAATGTTTATATCACTATCTCTTGTCTTTGTCTGCATCACTATCTGGCTAGACTACTAGCCGCTAAGCGGCTTCTGTCAAGGTCCGAGTAATGAAACTTAAGGCAGAGCCGTTGCTCGTCCTGCGGTGGCCCAAAATTTTGATTCCTTAAAGGTCGTAGTGTTCAGTTCCACCTTCTTCATAGTGGCCTTTTTGAGCTTGCAAGTAGTTGGTTATTCTCCGTTTGTGACACGTTTAGTCTATCTGAATAAACACCTATATATAAACATTCGCAATCTTGGATGTCTGCAATGACTAATAGATCATCTGGATAATTTAAAATGTGTAACATCAAGCAGGAGACAGCAGATGTACACGAAAATCTGAGTATTCGCACTCGTCGGAAGGAAACTATATTATCCAAGAGCCCTGTGTGCTCGAGTATTATACTCCTGCTGGCACAACTTTGACCTCGATACCAACCCAAAGTTACAGGCTCTGGCATCGCGACTGAAGCCATACCTACATAAGTAATTTCTGCGTCTCAAGAATTTTCCTACCATTGCGGAACACCGTCCAAATTCGAAATTAAAACATTTTTTTGTTTTTCAACAAATTCTGCCCAATTTCGACCTGACTCGAGCGACCATCACGATATAAGAGACCAAGTCGTCAAAGTGCTGAAACGTCCGGAGTTACCCAGAAACGTCAGACCTACGGTAGGCTCTCATCTCTGCATTTACTTCATACAGTTTAAAAGTTTTTATGATGATTTTGAACGAACAAGCACAGTTTTGGTCGGCTTACTTTAAATATCCCTCAAATTCCTCCGTTATAGTCGCGAAGGCGGATGAACAATTGAATAATTCTGGGCAATCAGAAGCCTCACAGTATCCACATGATCACAAATGATTCTTCCTTTTAAGGCATTGTTGTCCTCCTTGCAGCAGGATAAAACTGATTACAATTATTGTACTGCTCGTGCTAAATGAGTAGCCACATATTAGTACTCTTTTTGGCCGAGCAACAGTTGTTCGCTTTTCGCCTACAGTCCTGTAAAAGATGCTTTTTGGAATTTTTATTCTGTATTGATACATTCACTAGCCACTCTGTGGCCGCGAAAGATCCCAACGGTTTTAAACTCTCTTCTCTTTAAGAAAACTGAAGTGAACAGAAGACGTTATGTACGATTGTTGGGGGGGGGCGTTGGTTAAAACTACTGCAAATGTCCTCAAGCTCCTCGGATGAGATACTGGCCATGCTGTTGAAGAAGATAGCTTTTTGAAGTGATTTAGCCGCTTGCCTTATTATTCCAGACTGCATTTCATAATGGGTAGCTATCCCCCGATTAGAAGTCCATAAACATCATTCCCATATTTGAGAATGGACGTCGAGTGTCTGCGAATAATAACATGCCGATTATTCAAAACTCGAGGCGAAAAGAATTTTAAAAAGTGTTGACGCAGCTCCTCGAGCAGAATGACCTTATTTCTGATGTCAACCACAGCTCTCGCAACGCTAGGTTCTGTCTTACGAATGTGCTTTTTTTTCATTTGAACGCTGGACCAACGTAGTTAATGAAGGTAAAAGGGTGCATGCCCCATCTTTGTGGACTTCAAAAAGGCCTGCGCCAGCGGGTCCCACCCATCTCCCTACGTTGGAGCAACCAACGCTTTGTGCACAAACTGTGCACGACTTCGTGGTTGTCTCTTTCTATGGATCCTAATCTTTATAAAACCGGGTACGAACAGTACTCAGGGAAACTTGCGGTGAATGGCGTCCCACAGGGCTCAGTTTTAGGTCCCACACTTTTCCTTATTTTCATCAATGACTATGGCAGGGACCTAGGATGTCACCCTGTTTGTTGACTTCATAAACTGGTGGTAAGTTTTTCAAACTACGGAAAATGGAAACCATCAGTAAGCAGGCCGAAGGACTGGTCAAAGCATTAGCTAACGCCCTTCAATGTTGGTAAATGCAACTTTCGTCAAATCAGCAGTTAGAGAGCCTCTAGCCCGGGGAGCTGCTACTCAAACGGTAGACCGCTGCAACAAGTTCACCGTAAGAAGGACTTGGGTGTGTGTGGATTACATAACCAACACTGAAGTGCGCGAAAGCGGCAACTTGGGCCAGACCTATATGGCAACTGATTAGACGAGTATTTATGGTGTCTAAAAAAAGACTGTTTTTTCCAAAATATTTGGAAGCATCTTTATGCCGCGCCTAGAATTTGCTATACAGGCGTGTCAAGGACTGTGCCATTCTTCGAGAAGGTGAAGAGGCGGACGAAAAAAATGATCAAAGTTTTGGGAACACTGCCCTATGAACACAAACTGTCGACTCTTAGCCTATTTTCCTGTATGTAGGAGCATTTACGATAGGATTTGGATATTATTTTTCCGGATTATGAATGGCCCGAACTGTCGCTTTGATATCAGTGACCATTTTATGCAAGCTTACATGAATCCTTTGTACAGTCATCCCCTAAAACTAGAAAACAAGGATCGCTTGACGCAAATTTACCTTCAGTAATAGAGAAGTTGCGGTTTGGAATGCTTGACCAAAAGATGCGGTTCTCTCCACCTGTGCAGCAAGCTTCCCGCGAAAGAAGGTGACTAATTGCCTTAATTATATTACTCATAATGAGTGAGGAAACGTTTATGTTTACCCTTCTCGTCTGAATGATGAATGCTTACTCTGTGCCTGCAATTATACAAACATCATTGAACTGTATTCGCAGCCTACAACCATAGCAAGTGAAAACAGCCTGAAAAAACCACCAGTGACAAGATCAGCAGTTATTCAGGACCTCGAAGATCTACAAACGGCTGAGTCGTTCCTGAATATCCTGCCTATTGGTTATACACATTTGAAAGTGCTTCTAAGTAATTAAGCGTATTGTTTACTCAGTCTGCTAGAAATATTTGCAATACTTTACACATCGTCAGAAGATTTTCGTTATTTTGAATACCACACAATACACTACGTCATAGTCGCATTTTGAATTTAGTCGTTTCGTTTGCAAATGGAAGTAGCAAATAATACCCTCGATAATTCCACTAAACTGTCAGCAGGGCCAGGAATCCAACCGCGGACGCCTTTGGTAGAAGTTGAACGGCTAGACGATGGAGCTATAGAAGAGTACAGTAGTGAGGATCAAATTAGATAATCAACTACAAAAGAGCGGTCTCGAAGTTTATTGAAAAGTCCTCCCAGCAAACGGACGAAAATTCTCAGAAGTTTAAGAGGTGCAACTTATAAAGATGAGGCTTGCACATCCTGTCTTATGCTTCTGCACAAATTTGCAGACCACGATAAGGAGCTCCATAATCTGAAAATGGACATGGAGGAATTGAAGAAATCTCTTCGCTTCCTCCTTAAAAAGGCCAACATTATCGTACCTGAAGTTGAGAGTAGCCAGCAGAGAAGAGTATTTGCAGAATCCCGGAGCGGAGCATCCACTGAGAAAGATGAACAGACACCGGCAACCCAAGCGGCGAAATTGGTAGCTTCCACCTCAAATCCTCTCGATACTGCGCGAAACAAACATCCACCAAACAGCACGCTCCAATAAGAGAAGGAGATTGCACAACCCCACTTTCTTGTGAAGTCGGTGCGGGCACAGAAATCCAGCATAAAAAAGATAGTGGGTATTCTAAGGCTGCATACAAATCACTGGAAAAAACCACAAATGCGGAAGGGGGGCAGCACGAAGACAGCTCTGAACAAAGCCATCCCGGCTTCCAATAGAAGCCTATCTCTGGTGATGGTAAGGAAAACTCAAAGTCACAAGCCATTCCTATCGATACCTCGGGGTCTTCTGATAGCAGTAGGGCTGAAAATATATCAAGGGTCTACCTTGCCCGCCAAAACTGCATAGTCGTTCAAGGCCTACCTGAATCAGACGGAACTACTCCGAAGGAAAGGACGGATGCGGAAGTCGAAAAGTTCCGGGACCTGCTAAAAGACATTCTCAGACAGCGAGAGACAGTAGGAGTTTGTGAAACTTTCAGGATAGGCAGACAGGTTACTGAACAGTCGGAAACTGTCCGACCTCGACCTTTTAGGATAGTCTTGGATAACAAAGAACAGGTGAACTTGGTTCTGTCCCGAAAGACAGCTCTCTGCCACTCACATAAGACGGTGTTTTTTCAGCCGGACTACTCTCCAGCAGAATGTCTGAAACGCCGACAATTGGTGGCGGAACTACGGGAGAGAGAGAGCTGGAGAGAGCAATTTGGCTATCTTAAGGGACTAAATAATACAGAAAACTACCATAGTGCTGTGGAAGCAGTCAGTCCTGATGACGGCTGCGGTCCAGTAGTACTGGCAAACTCGCGCCCAAACGCATTGGACACTGCAGAGTCTCGCCGGTTGAAATTTCTATATACTAACGCCCAGAGTTTATTCTCGAAGTTTGATGAACTTCGAATACAGGTAGCCGATGGGTCCCCTGATGTTATAGCAATTACAGAAACCTGGCTATCACAGAGCATCAGTGATTCAGAAGTGGCGCTATGCGGATACCAACTATTTAGACGAGACCGAGTTGAACGCCAGGGTGGAGGAGTTGCTATGTATGTTAAGAACGAATTAAGTGTCTGCGAGAAGCCTGAAAGGATTACTCATGGTAAAGAGGCTATTTGGCTGACAATTAGGGCACGGGGGTCGCAGCCCCTGGAAGCCGTCACTGTCTACCTACCACCGCGGACAAACAGTGATGCAGATGCGCGTTTACTGGTGTGCATAAAGAAGATAGGAAGTCGACCTGATGTTTGACTCATGGGTGACTTCAATACGCCCAGCATATGTTGGAACAATTGGCGGGCCAATTTTCTAAAAACGCCTTTGATCACCATCTGCTATCAACAACACTTGAGGCCCTTCTCACACAACACGTCCTAGTTTCAACTAGAGCACGCGGAGGGCAACAAGCTAGTTTTTGAGATCTAGTCTTCACGAAGCATCCGGACACTATAGAGGAGGTATGCTGCCTTCCTCCACTAGGTCGAAGTGCTCATGCCGTACTTTTGTGGGATTATGGTCTTCAAATTCCAAACTCATTACCCCCTACAGTAGACGAACCAAGGCCGAATATATGGCGAGGTGACTTCTCACAAATGAGAGTAGGGGCATCACAAATAGACTGTAGTCTTCTTTTCTTTGGGAATGTCACTGAGGACTGGAATAATTTAAGGAGTGGTTGTTGCAGCTAATGCGCAGTCATTGTCCACTTTCAGTGCCCAAGGTATCTAGCCAACCTCCATGGCTGAACAGAGCTATCAAAAGAGAGATCAATAAAAAAGAAAGCTTTGGAAGAAGTTTTGCAACACAAGCCGCAACGAAGATTTTGAACAGTACAAAATCCAGCGGAACAAGGTAAAAAAATGGCTTTCAAAGCACGACGGGACTTTGAGAGCGATCTACTTCGTCGAGCTGTCAATAATCCAAAGTTGCTATACAGTTATTTACGGAAAAGCACACGTAACAGGAACCCAATTCCTGGTATGCAAACTGATGATGGTCACGAAATCTCTGACTGTAAAACAAAGCAGAACATTATGCTGAGTTCTTTCAGTCTGTCTTCACCATAGAACCTCCCTTCGTCGCAACTGTTGACGAGGTCGTGGAAGCACCAAATATTAAGGATATTTTGTTTGAAGAAGAGACGATTTTTCAAGAACTAAAAAGCTTGAAGAAATGTTAATCTCCGGGTCCAGATGAAATTCCTGCCAAATTGCTCAAGGAACTTGCTAGAGAGCTAGCTAAACCCTTTTTGCTAGTGTGCCAGAAATCGTTTAATACTGGAAGACTTCCTCCGGACTGGAAATTAGCGCATATTACACCGCTTTACAAAAGCGGTGGTCGTGCATCTCCGAATAACTTCAGACCCGTGAGTCTGACCTTTATATGCTGCAAAGTAATGGAGAAGATCACCAAGAAGCAATTGATGATACATTGTGAAACTCACAATATATTGTCGAATGCGCAAGTTGGATTCCGTAGGGGAAGGTCACGTGTAATTACCTTGCTTTATATGATGCAAAGCTGGACAAGGGCGTTTGATGCAAAGGAACTGTACATGCAGCCTACATTGATTTCCGGAAGGCCTTTGACAGTGTTCCACACCAACGTCTCCTGCATAAGTTGAGACTGATGGGTATCGGAGGCAGACTTCTTACGTGAATTGAGAATTTCCTATCTGGTTGTTCCCAAACTGTGTGTGTAGGACGACAACAATCAAGGCCGACAGTCATCGAGAGTTGAGTACCTCAAGGTTCAGTACTCGGACCCACCCTCTTTCTCTCGTTCGTTAATGATTGTGTACAGGAATTGGACTGCGAGTGTGCCATGTTTGCAGATGATGTAAATATATGGAGGGTCATCAGGTGTGCTGCCGATGAAGATAACTTCCAGGAAAATCTTTGTCGATTAAACGATTGGTTGCATAGATGGCTGCTGTCCTTCAATTCTAACAAATGCACTCTGCTGCGCCTGGGAAATCGAAATGCGTTGCCTTA
Organism: Ligula intestinalis; assembly: GCA_036362985.1. Taxonomy (NCBI): domain Eukaryota; kingdom Metazoa; phylum Platyhelminthes; class Cestoda; order Diphyllobothriidea; family Diphyllobothriidae; genus Ligula; species Ligula intestinalis. The sequence goes on from JAYGXS010000003.1 coordinate 56,181,093, forward strand.
TGCGCGACCCTACCATCTGAACGGAATCCTTCTGCAAGAACCAGAAATACATAAGGATCTCGGCATCTGGATGACAGACAATCTCAAACCTTCTACACAATGTTGTAAGGTGGCTTAAACTGCAACTTCAATTTTGTACGCCATCAAGCGGGCATTCACGGTTTTTGATGAAGACTGTTTCTCGAAAATCTTCGGTACCTTCATAAGGCCACATCTTGAGTACACGATTCAAGCCTGGAGACCGTGGATGCGGCAGGACTATAACGTACTTGAGAGGGTGCAGCGGCGAGCAACAAAATTAGTAAGAGGCCAAGGTTCACTACCATATGAGATTCGCCCAAATAACCTAAATCTCTATCCTTGGAGTTATAGGCAGTTACGCGGAGATTTGATACAAACCTTCCGTATCGTGCGTGGCTTTGACTGCGCTCTCATGTGTGACGACTTCTTCAAACTCGCCACTACAACTAATCTCCGGGGGCATCCCTTCAAACTGTATGTGTCCCGAGGACGATTGGATGTACGGACGAATTTTTTTTAATCGTGTCGCGGACCCGTGGAATAACCTTCCCGAGGCGATTTTTATGCCTCAATCTGTGGAGATATTCAAACACCGACTTGATATACACATGCTACAACACAACGTGAACTATGTGACAAATTAACCTTGAAACACCACTGCACCATGTGACTGTCTATATTTTCCTGACTGAAAACTTGTTAAAATTGTTTATAATTCTTGAGATTTTGATGTGACAAATAGGGAGTTCAAAGGCGCAAGCCTATTTTTCCCTCAAATATAGTGACTGACTGACTGACCTCTTTTTTCTGTATTATTGCATTTCTAAGCCATTGTGTTACCAATAGGGAACTCAAAAGCCTTCATCCATCTTCTACTTAATATAAATGAATTGGGTACAAGTTAAAAGTTGTTGAGAATCTTACTTACCAACCGAATGTGTACGCTCACCGGGTGTCTTACAAATCAGCTCCGATGAATTTTAGGAGGCGCGTATTCTCATGTTCCCATTTGTTATGCTCTTTGCAAAAATAGGGTGCTTGTCAGCCTTTGATACAATTATAGGAATTTATTTCTAGAATATACTATCCGCTGGGCTTAGTAAGTATGATTACTAGAATAAGCACTCCTAGCAGTGATGTATTACCTCGAGCAGGAGTATCATAGTCCAAACTTCGTAAAATGACAGCAGCAGTTATTTGGCTTTATTAGTTACACACAATTCAAATCTAGCTTACCTTAAAATTCAGCTGTAAATTCATCACTCAGTTTAGACACAATTGTATCCCTTAGTTTACGGAGTCGGGTCTCTTAGCTTAGATTTGATTAGCTTTGATAGTGAAGTCTCATCCTTAAAGCCTAGTCTACGCTTTAGCCTATTGCAGTCACAGCAACACTGCTGTCCTCTAATGCCGTACTTGTAGCGCACCTATAAATAAGGATGGTCTGACCGCTAAAAAATGGTAGCGTCAGTCCTAGTACCAGTAGTGCTACACTTTTTTGTTGAGATTTTGTGGATATGAACCCAGTGCTGACTTTAATCAGTGTCATTTTCTGAATAATAAAACAGCCAGAAATACAATCACTCAGCTGCACCCCTAGTTAGTAGTATTAGACATATAAGTAGCAGTACCAGCCTTGGTTTACAGAACTCTGGCTTGACAGCTGCTGAAGGTGAGTATTTACTCGGAATAGCTTTAACCCGCGTCAACACTCCCTTCTGGGATCAAGGAGATGTAAGGAGATGTTCTGTAAAATCTAAACTACAGATAGGTACTGTAGTACGCCTAAGTGTTATTCTATATACGGCAAAATGCACGACATAAGGGCTTGGTAGGACTTGTGCATCATTTCGCAAATGCTAATCACTTTATATCACACAGACTGGGAGGGCAAACTTGGTGCGAATTCTTAAAAAGCACACACCGGCAGTACTTATAGTACTGCCTTAGCCAACATTAGTAATAAAAATTAGCACTTTGAGTATAGGCACGTACCTGTAGCAGCAGTATCTGGCGCCATACAGCTCGATGGATAGAGATAAGTGTGCGGAAACCAACGCTAACACTCTTGTGCTCAGGGCCCCAAGCAGGTTCTCACTCGAAATAGTCTAAATTTAGATTCACATTCCTTTTTGAGGCCAAGGGAGTATGATCCCCACTACTAACTTCAAACCAGCGTCACTTCTGACAAATTTTAGCGTCAGAGCTAGTATTGTTATTACTAAGACTCGGCTTTATTGATAGTCGGTAGTAGTAGAAACAGTATTAGCCATATCAGTCCTGGCCTCATTGGGCCTGTCGTCACACCTACTATGGGTGAGTGAGGGTAGATCGTACAGTAGTACCCGCGCAAAGTCTACTGTTGCTTAACACTAAGTTAGGCAGTGTTTCAGCTTGCATTGGAGAAAGCAGCCTACGCCAAACCCCATTTAGTCTTCTAGACTCCGGGAGAAGAGGAAGAGTGCGGAGCGGCTAAATACGTCCTCCATCACTTTAAAGCTAACCCCTGAGGCTGTCACGTTCTGTACCAACCTCTTGGTGCACGTAGTGGACTTCATCAAAATCGCTGGTCGAGCAAATACATACTTACTAAAAATGAAACGGGTACAAGTTAAAACGTGTTCGGCTTTTCGAACAATTTAGTCGTAGATATAGGGGAAGTCGATAAGAGAAGACTAGTTTGGAATTCGGAATTTATATTTGGTAGCGTCAGGAAGGCACAATGTATGCAAAAGTGGTTTCGTAAAAAAGGAAAAAATATAGCGGGTTGCGCAGATAAAGTGTACAAATTTGTAATAATGGCAGCAGAAATTGTTCTTTCAGGGCAAAATTTGGCTATGTTTTGCAATAAAGGGTAAACTAGGAAAAGGCAGTTTAAAAAACCCTACATTGAAAGTGGAGGCGAAATTCAAGAAGCCTCCATTTTCAAAAGCGTGAAGAAGAAAAAACTGCTTAGGAAAATAGGATAGAGGAGTAGAGTAGGCTTATAATACAGTAGCCGCTCCGAGTGTGCTTATTAAATTTGTGCATAGTTTGCTCGTGGTTGAAAATGTGCATAAGCTAAAAGCTCTCGAAGAAACATGAATTAACATAGGGCCCCGACAGCTCAGTGGCCAAAATGGAATTATGATGATGGTTAGTAGCCAATGCAACGGGAGCAGTTTAAACAAAGGACTTATGTTTGGCTTCTATTCTTTGAAAGACTGGTAGTTAATGGAGACATCTAGGCTTCCAGTGGACACAAGACTGAAGAAAATTGTTTCAAGAGGATCTCCTTAATTCCCGATGGTCCTTTCTCGGAGTTATGGAGAAAGCTGCTCGGAAAAGATGGGGAGAATAAAAGTTTAATACAATCGCTGTTAAGATAAATTTGCAGTCTTCGCTTGAAAGTAGATAATCTTATTAACCACCTTATATCAATTGGCAGGTTATTCTAAAGAAAGCTATATTTGCAAGCAAAAAATAGCGTTTAGATGGGGAGGATGCATTAGGAGGTATAATAAGTACGGAGTTTCTTAGGTTGTAGGGACGAGTGACGGGGGTAATGACAGAAAGTTAGGGAAGATTAGTACTATTATGAAGCCGAAAAAGGAAACAAAAGCCTGCTTCCAATCTCCTGACCCAAAGAAAATTTAGTTTTGTTGATTGCCATCTATCATAGTAGGAAGTATTTGAAAATATCGGAAAAACAGTCTTCTTATGAAATGTCGCTGGAGATTTTTAATTTTTTAACGGCTAACTTCGTTCATCACACCGAAGAATGGGCAACAGCATTCTGACATGGGAGGCGCAGACATACAATAAAGTATTAATATCCTTTAAGGAAGATAGAAATTATAAAAAATAAAACAGCAGATCTGTGCAGCTTCGGTCGTAATTCTATTGGTGTGAGGCGAAAGATCTAATTTATTGGTGTAGGTTAAACCAAAGTCCTTGATGTTGGAACATTCGGTCATTGGGTAAACTTGAAAAATAACATGTTGTGGCAGCCTTTTAGGCCCATAGCACATGTATTGTCACTTAGAATTTGAGAATTCCATCTGCCATGTGGAGCACCACGCAAAAAGATTTTTCAAATCTGAATGAATTTTTCCTAAGCATCTCGCGGGCGTAGGGTTAGGGAAGGAGTAAACACAGTAAAGATCATTCGCATAAATATAACATTGAGAGGTTTAACATTCAGTGAAATATGATTTATGTAAAACAAAAACAACAGAGGACCTAGCACAGTACCTTGAATGACACCACTCAAAATTGCGGTAGCAGTAGAGTGTGAGGACCCCACTAAGACCTTTTGTTTTCGATTAGGTAGATATGATCTGATAAAGTCCGTAGGAGGACTACGAAATCCTACAATCTCTAGTTTGGCTAGAAGCTGCCTATGAGGTACCTTATTTAATGCTTGACTAGGATCAGAATAGATAACTACCACAGATAGATGATCATTACGAAGAGAAGTAAGTAGGTTCAGAAAAGACATGTAGCATGCTTCACACGATAGGTCCGGTAAAAAAACCTTGATGTGAAGAGCTGAGAATTTTCTTGATTATCAAAAATCTGTAATTGTTTTGGCAAGTAGTTTTCCAAAGAATTTAGCCAGAGAGGACGTTTTATGAACACCGTGGTAATTATGAATATCCGAGCGGAAACAAGATTTAAAAACGAGAATTATGCTAGAGGTTTTCCAGCAGTCCGGAAAAAAAACCATTCTCAAGAAATACTGAAAAAAGTTTGCTCATTTAAGGTGGAAAATCTCTTAATTGTTTAATAAGTGAGTTTGGAATGTTATCAGTTCCAACCGAATGTGAATTTTTAAGACGACTGATTTCTTTTTGAATACTAGCGTGGGGGAAATCAATGGTAGTGAGATTTGAATCTCATATCAGAGGGGTTGAAGGATAAGGGCTAGTTTCGATGGTAAAGAACTTGGCGTACTCATACAGTTATCACCACTTAAATATTTTGGACGTACGCCGAAATTCAACTGGAACGCGCTCGTTTAAATGTAAATAAACGAAAGCGTCACGTGTGCAAACACGCTGCAGTTCTGGACGCTGTTACCGATGAAGAAAGGCATGAATCTGTCAGTCGTACGCGGACCACAGCAAAAAAGCGTTTTGGCACAAAGAGTTCGTCCGTCCTACACATAGTCACGAAATGAAACCGAAATTAAGACTAGCCAAACATCCAGTTCGGTACTTACACAACAACTCCTATATGACGCTTCATACAACATCACGCGAAGCATTGTCTCTGGGTTCTAAGTTCAGTATGCCTACTCGAAAGCTTCATCGAGTAGAATTAGAAACCCAGTTTGAGCATCTTTATAACGAAACGTGTGATTTAAAGCCTAGCTCCACAAAAAGTGTCCAGCACTTTAAATCAACAATGGTGAACTGTAGTTACCACTATCCGAACGAGCGTCCAACAAGCCGAGGATTGCTAAGAAAAACACACCTAGAAAACTTAAAACAGCTGTGACTCTACAAAGACATCCAGGTTAATAGACCCGATAAAGGAATGGGGCTACATGAGGAAGATGTAAACCCTCGTTCCAGATCAGACAAAATTCAAGAAAATAGACCAAGAAAAAGGTTGCATGGGCTGCTTAAGAAGACTCCAAACTGAAGCATTTATAAGCGACCGTGATCTCAAAATCCTCCGACTACTAGGCACCCACGTTCCCCATGTTTATTGTCTAGCGAAGATCCATGTGGATGACCTGCTAATTCTTCTGATTGTGGACATGCGCAACCCACCGTACCATGTGATAATGACGTGGTTAGTGGAGAAGCTCAGAACTTTACAGCATCAGCTAACGCCCCGTAGCTATCAAGACACATTCGAATTTACCGATGAAGTCAAAGGCCTGAACGTGAGCGACATGAAAGTGCTCTTATCGCAGGGGGTTAGATAAGTTAGACCCGGCAACTGCAATCTTCAGACCATGGTTACTTAGCAGAGAAGAAGTCTTGGAAAAGCCAGAGTAGAAGGAACAGTACATTGCATGCACAGAGGAAAGGAGAAAAGATGAAAGAAGTGTGACCTGGGAGAACACGACCACCCAGGAGATTGTCCGGGTTCCAACTGCCAGTTTAACAGCAGTCAGGCTAGTTGACAGAGAGAGCGTTTATTGGCGTTCAAAATATCTCTTCGGTGTTTATAAACGTCCGGGTAACCGTCGATCACAGTTGTGAATTCCTATTGATAAATCAACTGAAAATAGGAAAACCGATAAATGAAGTGAAGGAACTATTACTTAGATGCACATTAAAGTTTGGTTCCTTTTTGACAGCCAAGTAAACAGACAAAAGGATGGCATTGCAATGGGTTCGCCTTTTGGACCTCCACTAGGTGACATATTCAGGGGCGTGGCAGAATTTGCAACTTAGTGCTCAGATCTACAAGCTAAACAGAGTATTCGCTACGCTGATGACATCTTTACAATCTCCGCAACTGAAACTGACGTAGACGTATTCTTGACTGCCGCCAACCGGGCACATCCTTCGATTAAGTTCACGTTAGAAGAGGAAACGACGGGTTTGCTTCCATTCTTATACGTCCCCCTAAGTCCCAGACCTCGTGGTAGCGTCTGAAGGGGCATTTATGCAATGAAAAACTGGTCTGAACAGTAAACTTATTTTAAAAATTTCGTACGCCTCCAACACAAACGAAATCTAGTTGGCTGCTTAGTCCAATGGGCTAGAAAAATTTGCTCAGCAGACAATATTACGGAGGAGCTCAAAAAATTCAGAACCTTCTTCGCGATAACGAGTATCCTGAGAGATTTATTCTAAGGAATATGCCTGCGAAACAAATAAAACCCACCGCACTTACTTTGGGACAGAAAAAAATATTCCTTAAAGCCCCCCTCTGAGGGGACGCGGCGATATTTCCCCTCGCTCCTCCTAGGACAATTCTACATCGATATCCCCCATCAATTACGATCTTGGATATTGTGGCTGCAACCGTTCGTAAACAATTTTTTTCTACACTGCTGGAATTATTTTTCTTTCGTGGACGATCTTTTGAAATCGGAATTTAAGAAGATTTTGTTTTCCAACCAATTCTACCGAGACGCAACCTATTTAAACCGAACACAACCTCTTCAAACCAGCAAATTCGCGGCTTAGTAAAAGAAATCGTCAAGATCAGAATATTCTTGAGACCTTCAAATGCTGAGTCGTTTCCCAATATTGAATACACTTTTTCAAATAAATTTAAATTGCTTATTAAAAAATAGCTACAGTATTTGTTAAGTTCCTGCTGAATTTTTATAAATCATCTTACATTTAAAGCAGTTTTTTATCAAAATTATGAGAACAAAAATTATAGCTCATCGTAAGATATCTGCTCCCAGACCCAAGCGGTGCCTGACCACGCCTATTAGTCAATGCCTTGATATCAACATGCAGCCCATTGTCAAGGCTACGCAAATTGATTTATCTGCATTACAGAACTGTAATGACTTCATGATGAAGTTTGGTTCTGTTTTATCAATACTAGGCAATCTGTTTGATGGCAAGTTATCAGATGTGCCCTCGCAAGATTGTAAAAAGTTGGACTCCCTCGTCCATCTTATAACCACGGAAGCTTTTGATAGACAAAAGCGAAGCTTTAACTTTATACTAAAAAATTCCTCCATTATCAGTCGCCCTTTGGATATCGCAAAAGATTTTCTATGTTCGGGTGGTTTTAACTACAAAATTGCAGAAGCCAAACGCCTCCAATCGCGTAGCAAAAACCCGCCCATCCTAGTTAAATTGTTTTCACCGATCGAGGTGGACTCAATCTTTGCTCAACGAGGTCGCATTTCCCGATATTTAGAAATGACTAAAAGTTTCCTCTGTCGAGATCTTACACCAATGGAGCGAAGAAATACGGCTCTCCAGTCCAATAGACCAATGACTTCTCAGCCTACTATTCCTAAATCTGTTTGTAGTCCCGATAGGGTAAATACACTCGTTAATCCTCCCCCCCCCGCATAACTGGCCATACACCCACTAACGTCAGTGCACCCGTTATCCCTGCCTCCCAGGTGTCTTTTCATAGTCCCATAACCGTCAGTACACCTGCTATCCCTACCTCCCGAATATCTAGTCATAGGTCCATAAACATCAGTGCACCAGTTAGCCCATCTCTCTTGATATCGGGACCGTCAAGGCCCGCCGCTCCGTCATCTACTACGATCAATACTAGTCTTAATACATTCTCTGTCCAACGATCGATAAATTCCGCCGCCTCTAACGCGGCAACAAGTTCATTAAGAATGTCGCCAACACCGTCGAAAGCGTTTAGGCCGAGTGCTTCCCCACCACAACCTAGCTCCTCTTTTGACCGTGGGAGTCATATTATTCCCCCGTATAATGCGTTATTGAACACGCCGGGCCCGAACCAAGAAAAATTTAATTTGCAAGGCAGTAACCCTAACTGGTATAGTTTTAATTCTAATCGGAGTTGCCGTACAGGACATTCACTGATTAAGAACGCTAGTCCTTACGCGAGCGGCCCTAACACGAATTTTATGTCACCGTTTCCCCCTATCAGTTCCTTTACCCATCCTCTACCACCCAAACCTGCTAACTTCTACATGTCTTCTCACCTCCCCCCATTCCTCCCAAACGCCCCAGAAGCTTATTTTGGTTTACCCTCTCCTCATTTTTCCTTGCCAGAAAGCGAGGCCCCTAGATATCTCAGACCTTATCAGCCATCGATTGTTGGCTACCCGTATGCTAACAGCTCCATACCCGTCAGTACTTATTCCACAAATAATACCGGCCTACAGTTTGTCTACCCACCCTCAAATTCTTTTTTATGAATAACTAAAGCCATAGTCCTGTCACTCAAAACACACTAGATGTCATAGTGCTTAATGCCAGGTCCGTTATAAATAAAATGGCTCAACTTAGAGCTATCGCTTTTGAGATGATGCCTGATGTTATATGCATAACAGAATCTTGGACCCATCCAATCATTTCTGTCTCCTCCCTTATCATAGACGATTATGCTTTCTATCGTCACGACCGCATTAATAAGCGTGGTGGTGGTTGTCTTCTCTATATTAGAACGTCATTTAGGCACTTTCCGTTTTATCTAAATAGCACGTCCTTCTCTGGAAATTACTGCTTCGCCTCTATTATCCTGTCGCCCCGGCAAAAGGCGATTATCGGATGTGTATATAATCCTCCTAACTCTTCATCTGAAGAAGATGCAAATTTGTGTGCATTATTCAAGTTTATTTCAGAATCCACTTTTGAAGTAAAATTATCGCTGGAGATTTTAATTTTCCTGAAATCGACTGGCTTTCAAACTATTGCCCACCTAGATTTCAGCCTTTCCTGGATACCATTAATTTTTCTAACGTCTCAACTGGTTAGTTCCCCAACAAGACAGAATCATATCCTACATCTGATTTTCACTAATGGTATTGCCCCTCTCTTCGTTGATTTTAAGCAGGACATCTTCCAAAGTGATCACACATTAATTCACTGTTGCCTTCCGCTTCCTTCTACGGAAAAGGCTAGTGCTAGTCGTACCTATCATGCGTATGACCTCACAGATATTAGCTCAATTAACAATTTTCTTGACTCATTAGATTGGCAGAGCCTCTCTTCCATTAACGACGCTGCATATCTTTCTGAACTCATGTCGGTCGTTTCTACTAAAATTCTGGAATTTGTGCCCACTAAAATTACGAAACCCTATACACCAGAATCGACCGTCCCTCATTTTCTTTTAGCCAGACTAAAGAAATTGAGGAGGCAGCTGAAAGATAGATCTACTAGTTCGCTGTCTGTGCATCTAAGGATCGCCGAGATCTTCGAATTAGCGTCAAAGATTCGTCTTGCACGTGACCAGCACAGGGAATCTTGCGCCCTGAGTGAGTCAAACTCTGTAAAATCGGTTGCACAACTGTTTCGTCGTAGGGCCTCCGCAAAACGAGGAATTGAAATACCCCCATTGCTTAATGAGAACAAAACATTTGTATTAGATGAGTCTGATAAGGCTGACTTATTCAATGCTTTCTTTGCGAAGCATTTTACGACAGAATCCGAACTGGTCCCGTCGTTTCAACCATACTCAGACAATACTCTCGGAAACATTGATTTCTCCATAGCATTAATTCGTAAGCAGATAATTTGTCTAAAAAACTCGCACTCTTCCGGAACTGATGGTATACCCAATTCAGTTATCAAAAGAGTGTCGACCTTTCCCAAATTACTTAGCCATATATTTTCAGGATAGCTCTTAAATGGTTACTTTCCTGACACTTGGAAGACATCCATTATTCTTCCAGTCTTTAAATCAGGATCTCGTTCAGAAATAAATAACTACCGCGGTGTACATAAAACCCCGGCCCTAGCTAAACTTCTGGAGAAGATAATTTTTAATAAAATTCTCGATTTTTGCCTAAAAAATAAGCTTTTAAGTGACTCGCAGCATGGTTTTCTACCCGGAAGATCATGCGAGACGTGTCATTTAGCTTTTCTTAACCACGTCACTTCCCTCCGTAACGAGCAGCAATCAGTGGTTGTTATCTACTTTGACCTGAGCAAAGCCTTCGACAAGGTACCGCACAGACGGCTTCTGGTAAAATTGGAAGCCATTGGCATCCGTCCCCCTCTCCTCGACTTCATCGGTTCCTACTTGTCTAACCGCAGCCAGAAGGTCCTAGTGGGTAATAGTTACTCCACTTCTCAGCTGATCACGAGTGGCGTTTTTCAAGGCACTGTCTTGGGTCCATTACTCTTCATTCTATACATAAACGAAATTTCGACTGTTCTAAAAAATTCACACAATCTCATTCATGCAGATGACCTAAAATGCATATACTCGTTTTCTAAGGACACGGCAAGCATATGCGTTGATAAAATAAATGCGGATCTACTTACACTCTCACGTTGGAGTGGTACCTGGCAGATGGAATTCTCTCCATCCAAGTGTATTTTCATGTGTTTTGGTCCCGCCAAGCTTCCTCGTCCCCTAGTCTTTCAAAATACTTCACTTTTAGAACGATCCACTATAAAAGACTAAGGTCTACGCTACACAAATAAACTAGCATTGTCGCCTCATGCGGATCGAATATCTGCAAAGGCTGCACAGATATGTGGTTTTATATCACACAATTTCTTCCTGCTGGAAATAAAGTTAAAACTTTATCGAATGTATGTTCTACCCATCCTAGAATACTGCTGTCCCCTCTTTGGTCTAATGAATGCCTCGAACCGCGGTAAGATTGAAAATGTACAGAGGGTATTTACTCGCAAAATATTCGCTCTTCCTCGATCCACGCTTTCTTATACGGAGAGATGTCAGTTAGCGAACATGACATTTCTTTGGGTCAGAAGACTCGAAGCGGGCCTCTGTTTCCTCTTTCGCGTTAACCCTACCCCTAACCTTCCACGAATCAACGCTCTCATTCCCGCAGATAGACCTTATGCCACCCGTAATTACGCCAGGATTATTGCACCCCCCTTAAGCTCCACTTCGAACCATTCTCACTTCTTTGCCTCCAAATATGCCTTCCTCTGGAATAATATTCCCCTCGAAATTAGGCTGTCGTCTAACTTAGCAGGTTTTAAAGTCAAATTACGTAAACACTTAACTTCGGAATATATAAAGTCCTTGTTATCCGTCTCCTTCCCAAACACACAACTTTTGGACTTTGAAAAGGGTCCCCCTGGTATCTGAGGTTGTTATGTTTACATCAAATTTTTTCCATACATGTCTATTTCTTCATTCTTTCAGTGATATTTGCAACGATGTTTCTTCCACGTCTCTGTCCAGTCATCATTGCCGTTTTCTCCATTGTCCGTTTTACTACCCTGACGATAGGCTTCATGGTCCTTAGTCATGCTCGTGGCGGTTCTGCTATTTTCGCCAGCTCGTCGCTAAACTCCGCAGTCTACAAGGTCACAGCTCGGACGTTTCGTTGATGATCAGGTGAACTCTGCCGTTCCCTCATCTTCCTGACTCTGCTGTCCGCGATGGTCTCCTCCGGTCTCATCTCCCTGATGGTTGATCATAAAGCCAGCCGGGCGGTGTAACAATGGTGAAAGACAGCCTCTGCTATTATATGATTTCTCCAATCACAAGAAGCGTTTCCCACCCTCATTCGTTCTCGTCAACAGTCCTGTTTCATTTGCACTACAATCAATCCTCTCAACCAAACCCCTTAACTTTTTTGAAGCAGTTTTTTTCTCCTACGTTTTGTATTTTTTAAGCAGGGGTTCGCTGAACTCCACCCCAGCTTAAATGGTAGGAGTTTTTTTTCACTGCTTCCTTCTTAGTTCAACATGCGTTGACTACTATTTTAAAACGACGATATGTTGGTGAATCTGAATTTATCTACCAACACTACTAAACGCTCCCGCTGTCTATGTGGTTGTTTCATGGAGAGCAGCATTTATCAACTGTGTATTTATTTTTCCACAGCACTTAGTTAGCAATGACGAAGCCCTCCGGGGCTAAAATATAAAATTTATTGATTTATTTATTTATTTAATTGAACCCCTGAACTGACACCTTGACCAAGCCGTGTTGCGAACCTTCCCAGCAGTGACACTTTGGGTATAATTCTCAACCAACCCTGTCTTTTATGGAAGAAGGTAAGGCTAAGTTACCAGCTCAGACCACCTCCATGTGCTTCTATTCTTTAACGTACCCGTTTGGAGCAAGTTATATTGGTCACACGATTTGGCGCTTATCCAAAAGAGTAAAATAACACCTTTCGGTATGGCTGAATAAAGATGAAGTCAGGAACCTAAGCAGCTATATTCCGACGCACATAGTTTATTTTGGACAGCGCACAGACTGAGTGAAGAAACCGTGGTAACGTTGTCAGCCATGGTATACAAAATAGGAACAACGATGGGGCATCGTGTGAAGCGATCGACAGCAGCCAAAATGGAAGTGAAGCCACGGTCGAACGAAGTCCAAGTGGACATGGTAGAAACGCATGTCAAGAACCGCAAAGGTGCTTGGAGGAGATATTTTATCACGAATTGAGGCATAGGTTCGCATCCCAGGTATGCGTATAGATTGAAAATAAGAAGTTATCTAGAGCACCGGAACCATAGTTGATAAAATAAATAAATAAATAAATTTTATATCTTAGGCACGGAGGGCCTCGTCATTGCAAACTTAGTGCTGTGGAAAAATTAATACAAAGTTGTTTAATGCTGCTCTCCATGAAACAACCACATAGACAGCGGAAGCGTTTAGTAGTGTTGGTAGATTCATTCATATTCACCAACATATAGTCGTTTTAAAATAGTAGTCAACGCATGGTGAACTAAGAAGGAAGCAGTGAAAAAAAACTCCTATCATTTAAGCTGGGGCGGAGTTCAGCGAATCCCCGCTTAAACAAAACAAAACGTAGGAGAAAAACTGCTTCAACAAAATTAAGGGGTTGGTTGAAAGTATTGATTGTAGTGCAAATGAGACGGGACTGTTGATGGGAATGAATGGGGGTTGGAAACACTTCTTGCAATTGGAGAAATCATATAACAGCAGAGACTGTCGTTCACTATTGTTACACCACCCCACTGGCTTCATGATCAACCATCAGGGAGGTGAGACCGGAGGAGGCCAACGCGGACAACAAAATCGACAAGAGATTGAACGGCAGAGGTCACCTGATCATCGACGAAACGCCGGAGATTTGACCTTGTAGACTGCGGAGTTTAGTGACGAGCTGACGAAAATAGCAGAACCGCCACGAGCATGACTAAAGACCATGAAGCCTATCGTGAGGGTTGTAAAACGGAGAATGGAGAAAATGGCAATGATGACTCGACAGAGAAGTGGACGAAACATCGTTGCAAATATCACTCAATGGAGGAATAAATAGACATGTATGGAAAAAATTTGATATAAACATAACCACCTCAGATACCAGGGGGACCCTTTTCAAAGTTCAAAAGTTGTGTGTTTGGGAAGGAAATGTATAACAAGGACTTTATATCTGCCGAAGTTAGGTGATTACCTAATTTGACTTTAAAAACTGCTCAGTTGGACGACAGCATAATTTTGAGTGGAATATTATTCCAGAAGAAGGCATATTTGGAGGCAAAGAAGTGAGAATGGTTCAAAGTGGAGCTTAAAGGGAGTGCAATAATCCTGGAGGAATTACAAGTGGCATAAGGTCTATCTGCGGGAATGAGAGCGTTGATTCGTGGAAGGTTAGGGGTAGAGTTAACGCGAAAGAGGAAACAGAGGCCTGCTTCGAGTCTTCTGACCCAAAGAAATGTCATGTTCGCTAATTGACATCTCTCCGTATAAGAAAGAGTGGATCTAGGAAGAGCGAATATTTTGCGAGTAAATGCCCTCTGTACATTTTCAATCTTACCGCGGTTCGAGGCATTCATTAGACCAAAGAGGGGACAGCAGTATTCTAGGATTGGTAGAACATACATGCGATAAATTTTTAACTTTATTTCCAGCAGGAAGAAATTGTGTGATGAAAAAACCACATATCTTTGCAGCCTTTGCAGATATTCGATCTGCATGAGGCGACAATGCTTGTTTATTTGTGTACCTTAGCCCTAAGTCTTTTATAGTGGATCGTTCTAAAAGTGAAGTATTTTGAAAGACTAGGGGACGAGGAATCTTGGTGGGACCGAAACACATGAAACTACACTTGGATGTTAGTCTTAGCTTTCCCACCCCTACAGAAGTCCATCGTCAGAGACATCTTTTACGCCGCTAGACTTTATTATTTTGGCAGGCTAGGCACCGCCTAGTCCAAAGCGCAATTTCGGTGTTCACCTTGGGCCAGACGAAATTTGCTGAGGTAATTTTGTCACCAACGCGAAAGCTAGGATGTAACATTGAGTGGAAACGTTCAAATACAGACTGAGGGTGGGACTGCGGTTCAACAGTATGAGGAGTGTCTGTGGACCAGTCACACACGACCCTGCCTGGAGATGCTGGACGTGTAGCCTCGCGAAACAGGAGCAAAAAGGACACATGTATTTCAGTAATATCTTTATAAGCGTCTAACGCCTTGCCAAACTGTGCGCGATTCATCCTGTTCTCGGCTGCGATAACTCGCATCCCATGTGATCAATTTAATTGCGTCGGCTTTTCAAAAGCCATCGATTGACTCGCTGCTTTAAACGTGCGTTCGCTTGAAGACAATCAATACATCCTCTTCAGCTGATTGCGGTGTAGACGACAGATCGTAGGCAAATCAACGCAGCAACATAACTTCGCGGACACACCTGGCGTGCTGACGCAGCTGGCAACTGGCTGATAAGATGGCTTTTGTGCCGTCTGATATCCGAAGGAGGTAGAGTGTCGGCAACAACATTGTCATTGCCACGAACATAGCATAAATTGGAAGTGAATTTAGAAATATAGTATTGGTGGCGCACTTCTCGTGGCGAATACCGATCCAGCTTGGCTTTGGAGTGTAAGTGAGAGGTTTTTGATCCACGTGGACCTGGAATTCTCTACCGTCCAAAAGGTGGCGAATGTGTCGGATAGCTAGGTAAATACGAGAATTAATCGTGAGAAAGTACTGTGGCAAGTCTGCGTTAGTTGTAGCTTCTGTGAGAATAAGGCAAGTGGTTGCAATTGGCTGTTCGCCTGTTGATGCAGGACTGCACCAGCAGCAGTGTTTGATGCCTCATTGATAAGGATCAACTGTGAGTTTCTCTGGATGTGCACATGATTTAGCACAGTGGAATCTGTGAGTGCTTTCTTGGTTCCTTAAATGCTGCGAGAACTGTGTCCGAAAGTTGTAAAGATTTGGCTTTGTATTTAAGATGATCCATTGAAGGAGCCAGAGTTGTTGTCCAGTTTGGAATTAATGGCGGTAGCAGGTGACCAAGACGATGAAACGGCGGAGCTGTGTAAAGGTTTGCAGAATTAGAAAAGACAGCAAGTTTTTTACTTTCTCTGAGACTGGTGTGGTTCTATGTTGGTCCACTTGTTGACCGAGGATATCCAGAGAACAAAGGGCACTTGTCGTCCTTCAGCTTCAAATTATTTTGCTAAAAACGATCGAATACTTGGTGCAAGTGCTCAGCGTGTTCCTCTGGGAAGAACTAGCAAAATGAATGTCACTGAAATATACGAACGTGAAGGGAAGGCCACATAAGATGTCGTCAACGAAACTTTCAATGTTTGGGCCGCATTACGCAAATCAAAAGGCATGCGCAGAAACTCAATAAAGCCAAAAGCCTTCGTGATGACAGTCTTTAGGATTTCATCCTCCATGACTGGTATCTGATGGTAAGCTCTCACGAGGTCAGTTTCTGAGAAAATGTCTTTCCCGATAGCATATGCGAAAAATACTGAATATTGGGTGTGGGATATCTGTCCAGAACTGTGGCTCTGTTCAGAGCGCGGAAATCGCCGCATGGTTTACAATCATTAAATGATATTTTGGGTACCATGTGTGGTGGAAATGTTCAGGGACTAAACGAAGGTAGAATTAGTCCCAAATTCAAAATATGCTCAAATTTGTTCATCGAGAAGCAAGGCTTCTCAAAACAAAGTCAGCGCGGATGAGCGTGGACTAGCTGTTGTGTTATGGCAAAGCTGTGTCGCATTGCGTGCTGAACCTGTTCTGTGAACTGACATGGTCTAGCGAGACAGAGAGAGAAATCCCTTCCAAACGTCATTGAACGGCGAGCTTGGCACGGACAGCTGAAGGTTCTTGTGCGGCAATGCTGAGAGTGAACAGTCTGGAGGTATAATTTATCAGTTTCCGGTGCTTCAGAACAACCGCAAGGCCAAATTGCGACAAAACGTCTCCTCCAATGATAGGCGAGTGAACATAAGCCTGAATGAAAACCTTTTGGAAACGAAGGTGAAGTCCAGGGTCTAAAGTAAAGGACCGTTGACAGTACGTGTGGAAAGTGGTTGAGATGGCAGCCTGCAGTGAAATTATCGAAGGCTGGAGACGGTGACGCCTAAGAGGCGGAATAACGCTGACCTCAATGCCAGTATCCACATGGAAACAAAACCCCGTGGACTTGTCAGTTAAGTAAAAGAGGCAAGTTGGTCACGTCTGGCAAGGTGCAGTCGTCGCCACAACTGGCTGGCAAAGCCGTTTCCCGAACGTGGCTATTTTTCGTAATTGCACAGTTTAAGACATTTAAATGCCTCTGGGTCATTCATACGATGGTATAGTTGATGGCCTAACTGATGAAATCCGAGGATTTTTAAAAGTTATCCCTCTTAGTCAAGCGCAGCCTAAGCTGTGGCCTCCAAATTCTTAAAGCAATAAAGTAATGGTCGTACTTCACAATGAGGCCTTTTGCGATAGACCAAAGAACATTACATTTTTTTAGAAGTGGCGGCTTTTTAGCGAAAGGGAAAATCTAAAACTCGGAAAATCGGGCGTACTAGGTGTACTTAAGTTTTAAATATTAGTCAGTCAGTATATTTGAAGAAAAGATAGGCTTGCGCATTCGAAATCCCTAATTGTCTCATCAAAATGTCAAAAGTTAGAAACAATGTTAACAATTTTTGAGAGAAAGCCTGTAGTGGAAGCCTATTCATGCAAAACACCGAATGAATATAGTAGCACAAGTAGAAATACGTTGGAAAATAATCGTTTTGCAAATTTTTCGGATACATATGCTTTAATATTACGTGTAATGTAATGCATGTCGTTACAAACTTTAGTATTACTGTACACGGGATAAAGTCTTAGCAGTGTTTTTACTGCATTCAAACACTAGGGACCATCAAGGAAAATGGAGAATGTTAAATGTCACAAAGAGTTCGGGACCTCGGCACAGACTCCTTAAGATCCTGTACATCGCTGCTATGCGAATCCAATTATCATCAAGCTAGGCTGGCGGGTGAGGTCGATCGAGAACTCGAACGATAGAAGGCTGCTGATGCCGAATGTACAATAGATCGCTCACTCTTAGGAATAGCACTTGATTCAACTGGCCTGCTGGATAGGAGGATGCAAATTGCCACTAGATTAGCGTTCCATTGTGCGATGCGCATGCGCGGCCAACATGCCAAGTGGAGTGCTCACATCAAGTAAGGCCAAAACAGGTTCCATAGAAAGCGACAGTTAATGCAACCAGCTGGTACGAAAAGTTGCATCGTCTATCTGGCGACCTGTCAGTGAGGTGAGCATGTTACGCATTAATTGCGAGGACTTCGAGTTGCCCAGCTCAGCTAAAGTAGAGAGTGCTCTAACCGTACTGTCAGTCGACTTGGTTTTACGCTGGGTACCTGCACCATTCAGTTGTGTGTAAGGTTTGTCCTTGGATATATCCTACAGAAGATTGCGAATGGTAACTTCTGCATCGAGCGGGAGAGATTGTACAACGTACGAATGCATTGCAAACTCTCGGAAGACGTTGCGAGTACTTCTAGCTGTGTGAACAAGGGGCGCGTGTCACTGGGACTAGATTACAGCAGTCTTATAGTAATGGGATTCACGTCTTGAGTGTCTGCATTGTTGTCATTACCATCGTCTGAGTCGCCAATAATAAATAACAGGAAAATCATGCATAAAACTAAAAACTGGAAAGTGCGTTCAAAAAGAGGAAACCTGGGGTCCTCGAATTTTTGGTAACTTAATGGATCTAAAGCCCAAGAAACGTATTGAATGCATTAAAAAACGTGAAACGGAAAGCCGAGGTAATAGTAACTAAATGACTACGTACCATGACGATAGGCAAACGAACAAAAGATTTAAAGACTATGGTATGAAAGGCAAATGAAACAGACTTACAAAATCCGGATGATCTTCTTCGCCAGTAGCCAGAAATGCGACTTGCAATGAAGAAGCGCTGACAGCAAATTGCTGGCCAAGTCCTTTCGTCCAACCAGCAGAATTTTGCTGTACCGGTTTCTAGCGTGCACAAAAGGGATGGTAACATTTATGACCGATTTCCAAGCACACTTTCAAAGCAAAAATCAGTCAAACCAGAAACAGAAGTCGTTCAGACACTTTCACCAAGCCCACCGAGCTGTGGATGTAGTTCATATAAGCAAATTCAGGTCAGATATACATATATAAGAGTGAAAACGTACCAGGATATAAAACTCCAAGACAGGAGAATGCAATTGACTTGAGGTTAAATCTCACAAAATTTTCATTTTTTAAAGATAACAGAATTGTGCCCTTTTAATTGTCTCTATCTCTGATAGCGCCTTGATAAGGGCCATACTGATACCGCGCTTTAAATGAGCGCAACAGATGCCGATTCATTTAAAAATGACTTTGCGAGTGTTCCATCGTTCATTCAGTCACAATTTGATTGATGTTACACGATTGGCAAATGCTGCAGCATTGAAAGACTATCCGCCTTATGTCTTAAAGCAATCTAAAAAGTGGTCGGAATTAAAAAATGAAGAGATGCGGTCGTCCACAACACCAAATGTCCAACGAATCGATGTTGCTTACACTGGTTTTCCAAAGTCTGATGCTGTTCTTAGCATGGCGAAAGGTGTCTCGACGCCATTTGACTGCGCTAAACACCTTTCACAGCTTTTGCGGGACCGTAGTGTCCTTGCTCTTGTTAACGGTATGCCATATGACATGCATAGACCCCTGACTTGCGAATGTGAATTGGACTTCCTTCATTTCAAAGTGAGTAGAGCATTAAACGTTTCGCAGTCGCCTGCGCTATCCATTAAATGTCGTCTCTTCTTACTATGAGTTTCATCTTTATGTACTCATGAGTGAGTATACGCGTTTACTCACCAGATTAACCATCCTTTTTATCCTACTAATAGCATTTCGATGTCGTCTTTAAATTTACATTTCAAGGTGGTTTTGTGACCTATTGTAGGCTTTGGCTACTTTTTCGACTACTATCTGTCTATTTTCCTAGATGGATTCTGTACCATGTTATTTTAGTGATTTAATTCTTTTGTTGGGCTCCGCATTAAACCGCTTATACTGACTTCACTTTCTCCTCGTGTGCGAGCGCGTTGGTGTAGTGACTTCATATCTTAATGCACCCAGTGTTCGCATACTAGCGCCTAGTCGCGAGATCGCGGAGAATAATAAGTAATATTAACTCATATTTGAATAACCTGGTGTCATGTCATCGCGACGTTAGCGTTCGCCTGCAGGTCCTGGTCGTATGTCCTGCGCGTTTTCGCAGTGCATCTCTTTCAGCATTCATTTACGGTTCTACAATCGCACAGGATAGATTAATGTTGTACTTGTTACGGCAGTGAGCATGCCTGATCTAGCCAGCCTCAATGATGTCACGGATGGTACACCACGCGTGTCGATTGGTGGCATCGGATCTGGAAAGCTCCACCCAGTCTCTTCTCCAACGGCGAAGACCGAAGATAAAAGATCCAAGAACTGCTTCTATATCCTGGCGGATGCTTTCGAGCCAAGTTTTCAGTTGCCCTCTTCTTCGACGCCTTCGGGAAGGCTGTGGCACTGGATTGAGGGCAGCGTATCAAAGCTCGTGGGGCTGACGAAGGAGAACGTGCCCAAAACACTTCGGTTCCCTTTCTCGAATGGCGGAGATATCCTCGTGATACGATTGCAGTGGATGCGGACTGTCTCATTTGAGATCAAGTCGCTATACTTAATGCGCAGGATCGTCCTCAGGCACCTGTGGACAAAGACCTCCAGTCTTCGCTCATCTTCAGTGTGCACAGCCCAGCATTCACATCCATAGAGAAGGAATGACCGGATGGACGCACGATATGCACGAATCTTCGTGGCGATGCAGATGTCACGTCGGATCCATAGGCGCTTTTGAAGGATTGCGAAAACTCACCGAGCAGCATCGATACGGGAGACAATGTCGTCCTTGCTCTGCCCATTCGGTAGTAGCCTCGCCCTGAGGTATTCAAAGCTATCTGCTTCTTCAAGTTGATGGCCATTAATCCCCAGAGATACCTTCTCCTAGTGAGGGATGCAGCTCGAGAACAACGTCGTAATTCTAGAGTTTATGGACATGCCAACCGACATAGCGATATCACTTGTCTGCGACACTACGGACTGTAGACCACCAAAGCTTGATGCTAGCAGCGCAGTATCATCGGCATAGTCGATACTAGTCATCCGGCATCCGGGTGCAAGTTCAACACCATCTTCTTCATGTAGGGCCTTCCTGAAAATCCAGTCAAGTAAGTATTTAAACAGAATGGGCAACAAAACGCAGCTCTGTTAGACACCAGACTGGATATCGATCGGTTGAGAGATTTTTGGACCAGAACTCGTGTGAAGGTGGAACGATAGTAGGCGATGAGTTTGTTCGGTACTCTATCTAGTTCTTGGCAAATGATTTAGTGCAATTTTCGAATGTCACTAGCATTTGAAGCCTGCTCCATAGAAGTCCCCGTTTCGGAACAATACTTCTGCCGGTCATCTCTAGCCGACTTTGCTGTCAGCTTTCGGAGTTGGCAGAAAAAAGCATCGTTGTGTGCCCTGGCTCGATTCGTCTCAGCAGACAGCTGCAGGGCTCTTCTGCTGATCCAATTTCTGCAGGACCGCTGAGACTGTTGTGCATTTCCGTGAAGTTTGTGATCGTTTTACCCTTACTACTTACAACAATGTACGCCAACCTGCTACTTGTGCAAGTTCACAAGCATTGTCTAGATACGTCATGAAATTAGTACGGTATGTTAGCTCCCCCTCTCTCTTTCAGAAATGTACGTCTTCAGTTGGTCGCCCCAACTTCGATTCCAACTAGAGTCAGGTTCATTTTAGATTACCTAGACAGTTATTTCATCGTTTTTTACGCAGCACATGACCCAGTTAGCAAAGTACGGTTGCTGCAAGTTCTCCGTGACCGGTAAATTGATAGGTTCTCAAAGAGGCATTTGAAGATGAGATGCTTTCAGGTAATGCTTGTCTTTGAAGCGTACGAGCCATGTTACGTCTAAGGCCGAATAAAAGTGACGTTGGAGGCCTCATACGCTAAGTTTAGCTCTGACACCATTTTTGACCACATCGGAGGTTTCATTAGAGTCTTGCGAAAGCCAATTCCACCGAATTTGTCTGGTGTAGACCACAGTATTTTGTAGAACCCCATTTGTCACGTAATCTAGGATAATTCCATAGATCAGGGGAGCCTGAGAATCCTTGAGGATAATATGATAAAAAGTAGTTCTTTTTGCCATAAACATAAAACTACATTTGTGTTCTTGTGTTAGACTTTAAACTTAGAACTTCACTGCCAACAATTCTGCTGGTCCGTGACCGCTCAGCTCACTTCTGCCCCTCATGGAGGGCTACTCTATTTTCCGCCATTAACAGACCTATCGCACAGCCAAGAACTAAGTTAACAAAAGAACCCGCACTTTCTTTGTTACTCTAGTCCCACGCTATGTGCTATCTGTTCTTTACACCATCTGCCTATGATTCCGCGGACACCAAAAACCTCTGTGACCCCAAGCATTTGTATTGTTACGTTTAAATGTTTTTTTTCGGCTACCCGGATTTATATAAGATTAAATAGGTAAAGAAGTATATTTGCGGATAATTTCTCCGCCCTTTTCACAAGGTCCCACAGACGTTCTCTCTATGTTGATTCCGCAAAATAGTGATTCTTGTTCTGTGGTGATTACAACCTTTTGCTTTGCCAAGAGCAGCATGTGATGGCACAAGTTCCCATTGGGAATATTTTGTCCTTAGATAATAGTGGTTCATAGCGACCGCTATTTAGTTTTAGTCAAAGTCCAAAGCTTTATTTAAAGTTACATTCCTTAATTCGCACTTGTTTTTATTTTCAGAGCAGTTTAGGGCCGCAAACCTGTCTGGTTATCGGGACATTTGAGCAATAAGGTTAACTATGTGATGTATGTTAGGCCGTTGGTGCTCAGCGTTCACGGACTCCTGCGGCCTATCTAACAAATTACTCAGTTTCTCCAAACTGCAAATTATTTGACTTAAAATTTGTCTTTTACTTATTTCGAAATCTCATGTACAATCGTGAAAATTTGTTCCTTGAATCGTTTTAAAGGATATTCACCACGACCCTACTCCTGCCAATCTCGCTTTTTGGCGGTCATGTCAAGTTCTTCTGGCTGCCGCACTGGTATCCTCGTTCCGCGAGGAATACGAACTAAGAATTTTGGACTTTCCGCAAACCTCCCTCGAGTCCGGCAGCTTCGTAGTTGATGTACGGCTCAAAGCACTACCATCGGCACCGCAGATTGCCGATTGGAAGCCTACGCCACAGGATTTGCGTGCCATCTCCGAGCGGGCCCAACGAATAGCTAATGCTAGCCTGCCTTTCGAGGTAGTGGAAACTTCCGCTAGTCAAGCCGCAACCATTCTTGAAGATCCACAGCGAATGCAAGTACTGGCTGCGGAAGCCACTGCTGAGGCCGCTTCAAAGTCCTTTAGTTTGTACAGGCTGGGAGATTACGTTCAGGTAACGCAAACATTTTCATTAATCCATTCCTGTAGACATCTATTTTCTCAGAGAAACGTTTTTAAATCTGTCTGTTCGCAAACCATGCTGGGTGTACTTGTGTCCTGTTATGTCTACAAAATTAGCCTGCACGCAAGAAACAGGAC
>JAYGXS010000003.1:56204602-56260912 GCA_036362985.1 Ligula intestinalis
CTAGCAGTGGCCAGGGCTAGTGTTGATTTATGTCTAGTCAGGCCTGAGAGAGTGTTAGTGAGGGAGGAGAGACAGTGGTGGTAGCTGCTTTTATGTGATTGTGGGCGAGTTCAAGTGGTATACGATTGGGGTGTTGCATTGCCCGGAGGGTGTTGTGTTTGAGAGGCCCTTTGGTAGCCGTGACTATTTGAACGCGTGTGTACACAGGAAAGTCGGTCGATTCTTCAGGTCAACGAATCGGAACGCGCTCTCTGCGAATTTGCGTGGCCTCGAGGCAGTAGACATTGAACAAGGAAGTCGGACAGCATTGTTGGATCTTTGGGCAGAACGCGGGTTTGAACCTCAAGGGTATGACTGGCTGCCGACTGCTAATCAGCCAGAAACTGTCTTCTGTCGGTAGTCCTGCTCTGCATGTATTACTAGTCGCTGTGGGAATGTCTACTCCCTGTTCTGTCTGAACAATGGTTCCTATAAGAGAACCTCAGCTCATTAGGTAAATTTGGCGTGTAGTTGAAACCCTGCAGGGCATTCGCCTTCCAGGAATGAAAAAATGCTTTCACTACGGTATTTACCCACCGTTAAAGTAGTGGTCTGCAGCCTCGAACTAAGGACTTTTACTTGCTAATAAAAATGAAGACTCGTGTCGTCAGTTTGCGCAATGGCGCTGCTGTATGCAAAGGTACTAATTTATCAATTTACTTGCTGGTTGAACCATCTTAGCTTATCTATAGAACTTCCTCGGCAACAGCAAATGTCCACGTAGCCGAAACAACGCACACTTTTTACTGTTTCTTTCGTCTCCTTTTCACAGGCCCTACTTGCAATTTACCCAGTAAATATTTGTGTGTCCTTTCCTCTAAATACACCCTCCTGTTTCTCCAGCCTGACCTCCTTTCGCCTTATTTTTGCTCTCTCTCTCTCTCTCTAGGTTTATCCGCGGCCTCCCCTGATAGCTTCCAGTGGTCTAATTGGGCGCTTCTCCTTGACATCGATGAAATGTCTTGGACGCCTCTCGCCAGATTTCTGCGGTCCAGCTGAAAAAGAAAACCAGATGGTTTACAGGGCGCAGGGCATTGGCATGCCTACTGCCTTTCTGACCCATTTCACCACCTTTGACATTCTCATGCGAAGGGCCAGGGAGACAAATCCGGAGGCCCCAGCCACCCCAATTTATCTGGCATCCTCGTAGCAGCATGACCGGACTTGCCATCTTTTTTTTTCAAGTCCGTCCTTACGACCACCTTGTAAATAGACTTGCAGCGAATGAGTTCACTGAGTACCAGCCTATCCCAGTTGCCCTTTCCTACACTTTCTTGTCGGTGCGTGCTTGGAAAGACCACCGTATAGGCAAATGGGAGTGGACGAGGTCTTCAGAAGCGGTAAAGTTGGGAGGCCCGGACTGTTAGTATGGGAAATAAGAAAGGACTCATAGGACAAGGTTTATTGGAATGCTGTCGTTTTGGAGAGCTTGGTCGGCTCATAATTGCAGAATGACCTTGCTCAAACGGTACTGCAATTCGCGTGCCGCGACCTGGTTATAGGCCTCGAACTGGTAGATTTTTCCGTTTGCTTCTTGGGGTCATTGGAGGATGTTCGGTGGCCATTCTGGCTGCATGCATTGGGAGTCATGGCCTCGGTGGGAATGGTTGAGCATCTGTTCGCCCTGGTGACTCTCGGTCGAGTGATTTCGTCATTGGACTGTGTCTACGTGACCCACAATCTCCCAGAGTAGGCCTGGCCGACCCACCGACTCAAGGCAACAATATGTCGCTGTTTTCTACACATTGCCATGCAATAAAACCGCAGTATTTGCGTGCCCCGTCAGGGGCTCGAGTGCGTCAGGCTTATGGTGGCTAATGCTCTGAAGTAACTTGAGAGCGGATTGCATAGGGTCAAAATAACTCGCTCTCCAAGACACCATTCAAGTAGCTAGACCGCTCGACTCCATTATTTGTGTCAGACGGTTTTCCCGGAGGAGCTTGCCAGTCAAGCCACGACGCCAAACGCATCATACTAGGTTCGGGTGCATCGAATTTACAGAAAGAATACACTGGAATGTAGCGAGAAGGGACTGCCTAGTGTCACTCCACCCTCTCCAGTGCGCCAATCGATTTTTCGATCCTGGCAAACAACCAGTTCAACTGTTTAACTCTGTTAGGAGCAGTCGTAACCGACTCACTCGCGAGCCGGCCTGATGACTCATCCGACAACGCAGTATAGATCGGTCCACATGCAGCGCACGCGGTGGCAACGCACAAGTTGCCGACAAAATTAGTGGTCTGCCCAATCATTCGGATGAGCCGAAAAGCCAGTCGGCATGCTAACTCCTGAAGGACACTACCGGATTGGTCCGATTGCATTGTGACCTTATACATACGCTTATGCTCCATTTTTGGCCTTTAAGGCGTGCTTCATCAATGTGCTTCCATTCTTCCGCCCTCGGGGATTCGATCGAGGGTTTGTTGGAGGGCAATCACCGTGGTTTGTGACAAGGTTATAGCACACTGTGCAAATTAAACGCATGACCTGGCAATTCTGTCGCATTTTTCTCATGTAATGCCCTGAGAGCAAAACAAACAGGAACGCTTATAAGCGACACTCAACAGTTCATTACCACCCTCCAAGTCTTCGAAAGCCGCTGATTAGTGTCCGTAAAGCAGAAACCGATGAAGTTAGTAAATTATTATACACAAAACACAACTTATATAGGTAGCCGGAGGAAATAAAACATAAGCGGCAGCTTTAAATGCGCCAGTCCTACGCATGCTGTACATAACAGTGTCAAGGAGCGGGGGGGGCTTATCTGGGTGGCAAAGGCGAGCAGAAACGGGAGATCGCTGATATTACAGACGAACATGCACAGGGACTGTGTGTGACTGGATGACGGTTTGACGCTGTCGCTCCGACGGCTTTCTGGGACGAAACAGTAATCGGAGAAGGAGAAGAGAAAAAGAAAGCATATGGGGGGGGGGTGAGAAAGCACAAACAAAATATATTCTCGCAAATGGCGAATCATCACTAGCCTCGAGTGGGGGTGGGAGTGGTGAGTGCAAAAACTTGTAAACAGAGATAGGTCACGCGCCGTTTGGTGTATTGCTTGCAGCAGGCGTAAAACTGCGCGAACTTTGAGCATTGCAAACGGTCAGCTTCCGCGCCTGCTCGTTCCGGGCGAGGGAGGGGGTATACGGCTCGGCGCAAGTGCGCGACGCTGTGTGTGTGTTTCCATATAAATGCAAGCGATTCGGGTGTATATGTATACCGGAAGGTCGTAGCGGAGGGAGGGGGTGAGGTGACCGGTATGCCGCCTAGAATTGTGTGCGCGTCTCTGTCTGCAAACTGGTGTTCCCACTGAGATCGGCTTCGGAGATGACGGGGTACGGAGACGATGGCGGGGCCTCGTCTTGAAAGGCGTTTTCCACCAGCACATCCTCATCATCTGTGTCTGTGTGGATACGGTTGCGTGAAATGATTGGTGGCCTCCGATCAGCGGAGCGAAAGGCCAGCCGGCGTCGACACGGCGTCGTTTGCGGTCGGATTGACGTTGGAGCAGGACGAACAGTCTGTGATTCCGTCGGGCCAGGAGTCTCATCAGAGGTCGCGATGTCTGCCGCTGGAGTCGATACCTGGGGAAGTAAATGAATATGCCTGAATTGAATGCTAAAATATTTCAGTTGAACCAGTTGTGAAAACCTCGGCTGGATTCAAACCCATGCCAGCAAGGGGAGGGGGCCTTTCGTACAGCCAAAAACCTAGTCAGCTGAACTAGGAGGCCCCCGCGGGAATGGAATCCACCAATTCTGCAACAGGAAACTGACTGTCCAAGCAGGATTTCTTAAGCAGTGAATACAGGAAAAACCAGATGACTATTAGCAGATATTTAACTAGAAGGGGGTTACGGCAGATTTGACTAATCCATCTGACTCAGTTGTGAAAACCTCCGCGTGATAGCGTAGGTAGAGCAAATAACAAATTCAAAAACATATTCATCCGGAACCAGCAGGCAGCATACCTATTGGAAAAAATCCAAGCCAGTTAGCCAGTCCCTCTCGAGCTGAAGGCTGTGTAGTCAGCAACCCATAAATGTAACCTTTTTCAGTTTGAAACGCACATTTATTGAGCCTCAAGTGACCACAAATTCTGATATAGCCAGCTGACTGTCCAAGTGGGATTTCGTAGCAATTAATGCAGAATTTACAAAATGACTGGCAGACATGAATACCTCATTTGACCCAAATGCGAAAAGCTCGTTGGAATTCTAACCTACGCCATTCACAACTGGGACAAGTGATTTACATCTGTCATAAGTCCCCCTACTAGTGCCGGAATAGCTTTAATTGGAGCAGATAAACCTGCTGATAACATACCTATCGGCAAAAATCCCAGCCAGCTAGTCAGCCCCACCCGAGCTGAAGGCTATTACGTAGGTTGCATATTCAGCAACCAACACTACAACCTCATGCAAGGTCAAAGTTGGGGAGCCCATCTTCACAGCGCATCAGTGTTTTCCTCACAAAGTCAGGGCGCGAAGTCTTCACAACGCGTTAACAGCCATGGCATGTTAAGTTTTTCGCGGAACCTGGAGTCAGGCTTCAACGACCGCTTAATATTGCCCCGTAGTATGCACAACGTAATGAGATTCTAGTCGCCCTAAAAAAGCTAATACATATTGTGCAGAGCACACCATCGCTCGCGCCAGCGGTAAGACAAGGCGAGGACTGATTGAAACCTGGGCCTCCGGTGCAATTTCAGTCAATCGATGTGGCGCCGACATACAGAGACCTGCACAGTCACCTCCGGACTGGCGTCTGTGGTGCCTGATTGACCCCTGTGCTCCTACAACTATTGCTTACCGCTTTTATCTCCGACGATGGACTCCAGGAAGATTTCGAAAGCTCAGACAAAACTATAATTCCGGAGAGCGACGAGCCTTCTTCTCCTTCTTCTTTGCTAAATGTGGCAGGTGCAGATGGAATATATTTTTTCGTCAGCCACCGTATCCGCCCGCCCCCACCTCTCCGGTAGTTTTGATATTGTCTTTTAAACGAAGCAAGGTGCGGAGGCGGGATTGAGTGAGGTAGATGCTGTAAAAGTCCCCCCACTGAACCAGCTCGCGCGCGTGGCAGATGACAGCAGTCGGACTTCTGTGTACATAAAGCTCTTGGTGAGTGGCAACAACTAGCGGGAACGGTGACGGAGTAAGCGAATAGACAAAGTTAGACAAACTACCTTAGGTTCTTCTTCATAGGGATCTTCTCCACCGCTGCACTGCGGATCCTGCTGACCAGCTGTGGCTTCCCGCAAGTTATAGAAACTTAAAGGGTTTTGTGGGAAGACTGGCTCGTAGGGTCCAGAGTTCACGTTAGTGCAGGCCTCATCAGACTGTTGGAGTTCGGCATAGAGTGTTGCTGTGTCCTCAGCGGCCTCACCGGCCCCAAAACTGGCCTCCAGAGCGTCAAAGTCCTCAGATGCAGGCCGGTACTCCTCAAAGGAATGATGGCGGGACTTCTGGTGGTGCCCCGCACTGCCTTCTGCCATCGAGGTAGAGGCAGCACCCGCGACTGTGTTGAGGTAAGCCTGCAGAGACAAGTGTTCGTTGGGGAAGCGCGGACTGAAGACACCTGCTCCATGCAGGATCGGCGCAGAAACATCTGACTCATCAAAGGAGCCATCACCGGCTGAACGATTGAGATAACCGTCCTGGGTAACCTGGAAAAAAAGCGCGAAGGAAGTCCAAGCCATATGCTCATAATGGTCAGAAAAACACGGAAAGTAAAATAGGAGAAGCCTCTCCAGTCTCAAAAAATGACACTTAGTACGGGGCAGACAGCGATAAGAGAAGAGTTGGTGTGCCTTTGACCACTTTTGTATTATAGTTAACAACATCGGTGAACCACCAGGAGAAACATATTGGTAAGTACAGGACAACCCACACGCCAAGAAATGTAATGCGCGAGCCCAAGTCGGCGTACACGACTTTGGCTGTAAGCACGACTGCCTCCGAAGAACTCGAAGGGCTCGGATCTGTATCTTCAGCCACCGCCGCTATGCGAAGAAGTACTTATTCTTTAGACTGTTTAAAAACATTTGTACGCCAACCGGAGTGACTGCGGTATTTACGGTGCCTATTCTGTCGTTAGTACATGACTCACAAAACGGCATCAGAGAGTGACTCGTGGTATGCATTTAGTAGGCTGTGCTGAGTCCGGTGTGGCATGCCTTGGACACAGGTTCTTACGCCACATCCACCAATCCCTTTACCAACCTGTTGTGGTAGGCTCGGACAATTGACTGAAGCCTGAGGGGGTGGGGGTGGAAGGGAGTGGGGCCGACACCAGGGAATCCATCCTCACGAAACCACAGCAGACGCGTCTACGAATCGCGTTCCCACCCGCCCTCACGGCGGCCAAGGTCTGCTACACCAATCTCCCTAAGGTGGATCTATCTCCCCTCCTCCATGTTTTTGATGACGGAGCAGCCCCTCCCGACCATGCTCCTCCTCCACGCCGGGGCTCTGGATCCAACAAGGGCTACTAGCCAGCCAGTCCTCACGGAAAATCAACGCATTCTTCACTACAATAGAATTGAAGCAATTGAATCTGCAGTTATCCCACTCCGCGGGAACGCTCGCAGCTGCTAGCAAGTACGCACGCACCAGGGCCTGCCTACTTCAATCTTGTCTGGTCAATCACCTTCAAGACTGGCAAACACAGGACTTCACTGTGACGACTGCCGCGCTCACACACTTCGGATGTCGACCCTCGCAGGCGGGTGCAGGGTCGTCCAGCAGCCACCTTCCTCCAACCTATTCTCCATTATCTCTGTACAGAATACCTATTCTTCCAACCTGGCGGCTCACATTTCCTCTTCCCACAGGGAACCGGACCAGAAGATCGCAACGACAAGGGTCCTTCCTGTTAACTTAAGCCAATGCGATATTGGTGACTCCGACGTCAACTGAACACGCAACCTTCTGATCTGGAGTCAGAACACACAAAGAGTCCTCGTTTGAACGGCTACCAATTAGTGAACTCAGTCTCGCTCAGGCCTGTAACTGCTTGTCTTTATGGCACTCCCGAGCATGAGTAATCCTTGTCTGAGGTAGTTGCAATGGAAACTAGATGGTGCGTGGCACGCGTAAGGACCTATTTATCCCTGTCAGTTAATTTGTCCGCGCAGATCTCCTTGCCATCGGAACAAGGTGGCTGATATGCGAGTGCAGTGGCTGCTGCGCAAGTCCTCGATTTTGCGCCTATTCTGTGGGGCACACGGCGAACATCGCCTGTAACATCCCGATGATGTTAAGAGGATTACCAGTAGCTAGTGTATGCTTATTTCTGCCAAAATACACAGAACGATTACTTATCATTCACTACACCTTTTTTGTTAGCAAATGCGAACCAGGCGGTTTAAAAAGCTGATTCTCAGAGTACCCTGGGAGCGCGCCTAAGCACTGAGATTACTTCAAGGGAGTGAGTCTTACCTTGAGGTAGGCGTCACGCGAGGCCGCTACCGGATTATCAATAGACAGTCGAGACAGAGAAGAACGCGTGCTAGACTGCCGACTAGAGGGCGGATATGCGGCAGCCAGGGTGCAACTGATGTTCTGCGGCGAGTCTGACAAGAGAATATGCGAACAGGGTGAGTAGTCAGTCATCGTCGTATGACTGCCGCTGTGTTCCGCCGTGTCCGCATCAAAACTGGAAGGTGTCAGGCGCGACGCTCCAGCTCCGACCAGTAGCGGGGGCGGCGTCACACCAAAGCCGGCTGCGTCCCCGCCGCCGGCGCCGACGTTGAAGTCCAGACATGCCCTGAACCGCTCGCCGCTCAGGATGTCTGAATGCGCCAACTGGCTGGCGACTACTACCGGGCATGGTGAGGAGTGACGACCAGAGAGACGCAGTCCTCCAACAAAGCCTGACGGCGAAAACAGAGCGGCGCTATTGGGTGAGTAGGCGGAGTCATTATGCATAGAACAGGATGAGCAGCAACAGCCAGCGTAGCCGGTGGGAGCCGGTGAGTGTGTCACAGCATGAAAAGAGTCACGCTTATGTTGACCACCGGTGTGCTGTTGGCTGTGGGCGTCATTGGAACAGTAGCAACAGTGCATTGAAAGTGGGAGTCGGTTCTGGGCTTGGAGGAAAGCGTGATGGGGATGGTGGTGGTGGTGGTAGTAAGGATGACAGGGGTAATGCAAATGGCTGGACGTAACAGGTTGACTAAACTTCCGACCGGCAGTCAGTGCACTCTCAGCCGGTGCGCTCAGCTCACGTTGTGGAGTCCAGTGCCGACAGAGTTGTCTGCCCCGTGGAGTTGCAGGCGTCAGCGGTTTCTGCTGGTCGTCAGAGGTCGGCGAGAGGAAGCCGGTGGGGGCCTTTTCGACAGGGGGGCTGGGATTCTAGACAGGGCAGGAAGCAAGCCGAGTTCACATGACAATTCAGAAGGCCTCTGGAAATAAAATCAAACAGCCGTGGGAGAGATAAGTCTACTGATAAATGTTATGGTTCGTGGGGCACTGGAGAACGGCTACGTCTTCTGAAAGGCCCGGGCCAGAGAAACGTTAGCCGAAATCCTGAAAGGTGTTCTCGATTCGAATAAATGAGTCAAGCAGAAGAGTAGTTGTCGAGAATACGTAAGCCTGAGGGCGGTTGTCTATATCGCTGCTGTTTTTTCCCATATAAATGAAGTGGCCCGATGAGAAATTATCGAAAATTTGTGTACGCTCGACAACTGCTCATCTGGAGTATCTGATGGGAACTTTTGCAACTTTATTCAAATAAAACTGTAATACCGATTAGTGCGCGACATAATCTACATGCTGCATACATTCCGTCTAGGGAAAATAACATATTTCTTTGTGGTTTGGGGAAGAGATCTCACAGTTCTCGCAAAGTTATGCAATGGATTTGGATCGTGTTGTATACCTTACAGAAAACACTAATAAATTGATGGATACGATGAATTATCAATGAACATTTCACGATCTTGAAAAAATCTCAATCTTTTTAAACCCAAAAGACACCCTTTCCTCGAGTATGAAATTTGCAGAATGCGTAAGCTTCTACCAAAAATACGTTAGCAATAATATTTTGTGCACGTCTTCTATAAATCATGCCTGCATTTATGACGGCGTTGGAAATCCATGACAGAAGTACGTATTACCTAAAGGCCATTTTTAATCAAATTTAACGTTTGCAGATGAAAGAGGTTTGTTCAAAAGCCGATATCCCGACCTGACTGAAATATCTCGATATTAGGCAGGAGAAAAGATAGTATTAAAAATATATTTTATTAATTTATGCGAATCGGAAACATATTTCAGAATTTCAGTCGACATTTTATGGGATAGGAAATCTACTGTTATTTCACGTCAAAAAATTAATTACGCACTAAGGACTATTTAACACGCTAAGACTGCACCTTCGGGAGAAAGTAAATGCAGGCGTCGATAGACTGGCGTAGAACAAAGACTGCTATTGAGAAACGCTCAGAAGGTACGTTGTTTTGAGGAAGATTACGGATATATATAACGCTTTTTTCTGACGTTGAAGGAGTGTTCTAAGAATCCCAACTACCACCAGAAACTGGCTAATCAACCTCTGAATGTATATTAAATCACGTTCACTTTTTTGAACTGGGATAAATGCAGTTGACTCCAGGTAATCGAGTCACGAATGATATAAATAAAACTTGCATTTGGTCAAAAGGTTGAGGATCGTACTTGTCACCGTAAACTAATTTTATCTGTAGTGATCACCATTCAGGTCACTGGAACCACTGCTGATTGTCAAAATCGAAGGTCATATTAGACAAGCGAAGGCAGTGAACTCGCTCTGACCATAAGAACAAGTGTTGTATAGTGAACTCGTTTTTAGTGCCCACGGATTCCACTAGGTTTCGACTAACTAATATCTGTGTAGGGCAACTTTTCTGAGCCAGTAAATAAAGACTTCCAACGAATAAGGTTGTCCTTGTTCTTCAGTCGGAAAACGGCTCGAAAAAGCACGAAACACCTACTCGATTTGACTGTCGCTGGAGGTGACAGGGTCGAGAGCGTGTGGGTGCCGCCTTCTGCAACATAGGCCTCTCGATACAACCGCTTTTCCAGAAAACTGGACACCCCTACTTCTGAACCTATGCAATTTTCAGTTGCCTTGAATCTCATATACCCGACGTCACCCAACTGCGGTGTCCAGTCTTCGTGCAAATAGTCAAAGATGATAATTAGAGTCAGCCCTCGACCTGTGCGTGTCACAGCTCCTGTGCCGAAAGCCACTTCACATGCCCATGTCTGGGTAAGCTGTCGTTGTATCAGAAGTTAAGCTATGCTGGTTTGATACTTTCCGCGGATTCCACCTGACGTTCAGGTGTCATCAAGGGCCACGAAAAAGTCGTGGGAACTGTTTTCAGTAAACGCCGACAGACGACGGCGGGGACGACGACCTAAAGAATATCCACTCATTCCAGCAACCTGTACACACTATACCAACGACAAAACTAAACCAAGAAGACCACAAATGATCGCAAGCATGGCAGCTAACCTGAACGCGTTTCCGTTTACGCGTGCCACACACGTGACATTCCTTCACCAGGTACGCAACACGCCTTAATAGGCCGGGCTAACCATCAAGGGTCCAAAGTTATAATGAACCCTCGAAATTTGACTCTCACGTTAGAAGACGTAGTAGTCCGGCACGAGGTTGCAAACTACCAGCGAGTCGATTTTATTACCGGGTCGGGGAGGGTAAAGGTGCATGGTCGGATTCAGAGGAACGTATGAGTCAAGCTGAGCTGAGGTTAAATCAGCATGGTGGCCCATGTGCCAAACAAGCGCATTGTTCAGGCTCTGCTAAAAACTACAGCAGGGCCCTGACCCAACGACAAGGAGCAATAAGTGAAAAAAGGCCTGTAAAGATGCCAAACTCACCGAGCCTGGTAATCCTCCGTAATTAGGGTAAAACTTGACTCGAGTGCAGGACAGTCGGTTTTCCAAGGCTGGCGTCGCGCTGTTGGTCGATAACTTTGGGTTGTGACGAAGCAGCACGCGGAGTGCTTGTGATTCGGGAGTGTTGGCCACACTGCCAGAGGCCTGTTGGGCACTAGCAGCCATCTCTAGAAGGGTTGGCCTCGAGGAGGGAGGACTCGGCTTTGTGCTCTGTGACGCCTCCGTCGCTTCGGCCGCCGTAGGACTGGGGGAGATACCGAGGAGAAGGGGAATGATTGAGACTACCCGAAAGGCAGACCACAGAGCTGTGTCTACGGGCTGGGGACCACAGGGTTCCGCTTCGTTACTACGAGCCGTCGTTGCTGGTGGTGGCGGCGGCGGCGGCGGTACAGTCCTTGAGCGATCGTTAGAGGAGGTGGAAAAGATGGCATCAAGGCTGCGCGACATGTTGACGTCAGTTCGCGATAACACGGAACGCCGCACATTGCTGGACGGGCGGGAAATCCTATCGCTGGAGCCGAAGACGTTGCGGCATCTCTCTATAACCGGCTCTAGCAGCTGAACCGGTGGGAAGGTGAGAAGCTGACGAAGGCCGACCACGCCAGGTGCGTACCAGGGTTGTTGGGGGAGGTTTCCGGAAGTGGCGGGGTCTTGGCCGTCCGTCCGGTTGACGCTGTCATCCGTGAGTCTGGAATTGCGTGACAGCAGAGAAACTCAGCTACCTGGCACTCATGTGAACGACTACTACTGACTATGACTAAAATGTGTCTGCTAATGGGCGATGATAATATACATGCAAAAGGTTGCGCGGTAACATTCTATTATATTAATCACCATGGCTACCAAAAGCCCCTGAATTCTTTAATATGCAACCGGTGGTAATAGTAATTTTTTTAATTTATTAAGTTTAATATTGATTATTTTAATTTATTTTCAATAGTCTCAAGTCTTGTTGTGGCTATATATTAGCTTATATAATAATTTTATCTACTATTTCCTGTTTTGTTGGATGTGTTTCTTTTATTTTCTGCCCTGCGCCCCCACATTGTCCCTACCGCATAGCCCTCATTACCACTGGTCCCGCATTATAGAATCCTGGGGGACTGCTTCTGTGAAGGTCCATATGATAGACCGTCACCAGTTGGGAATCCTGCTACTAAGAAAAGATTATATAAGACTAAAAAATATGTGGAACCGGTAGTTGATAAGCTCACAAAGACACTTAAAATACCACAGCGACTTAGCTCTTGCATCCAAGAGCGTCAACGCAATTCGTGCGGGTATATGACGTATTAGTGATAAGTGCATACAGGCACAGTTGATAGAACGGTTACTAATGTTAGCCACTAGATTGAGAAACCTCAACTTTAACAGTAACTGACATTTTGAAAGAGCTATTTAGGAGCAATAACAGCTGAATTACTCGCAGGTGTGGCATCTGTTCAATCCGGGGTGGCTTTAAGTTAACTGGCACATGGATGTATTAAAAAAATCGATTCTTGCATCAAAACGGCCTCCATTTGACTTTCAACGGCCAGTACAATGATAGGTTACACCACTATGTTTGCAACTCAGCAAAAACAATGGGCATACACCCTAAGAAGTTGATACAAATACTTGATAAGGAGACAGTATAGAACGCATACCAGACGTCAAAGTAAAACATATGAGTTACTTGGCATGCGGCAGATTTATGGAGGCCTTCTGACACTTTTAAATAGTACTCCTGACTCTTTTTATTTATCTTATAATGTAGCTTATGGGCATAGCGCAACTTAAAGATGCTTTTGTGGAATGCACAATAAAATTGCTGCGTTCGAGTCCGACTATCACGAGTCCGGTGATAAATAATAGAACTAGATGGAGTACCTACCAGAATTCTTGCCATATACAAGATCTACTATTATTCCACCCCGTGCGAGATTTGGTCCACAATCCCTCCCAATCGTTTGACAGCAAGTCTGGTGTTCGACAAGGCTCTGCCCTGTCACCTATTTTGTGTAACCATGCCATTAACTGGATTCCCGGAAAGACTCTACACGATTTTGACGCTATGGGGTCAAAGCCTGGACGCCTGTTGACCGACCTTGAAATTCCTTCAAGCTTTAGTGATTTATAGTTTGCTGAGTCACGGGTGAATGAGATCCCTATGTCAGTTGGCTTGTCCATAAAAACCGGGAAGAACAAATTAATCTCGAGCTGCATCTTTGACCAGGAGAAGGCAACCCAGGCGATTGACGGCTGCTAACTTGAAGAAGTACACAGCTTTAAATACCTCGCGGCGAGGCTGCTATCGAATGGGCAGAGTAAAAACAACACGGTCTCCCAAGTGATTGTTGTTCGCTAGTTTTTCTCAATCTTCGAAGGCACCTATGGATCCGAGGCGACATCTTCATCACCACGAAGATCCCTTGATATCGCACATCCATCCGGCAGTCTTCCACCACGCTTTGCGCGTGGAATATAAGCAAACATTGGAGGCATTTGACCATCGCTGTCCGAGAGCCACCCTTCGAGTGAAGCATACCGACTTTGTCTTCAATGAGTCAGTCCGCACTCGCTACGACAGTATCACAATGATATCTCAGGCCATCCAACAAAGGCAACTAAAGTAGTTTCTATGTCGTCCGCCTCACAAGCTTTCTTATGCGGCCCACGATCCGGTGTCACAGCTCACGTGGAGGCGTCAAAGATGAGAGCAATTGAAGACCTGGTTCGAACCAATTCGTTGCGACATGCAAACGGTTCTTGTATATTCAGTATTCAGCCTTCGTCGCTTGAGAAGCGAATGGGTTGAGTTTCCGGATCCACTGTCGCAAATCTTTACGCGTGAGGAGGCACAATCGGTGACATAATAGACGCCGTCTAGGACAGGTATGCTCACAGGCGTACAAAGTACAAATAAGCAAAGTACATAAACAACAAATGCTTGAGGGGGAGCAGTGGGCAAATGAACAAAACCAGTCCTTTGAGAGAAACAGAGGCCATGCAAAATTATCTCCAGCTTATCCTGAACAAGATGAACTATCCAAAGAGCTGAAGCGTGATAGGCAAATGAAGCAAGAGCCAATGGTCTGACATGCGGGTGCGCATGGTGACGGGGAAGGGCAGTTACCGGAACAAGCCAGTAGAAATTACAGCGAAATCCTGTCAAGCGCAATTAAAAGTGCAAAGTGCAGGGCGGCAATCTGTCATTAGGGGAAGGGAGGAGGGCCGTGAGAGGAGAAGAGAGCGTATTTGATTATGTTGCGGTAATGTGAAGTTGATCAAGTGATGCGCCTGCTTACTGAGTTCTGAATTTCTTTGCCGTGTTGCAGCGGCCTCTGCAAAGCGCAGGAGACGCGCAGTCGTCCCTAAAAGTATGCAGTCAGTGCGTCCGCTGTATCGCCAAGTGCCAGCCAAGGCCAGCTTATTTTCCGCCCTAAGCAGCTACTTCAATATATGTTTAGCTGACAGAGTTGCTAACTACCTTTGTGTGGACTCAATGTAGTTGCATTCGCAATTACAGGTAAATTCATACATACAGTTTGATGTCCCGTGCATAGGCCGAACCTTTTAGCTAGTCCAACTGGAAAGGTCGTTGCTGTGCTTATGAATAGTTTAGACATCGCGTACATTTGTCAAATCTTACATCAGAGCCGTCACGAAATTCGATGATGCCAGTAAATTCCGCAAATCACGTCGATCTTGAATTGTACAAATTTATTTCGGTAAAGCAATGCTTCAACTATCACATCTTGACAGTATTTGGTTAGGTAGACGGTTCCCCGATTCTATTTTGTTTTCGTAAATGTAATTGATAAAAGCATTATTTCTTGGTTGTAGAGGGCGAGGTGGAAAGGTCACTACCCTGGTTGAGCGCCCATCGCACGCCATATATATATGGAGCAGAAAGGAGGGTATGACAGCATTTGGGGGTAACTTGATACAGAACTGTTTCAGTCTTAATAGCCTTCATCAGCCAACCATAACCTGCACACCAGCTGGTCGGACAACACAAACAAACGCACTCACAGACGGCGCAGTTGGTCCACCACTGGTGTCTATCAGATGGGTCATAAGAACTTCATCGAACCATGGTCCGGGAGTCTGGATCACACCCTCGCTTAAACCCTCCCTGCATTGCACAAATGTAGCCAAGTCCGCGATGGGGATCCTATACCTCGTCAGACGAGCTTTTTCTACCTTCAACGAAGAGTGCTTCACAAAAGTCTTCGGAACCTTCGTACGACCGCACCTAGAATCCGTTATCCAAGCTTGGAGACCCTGGGCCACGAAAGACATCAACATCCTGGAAAAGATACAACGACGCACAATCAAACTTGTTATGGGGAGGGCTCGCAGCCTTACGAAACACGGCTGTCGAATTTCAACCTCTTCCCATTGCGCTACAGACAGCTTCGGGAGGAACTGATTCTAGCATTCCGTGTATAACGTCTTCAACACTGCTGTCTTATATCAGGGGATTTTCTCGAATTAGCAACGACCACGAATCTGAGGTGTCATCCTCTCAAATTAAAGATGACAGGGGCCAGGCTGGACGCTCGGAAACACTTCTTTTCAAAAAGGGTGGTCGGAGCGTGGAATGCGCTTCCTCGGGACGGCGTTATGTCGGAATCGCTAGAGGGTTTAAGCGAAAACTGGATCGATATAACAGTGCACGATGGATTGTAACTGACAATTAACAATAATAATAATACTACTTTCAATTTTTCAGTAGTATTAGATTTTATATCCATTCACGTTTGCTATTTACGACGCCCTCCCATGCATAGCCTCATGCGAAGGTCTCCGCGGTCTACCCTACTTGGCTATCTGCGTACCGTGATTACCCCGCTAGCGATCTTATCAGCCAGACCTGATGGCCCAAACATTCACCCTTGGTTCGACTCAAAGCGGACTGTCGATTATCTGGACGGATGCCTCTGTTTTTCCAGTTCCGTTGGCGGACTCTGCAACCAGCAAGGAAGAATCAGGACGCGGCTTCCACACGGTG
Organism: Ligula intestinalis; assembly: GCA_036362985.1. NCBI lineage: Eukaryota > Metazoa > Platyhelminthes > Cestoda > Diphyllobothriidea > Diphyllobothriidae > Ligula > Ligula intestinalis. The sequence goes on from JAYGXS010000003.1 coordinate 56,220,541, forward strand.
ATGATCCTGGGAATCTTTGCAATGCTCCCCCCGTTGGAACCCCTTTTATCGCCTAAATCCCACGCATAACCCCACAAGAGCGACAGTTTTTCTCTTAAAAATCCCTGAGGAGTTTTTTCACTGTCTGCTCCTATTTTCATCCTATGACACAGGACAACTGGCCTCGCCAACAGTCTGAGAAACAAATTTTCAGCTACCAATGCTCATATGTACAAATAGGGCACTCAAAGGAATTTTTCCTACATATCCCTCAATATACTGATACAGTTCATCAGCGCCTCGCCACCTGCCATTTGCTGTCACTGCTGATCGGGTGTATATTCACTCAGAAATGTGCGAACACCCATCGAATAGGCTTCCGAACTAAACAAAGTGCATGTGGTGGTCAGAGGTCCCCAACGGGTGACCGCCTGCCAGGCCAATTCCGGCCAAGTCATAATAGCAGTAAGGGTATGACAGCATTTGGGGGTAGCTTGATACAGAACTGTTTCGGGCTTATTAGCCTTCATCAGCCAAGCATAACCTGAACACCAGCTGGTCGGACAACACAAACAAACGCACTCACAGACGGCGCAGTTGGTCCACCAATGGTGTCTATCAGATGGGTCATAAGCATATATATATATATATATATATATGGAGTGGATCCGACAAAGACTAGGGAGACCGGAATGGCCATTTCTGGCTTGTTAGCCATCATCAGCCAGTCATACCATATCTCAGGGGTCGGAACCCCCGAGATTCGAACCCGGGACCTTTGGTCATTGGGTTTACCACCCTACCTCGGCACCACGGGCTCGTTGCTTTGTCGGTTGTGATCGGGGATATGATGGAACAAAGGTGCTCATCCGATCTGTCTGGTTAGGGCACATACTTGGCCCGGAAGTGCCTTGAGGCTCGTGCTTGAGAGATATCAGGCCAGAAATTCCGATCCCAGTCTCTTTTGTTGTTATCGGTAATGTATCTGTGCCTAAAATGTACGCTAGCAGTTGAGCGGCCGCTGACTGGACCCGCGAACGAGGTTCAAGGCACAACGGGGCGAGTGAGTTCCGTAACCGCCTGGTGAACGCCTACCTATCATTGTGTATATCCCTGATCAAAACCGGCGAGGCAACTAGCCTGTGGAGCAGCGGTTAGAGCGTTTGTCGTCCTACGAAAAACGTTGCGGGTACATTCATACAGTCAGTTTCGGGCTTATATACCGAGTGTGCCTTTGAAATGTCAGTCCAAATATAATTTGGTGCACGAACCAGCCCCCTCTTTCTCTTATTTGGGAGACGATGAACGCGATAAAATATCTAGACCTCGAATCTTTAGGCATATGAATATATATATACCACATTCAAAAAGCAAGTGGTAAACCAGGAGCAGCCTGCTACTCTTACCCAGTAGACGGCAGAACGAGCGAGCCCGACTCATCAACCGATCGCGTCCGAGGCGTGGTACAGCTAAGGAGACTCTCCTCGTCAGTATTCACTGTGCTTTTCTTTTTGCGCCGAGACGACATCAGCTCACAGGCGGCGGCAGCGACTCCATTCTCCTTGCTGTCCTTGTTATGACTGCTGCCACCGCCACCAGCAGAAATGGACTTCTTGCGCGTTGGCGTGAGGTACTTGATGTAGAATTTGGGTGGCCGACTGGACTTTTTTGGCAAGGAAGAAGAGGAATGGAGGCTGCTGAGGGAGGAGTGTCGCGTGAAACTCCGACGCCCGTCTTCGCCGCCGACTTCCAGGGGCATCGGCAGTTCCACTTTCTGCTCAACGGTTCTGTTTTCCGAGGCGGATATCTTGCGGCGTTTACTGCTCGAGCGCTTCCTCGAACTGTGAAACAGAGAGCTCAACCCAATTCTCCTGGACTTTGACTTACGTTCGGTAGGCACATCAGTAGATCCCTCTGTAAAGGAAAGCAGGTGTTTAGAAAGTTGACTGTGATAAGGCACACGAGGAATAACAAGAACTAATGAACTGCAACTGCTCAGCACTAGGTCAGACCAGGAGCCCCTTTTCACCGCTCGTAATTAATGGAATCTACATTACAGACTTCGTGAACGGATCCCTAGCATGGAACCACGCCCGACAGGAGTCTTACCGAGCGTTCTGTGTTACAATAGCTATAGGAGCATCTCGCAGACTACAGCAGCCGACCTAAATCGTGAAACGTCATGACAGACTTCTGAGCTCTTATTGCGGTAAATGTTCTTGTCGCATACATAATATGTTGTAAGCTAATTTTCGCAGAAAACATGCTCGTAAATTTGGGCAGAAATTTACCTTGACCTACATTCGGTCAACTTAATGTTAATAGCCGTCCTAGGTTTTTGTAAACCTGCGTTCTTTCTCGTGGTAAGAATCTATAAAAGGTAACACTACGCCCATTTTTACTGTGCATAATGGTCGTTTAGGGGGTTTAAGTTTTATATTTCTTACTTCCTATAAGATGTACTTCCCACTAGCTACTGACCTGCCCTGATGTACTCAGGGGTGGTTTATTCTGTTACCTCTGATTGCTCGCAAATGCCTTTTTGTTGATTTTTTTCAATTATCGCGCGATTTTTCGTGGCTTTTTAAAACAATTTTATCGATCATTCCCTATTTTTTTTGCTATACTTCTTTTATTTTCACTACAGCGTCTCGTAATGCCCCAGTGCTAGTACTACCGGCTCCGCGCTACAGAAGTCTGGGAGTTTTAGTGGCCGCGATGCTACCTATCACCGTTTTCTTTGAAGCAGACAGTAATTTAACTTCGAGCGTATTACTAAACGTGACTTGCCGCCGCAAACAAACTGCTTCTTTTTGTTTCCCGTAAAGCGTGAGAACGCGGCTGTGAGCAGAGTGGTTATTTGTAGAAAATGAAGTGTGTTAGAGTTCTGAATGATAGATTGGTGGATCTGTGTGAGTGCATGCCCTAAGAGGCAGTGATAAGGGCTACGGCCAATGGCTTGTTTAAACGTGCGCGACGTTGTCGTGACGTTCGTGAATACATTATGAAATACGGCTAATAACGACATTATTGAATAGTCAGTTTAAAATTTTGAAGCAAGGGAAAAAATGCTAATGTATTACTGGTAAACGTTAGGGCCGCGAGAAACGCGTATTTCTGGGTAACTTCCCTTTGTCAGTCGCGGACACCTGACTCCAGTATATCCTGATTCCTCAGAAGAAGAGGATGCGATCACTGGAACAGGTTTTATTTTCCTGACCTTTCGGATTCCGTCGGGAATCCTTAATCATAGGTGATAATAACATATTCATGGTCATGCGCAGATATATTTGAGACATGCACAGGTTGCACGGTAGTTATAGTTCATAGGGGTCATCCGCATGTGTGTGATAATTGTTCACTTCTTTAGCCAGCGCTTGGGTCTTTACTGATGCGGTACTGGCTTGACACTTCGCGTTCGACTCACTGGTTGCCACAATTGCCTTGTTAGCGTCGGATGCGGGCCTGATAATTGCGTGATATGTGTATGTCTCATGACCATGAATATGTCAACATCACTTATAACTAAGGATTCCCGACGGAATCCGAAACGTCAGGAAAATAAACTCTTGTTCCAGTGATCGTATCCTCTTCTTCAAAACTGCTTCCTGGAACTCGCATATTCTCTAGCATCGGCAGCCTGCTTATTCTTCATAAAAACGTAAGAACCTGAGCAGTTTGAAAAATATGCCAGCATTTATATGACCACTCATTTGTGTGCCAGAAACATTTTTTAAAAAAACAGACAGAAAGTAACACTTTGCTTCCTTCGCATTAGCATGTAACATGCATGGACATCCTTCAGCAGAAAGCACTATGAAAACATTTTTAAAATAAGTAGCAAAAGGGCAAGCCAATGAAAATACTGAAGACCCTAAAGTAATCACTGGACGCTCTGAAACTCCACGGATTCTCATCCGTAACGAAAACCGCATATAAATTTGGCGGAAGTCAACGCCTTCAAATATATTAAAAACGGTTTTCTTACAATGGAATTTACCAATTCTGTTCAAATAGAATAGTCACTAAGTAGACCATCAACATGTGATCTAACGGAAACTTTATTTCCATGATAGAAATCAATCGAATTAATTTTTTTAGTCAACTACGCCTCGTGCAGTACAAAAACGGAAGCATTATATCTATGTTACAAAATAAACTGCTGTAAAATATGGTGGGAAGTAACACACTCGGCTCTTTACCAGAATTCATATAACACGCATTCTGTGAAGATATTCAATGAGAATGGACGTAAAGAAAATAATTTTTAAATATAACTGTGCGTATAGCTTTTATTTTCTCAAGCATTGCGTACTTTTTTAACAAATGTCTAGTCATGTGACAAGAGTTTACGTGCGTTCGACACTTTTTTTAAATTTCTTTTCCGCTCAAGGGAATAGTACTTTTGATAATAGTTCTGGGTATTCGCTTGCTTGAAGATCAGCTATTATTAGTTGGATGTTTTGATGGACAAGAAGGCAGCTTTTTTAATTTCGGCAGAATGCATTTCTTAGGTTCCTATGGCCGTCATGGTCACTAGAGTATGTTAAAAAAATCCACCACATCTGGAGCAGGGACATAAACAACACTTTTTTGGGACTGGCAGCTTTAGAACCTGGAATTCGGTACTTGGTCCGCCTTCAGGTTTTCTGGTAGGGTCAGCGCGTAGAACAATTTGTTTTTATCATAAGACTAGCGGAGACTGTTTTCTCCTTCGGGATCCTACATCTCTTATTTTGAGCGAACATTAAATTTTTGTGAATTAGAAGACTGCTTCCTGTTTTTTTGTAAGTTCTAGCCTAATCTCTGACGAATTATTTTTTTCCTTCCAGTAGATCAACCGTATGCTATTCGTAATTCTTCCACGGTCATTGCACGGCCTCTTAGTTCCAGGTCTAACTATTCTAAATGTCTTTGCTTCTAAATATGCTTTCCGTCTGAGTAATATTGCACTGGAAATTAGATTGACGTCTGACGGGTCCATACGGTTCTAGCTGGGTGGTGGGGGGGGGGCAGAGCTCAGTAAGATTTGTTTCTATCCGAATCGGTAGCATGATATTGATACCACTGGAGCCGATGAGGTCCGGCACAGGCATAATGGCATTTTTGGGACAGGGAAGATCACTTGCGTAGCATTAACCTCTCACTCTGCTCCTTCTCTCCTACCTGGACCCGGTGTCAAGACTAACGCACAAAGGCCGGAGGCAGGAGGGGGCGCATCTAATCAATGCAGCAAACACCCACCAGACCGGCTCGATTCCCACTGAGTGCGAGGGACATGGAGGCCATATTAAGAAGGAGCCATTGAAACCTGACTCTCAGTTCAGTTCTTCAAAGCCAGGGGTTTTAATACACAAGCGAGACAGTGTATTTACGGTCATCCTTGCACTCTTTTCCTATTTCCAAGCTACCCTCCGCTGTCCGAGCAGGAAATCTGTCTGGGTCGGGGAATGCGCGCAGTAGCTAGCATAGCTAGTGACTCTGCTAGCGCGTTTTACATACACTATCTGGCGTAGACTAATTTACTGGCTTTATCAACTACAGCACGCATCGCTGCATCAGACTGACTAATACACGGAAAATGATGACTTGAAGGTGAACGGCTCAGCGCACTTTCCTAACTAGAGGCAATCTGAAGCGCTCGAAGCTATCACGGTACGCTAAAAGCCATGGCTTGGAAGGCTGCCAACTGGCCAGATAACTCGGACCACACTATTAGCCCAGTGTGTGGAGTGGCTGACTGACGGACTGAGAGTCAGGCTGCACTGGTTCTTTCTTAATGTGGCTTTTATAGCACGCCCACTCGGCTGGTATCTGGGCCAGGTATGGCGGAACGATAAGGATCGGCGCCGGTTGCGCCAGTCCCCTCCGCGCTTTCTCTCTCATCTCGGAGAGTGGAACAGACAGTGAAGTAAATGCAGAGCAAGGCTATTCTCATTACAATCCAGCGCAAGTCACCGTCCCTGAACCACCTCATTGTGGAGCACACGGTGGAACTCGGTGAATGACGGTCGTATCTGGTCCCCTGAACAGGACATGCCAGGATTTCACACAAAAAGGACGGAACGTTGATCGCCATCATAATACTTACTAATTCAGATTACGATTCAAACCCCAGAAATATAAAAAAGAGTGCGCTTACTGGAAATGGTATGACGCTCCTGCGAAATCCCTCGCCTGCCGGTGGTAGAACTCTTCTCAAGGAGGTTTGGCACACTTTTATAGCTGGGCAACGTGCTGGTAGGATCAAAAGGGTCCGCGAGGGGGACGTTGGCGTCGGGCCGAGCAAAGTCTTCCAGGAAGTCAAACTGGCCGGCCACGAGGTCGTCACCGGTTGGCGAAAGGAGTCCGACGGAATCGTTCATGCCGAAGGGCTGGCCGTTCTGCCAGGCACTAGGTGACCTCATGGTGAGCATACAGGGGCAACTGGGAGATATGGTCTCACTGGGAGTACGCGAACGGAAGATAGGTGAGGCGGCGAACATTCCGGTGCCAAGGGGATCCACTGCAGACAAGAACACACAAGAGTTTTTTAATGTAATAACTCTCACAGTCCGCGACGGCAGTGAGTTGTTTTCACGCACAATATGCGGTCCGAAAACATATGCTGAAACTTCGAAAACCGAATAGATTTGTACATGCACAATTTCTAATTGAGCCCTCGACATGGAGGCAACCCGAAATATGAAAATTAATTCATTGTGAACCTATGCATAACAATTTAGAACACTTCACTGTCAATATCACTCTCCTCTTCACCAGAGCCACTGACGCTCAATTCTTCATCTTTAATCTAAGAAATTGCTTTTCTAGGTTCTTGTTGATTTAAATCATGTCGCAAGATAATCAATAGTACAAGTTTACTTAGTAAAAATCTAATCGATTCTAAACATTCATATCACGGGATTATGCCGCACGATAATAAATACTATAAGTCTACTTAGTAAATGTCTGATTGATTTTAAACCTTCATATTACGGTATCACGCCGCCTACTTAGTCTACCTCTTCCAATCGATTTTAAATATTAATATAATCAATACTAGAAGCCTACTAAGTAAGCCTCTTTCAATCTATTTTGAACATTCATAGCACAGGATTAGATAGCAAGGTAAAAAAATACCAGAATTCTACGAAGTTCCGCTCTTGTAATCGATTTTAACATCAATATCACGGAATTGTGCCGCACGATAATCAATATTATAAATCTACTCAATAAACTTCGAATAAAAAAAGAATTTCAGAATTTCGATTAGCATTTTATCAGACCAGGAACTGACTGGATAACAGAAAATCTACTCGATTGACACAGAAGGCGACGAAACACGTACCGACATTTTTTTAGGAAGCTATTAGTTGGATATGATTTTTAATATGCTATTCTTTTAGAAGGAGTTTTAATGGGACTCACATTATCAGGGAACCATCATTTGCCGATAGGTACTTCAGTTTTGAAATTTTAGCCCTTTAAGTTCCTCAGAAAATATTCTTTAATTTGGCGTAGATAGTTTGCCTAGCGGTCTCTAAGTGCAGACCCAAATAATTTGTGAACATTTGGGCTGAAGTCCATCGGCCACTACGGGATAGCCAGATAATATTCACAAGCTGCCAAAAGACGGTTAGCCCACAGCGGTCGATGGACTTCAGCCCAAGTACTCACAGCAAATTTTGGTTTGCACCTAGAGACCCCTTGATATACTTACTTACTTGTACTTGTAACGGCATTCACCTCGGGCGGGTTGAGCCGGCATCAGTTTTGACGTTGACTGCATCATGAATCACAGCTGTCCAGGCGCGTCGATCTTGCGCCTGTTCACACGAGAGCACCATCCATTCACGGTTCCACTGGCGTAGGCCGTAGACGCATGGGCCGGAAACTGACGACAGATCCTGCTTGACCGTTGCTGTCCAAGTTTTCAGCTGCCCGCCGCGACGTTTGCGCCAGGTGGGGGGAGGCGTCGCCACAAGCAGGTCACGAATCAGCTCACCATCATCACGCCGGGACGCATGCCCGAACCACCGAAGTCGTCTCTGAAGCAGGAGTGGAGGGAGAGCGTCCAGGTGACAGCGTCGGCGGAGATCGGAGCAGCGAATTCGGTCGACGCGTCGGTGACGAAGGATGCGGCGTAGGCAGTCATTGTCAAACACCTCAAGGCGCCTCATGTCCTCAACACGCATAGGCCATGTCTCTCCGCCATAGAGCAATATAGATCGAACCACTGCTTGGTAAACACGGGACTTTGTGCGTAGTGATATTTCCCTTCTATTCCATAGAGGAGCGCACAGTCGGTAAAACGCAGATCGGGCACGGTTGACGCGTGATACAACCTCGTCGACACCTTGACCCGTTTCCGTGACCAAAGAGCCTAAGTATCTAAACGAGTCGACCTTTTCGAGAGGAGCGCCGTCGAGAACAATAGGAGTGACAGATGTAGGGGGCACACAGGAGAGCATGACTTGGGTCTTAGTCGCGTTTAGGCGTAATCCGATGGATCGGGCACGCTCATTAACCTTGTCTAACGCCTGCTGAACTGCATTACAGTTGTCGCCAAAGAGGACGACGTCATCAGCATACGCCAAGTCAGTCACCCATTTCGAGCGATCAAACTGCACTCCCGGGAAGTCATCCAGTGCTTTGGTCATGATCCAGTCCACCGCATAGTTGAACAGGGTTGGTGAAAGGGCACAACCTTGGCGGACGCCCGTCCTGACGCTAAAGGCTTCCGTGTCACCGTGCTGCGTCCTCACCCGTGTGGAAGTGCCACGATAGTATGCCTGCATGAGATTGAGAAGCTTAGGTGGTAGGCCGTCCGTCCTCATTATGTTCCACAGCGAACTGCGATCAACAGAGTCAAATGCGGCAGCAAAGTCGATGAAGCATAGAACAGTGGGTTGTTGGTGACCCCATCTCAGTTCCAGTACACGGCGGAGATTGAAGATCTGGTCGGTGCAGCCACGACCTGGTCGAAATCCACTCTGGTTTGGGCGGGTGCGCTGGTCTCTCGCAGTTTGGAAACGTTTGAGAAGAAGAGACGTGAATGTTTTTGCCGCTACATCGATAAGGCTAATGCCTCTGTAATTTCTGCACGCTCGTCTGTCGCCTTTTTTAAACAAGGGGAGGATCACTGCTTTTCTCCAGTCAGAGGGCACAACTTCGCTGTCCCATATCTTGGCAAATATTTGTTGTAGCCAGGGCCCAATAACCTCGGGTGCACATTTAAAGAGCTCCGGCGGGAGGTCATCCTCACCAGGTGCCTTGTTGTTGCGTTGCCTCAAGAGAATGGAGACAACTTCCTCTACACTGGGTGGCTCTGTGTTGCACTCATACAGATGGTGGGGATCGTCCGCATTGGGCGACAGGTCAGACATCACAGGGGGATCATGGTTAAGGTGGTCACAGAAATGCTCGCGCCATCTCTCTAACCGGTCATCGATCTTAGTGATTACAGCACCGTTGCGATCCAGTAAAGTCTCGGTGGTGTTCCCCGAACCTCTGCTGTCCTGCTTTAAGAGTCGGTAGAGCTTGTGGGTGTCACCTCTGGTAGCTGCTCGCTCCATTTCCGTGGCAAAGTCGCTCCAGTAGGCGTTCCTATCGGCTCGGATGGCCCTTGTCGTTTGGCGCCGCAGCTCTCTGTAAGTGGGGGAGCCAGTGAGTCTGGCTCGGCCGGCCTCCTCAGCTAACTCAAGCGTGGGTCTAGTGATCCAGTCGCGATGTCGCCGTCGGGTTTTGCCCAGATGGGTGTATGCCAGCTCTGACATCGCGGCCTTCAGGGACTGCCACGCGGGCTCTGGGTCCGCTCGGGCGTCAGGGTACAGGCCGTCGAAACGGTTCTGGAGTGCTAAGTGGAAGGCGTCGCCAGCAGAGGACTTCAGCTTTGCAACATCGATCCGCTGTGGTCGGGAGGGTCTGTGAATAGCTCTCAAACGCAAGCGAAGGGTTGCCCGCTGTAGGACATGGTCCGATGCATGAGCGTTTCCTGTATCAGCACCGCGGTAGGCTCGACAATCCAAGACCGAGCTGGCCCAGCGTGCTCGGACAAGGATGTGATCTATTTGGGCCTGGGTATGCCCGTCATTTGAGTACCAAGTGACAAGGTGGTGGCGCGGATGATCAAAACGGGTGCTTGACACAACGAGGCGGTTAGACGATGCGAAGTTGACAAGGCGCTCACCGTTGGCACACTGCGCTCCGACAGCAAATTTGCCTAGCACATGACGGGTTCCAGCGTCACACACACCTGGTCGGGCGTTCCAGTCACCGGCAATGACGAGTAGATCGCTTCTTGCGATGCGGTCAACTGTTCGCTGGAGGTCACCGTAGAAGTCATCTTTTATGCTGTCATCAGCAGCCAGAGTAGGCGCATATACCGAGATGATGGAAACGTTGACTGGGGCACTTTTCAAACGGAACCAAGCGATCCGCGGTGAGACAGCCTCCCACTCTAGCAGACTCGAGTGAAATTCATCGGCCAAAGCTATAGCGACACCATACATTCCAGAGTTGTCGGACACACCACTGTGGTAGAGATGGTACGCAGTCAGTTCTTGGTACTTGCAGCAGTTTGTGGCCAGTGCCAGGTAGGCGGACCTCAGAGAGACACGCCACACCAACACGGTATTCAGAAAGGGATTTGGCTGTTAACAGTTGGGCGCCGTCATCCCTCAAAGTTTGAACATTCCAGCCTGCAATTCGCAATCCGGCATCAGCTCGCAGATTTAACACCCGTCCCGCGATGCCAAGAGGATGGGGCGCGTCGGTTCCCACGGACGCCGTAGCAGAGATCGTATGTTGCGTATAGTTGTGATTCATGAAAGTGTAGAAAGTCAAGAAAGTCAATTCCGTGTTTCGTGGAGAAAAGGGGATTGGCGCTAGGTCCCCGGTCTTGCTCCCCTACCAGAGCCCCGTTAGCCAAGCAAAAGCAAGTTTCCGGCGCGCACCAGCTTGGAGGTGGGGTTGGATTTCACGCACCCCTTGATATACGACCTACGCCGAACTAAAGATTAATTTCTGAGGTCAGTAAAAGGCCATAGTTAAGGGCCTCTGACTGCCGTCTGCATAACAAAAAACCAAACCCCAATTGCAGCGTAATAGATAATATTAACTGTTACGAATCATGAAGCCGATGAGGCCACCGGTCATCTTAAGTTAAGACAAACGTCCACCAACTGCAAGTTAAACGTACCGACAAGAGCGTGATCACAATTGTCTAACTGTAGGGATTAAGCAGCCCAGGCGTTTCGGGATAAAAAACAATTATCAACAGCTTGTTCTGTGTTGCAGAAGCCAGTAACAAAACCAAACACACCTCAATGATGTCGCTGTGACGAAACAACGCTGAGCCGTACAAAATAGCTTCGCTTTCAGTCGTAAGGGTGTGGTTATGTTCCAACAAGGCAGTGATTTTTGAAGGCCAATCACGCGAGATCGAAAGGAACGGATATTACTACATGAGGGAAATGCACCACCTCGTTGGGCGCCACGGGGAAGAAATCAAATAAGAAAAATTTACACCAAACTGTGGGAAGTAACAGGCGGGCAACACGTTGGACAACGTGTCCCAATCGGAGAACGGGCAGAAACAGTTTTTTCAGTAGGTTCCCTAGCGAAACTAGACTTCACATTGATCGCAGCGTCAAATAAATCATTGAATTGAACAAAGCGATAAAGACTACATTCATCCGGTTTTGACTGCGCCGTGGCTTTTTTGTGCTCTTCACACATAACCCTCCTCGTCCACCCAGAACCCCGTAAGGACAGTACTTGTTTCTCGGAGTCAAAGGGAGCCATTGTAAGCTCGTGACATATCTTGGTCATGATCTGGGATGGCAGACATAAGTCGGAATTAGAAAACCTAAACAAATACCAAACAGAGAGGGTGTGATGGCGCGGCTAGGCGCAGTATCGCGCCATCCCAGCGGCCCGCGGCCGATCGCACTTCTGGTCTTCTTGACGGGGCCCATGTGGATGAGAAAGTTTGATAGATGCAGTGCAAGTCTGCTGCCACAACGATCTCATTTTCGCACAAGTTACCAACCCTGCACCCAACCTGCTATGGGCCGCGCGCGGTGATCATCTACGGTCGAAATGTCGGCTTCTCTTGACCAAACTGTGGTCATTTTGCGTGAATCCTTACTTGATCGTGTACTGCGTTTGAGTATAGAGATGTCGGAAGAGGACAATTAATTTGTACGAATTTCAAGCGATACGACGGTGCAGAAATTACACGGTCTAAAACAACCCTTATTCCAGTTGGTCCGAAGGACTGTATAATGGGGGGGGGGGCTACGATCCAGTTTTTTATAAGTAAGGGAGAAGACTGGTCGAGGATGGAAGTTTTTAATGGTTCTGAGTCTTCAAACTCGTAAAGGCGTTCAGCGTCCGAGATGACAGCAACAACACAATGGGTGAAAATTACTATGGGCCGCATGCCAACCAATTATCAGAGCCGCATGTGTGGGGGTGACTGCAGGGCTCCGTAGGCAGGCGCCAAATCGACACATCGATGGATTGAGTTCTCATTTGTGAACTAAGTTTCAATCCATTCTCGGTTAGTCTTTGCACTCCTTATAATTGTCGCCTTTTTGTTGGTGCTGTTACCTCTGTGGCTGAACCTATTTACGAGTTTGAAAACCCAGAATAATAAATAAACTGTTCCAGGGATGGATCAGCCTTCTCCCCGCCTAATGCAAACACGTGGAACGCGAAATTTCGCATTCATTCGAAGTTTATTTTTAACTAACTAGTCCAGCCAGTTGTCGTGGGATAACTCCTCTGTCTGCAGAGAATTGAGGCTGTCAATAATGACAACCGCTGGGTGACGGGAGTTTGCCACATGGTATGGTGGCCTGGCTAGACCCAAATTCGCACTGTCCCAGCGACCTGCACCCGATCGCGCCTCTGTTCATCTTGACTCTGTCTTAACACCGGGCCCAGATGGGCGTCGCCGAAATAGTGCTCGACGTGTCTTGAGATTTTAGCCGGCAACTCTGCGTTAGACACCGTCAGTAGCGGAACGTGCTCAGTTTCAAACTCGTGTCGGCCATCTTCAAACGCTTGGGGATGGACGATCGCCCCTTAACTGGAGGGTAAAACAAAGCACACATGGACATGATCAAAATATTAATTTGTAACGGCGTATGGGACTCACGGGAGGCGAAAGGCGGCGGTTGGGTGGGGCAGTAGATGTCCTCATTAGGTACATGGACACAGTGTTCCAGATTGGAGGGCGGAGATATGTAGGGCACGGAGGCTGGAGAGGCCGAACGCCCGCCGCCACCGCGGCTACGACCATTCTGACCGGTGGGAGGCAGGTACTTGGTGTTGTGCCCACCACCGCGCTCTTTCCGGGAGGAGGTCTTCTGTGTACCAGCGCCTTGCTGTTGCTGCAGTTGGCTGTTGCCGGTCAGAGAGGTAGCAACACTGAGTTGAGAGGCGTCTGTGGTACCGCCGCCACCGCCACGTGAAGACGCAGGCTCGCCGGAGCTGTGATTGTTGTGTTGACGGCGGAGCAGGACGTCCGCAAAAGGTCGCCTGCGCGGTGGAGGTTTTGGAGGGGGGTTGTTGGCGGCGTGTATTCGGTTGGCAAAGTCAACACTCATTTTGTACATTTGAACCTGTAGGAGAGGTTTTGGAAAAGAGCTAGTCAGAAGGCAAGGCGTGAGGCACTCATTCAGTAGGCAGGTGCTTTTAAGAAATGTAGGAAATCTCAAGCAAACAAGATTCACCTTCTGTGTGTGACTATTGGCCTGGTGTAAAAATATCAGCTCCAATAATGGTAGCTACACTACTGATGGCACAGTGCACTAAGGAAACTTGTTCCGACTGGACCGGCCCTCGAGACGGATACGAGTGAGCATACGAAACGTCGGGCCAGTTCATTGAATGCTTCACTTATCGCATTTTCTGTTTCTAAGCGTTTCTGTTCCTGCCTCTGATGAGGGGTTCGCGAAGGAAACCGAAACACCAGGCGAATAAAGTTCGTGTTCCAGCGATTACATCTACTTCTCAAACTGCAAGTCTTTGCACACAACCTGCTTAAACACTTTGACGACAAAAAGGGCATTTATGACTAGAAACTGATCTATGATCTCGAGTACTGCGGGCCGTCGCTAAAAATCAAGGCCGTGGTAAACGCGGGGCATAACCGTCTTCGGTGAAGGAAACTACTGACAGAACGCTGGTCGAGTTAGGTAAATCTCAGGAAAATTTCGATCTCATCGCCTTACTCGGCTGGGCTGGCGACAACTATGAGGCGTCAGTTTAGGAACTCGAATGACTCACTGTCGCAACGGATAACGTTTGGGATCATCTAGCCAGTCCCGTGCAGTTGTGGACAGAGCAACTATGTCGGAAAAACTCGGTCGAACAGAAAACTGCAGAGGGAAAAAAGTCAGCTTCCAGGGCGTGGTTCATCCAACGCGACGCGACGAGAACTCAATTCCCGCAAGAGGTGACAAACACGTAAACCATAACCTGTTCGAGTCAAGGGCTTTCGGTTCCTCCTCAGTGAACACGCGCAATAACCTCCTCCTCCTTTTATATGACGTGCTGAGAATTCGTCTAGGCAAAATATCAAGTCACGCAATCTTCCCGATGCCAAAATCGGTGTGCCAAACAGCTCCAGAACCCTCGCGGATGATAGCATTTTGGCACTCAGCCATTGCGATGAGCTACAAGGCCCGAATCAAATCACGTGCAATCAATGTAAGAGCTGTCTCACTTTGACAAGTATGAGGAGCCATAAAAACTGCGCACTATGCAACAGCCCAAGCAATTAAGCAACTATCACACCATTTGCGCGTACCTGTGTGAAAAATTTGTGGAAGCTGCCAAGCAAAAGTGCATCCTATAAATACTGCAATACCTATCTCTGACGAGGGATCTGACTTTGAGTCTGAAACATCAAACCAGTAAAACTCTAATTCCCTTTCTTCAACTAAGGCTGTTTCTATCAGCCGCATGGATGCCCAAAACGTGTTTGCTTTAAGAAGGTCGTATCGGATTTGGAGATTGATCGAAACATGCAACTTTTTGTGTAATGAGAACGCATACTAAATAGTTGGGTGCCATGTAGCGGGTGAAAGAAGATGCTAAACGGCGCTAGCTCTGAACTCAGAAATTTTCCGACCTACGACGAGGTACCTACTTTGACTTCATACGGCTACGCTCATACATGATCTAGGCGGCTTCGATGATGTCACCGATTCATGCTAACCATTTGCCACAGCGGATCTCGACACTCAATCCATTCTCTTCTCAAGCGACGAAAACCGAATACGGAAAGTTCAAAAACAGTTTCCATGTCTTGAAGAACTGCGTTGAGTTGGGACTTGAAGTAATCTAATCGACGTTTCTAGGTGGGCAATGGTACCGGATCGAGGGTATCATACCCGAGTTCGTAAGGTGGACTGTAAAAAACGTGCCCAAACTACCTCAGTCGTATTTATTGGATGGCCGGATGTATCTTCGCGATACTGTCGCAGTGAGTGTGGACTGTCTCAGTCCGTATACTTTACTCAAAGGATGGTCCCCAGCCAGCGGTGGTTAAATACCTGCAGTCTGTTCATCTTCCGTAGCTCAGCCTAGCAATCGCAATCGCAGCCGAGCATAGGGGATAAACGGATCTGCGTGGCGATGGATATTCGGATTCCTAGTAAACATCAGCTTGGTCCAGTCGACGTAAAACCCTACGAAGATCTACCTGTGACACGGACAGCCCAGACACACGGAAGCACGGACCTGCTTCATCAGCACTGCCATTAGTGGTTTAGCTGTGCTCCTCCTAGGCCGAAACAATGTGTGCACACTCAAATCTGTTTCCAACTCACTGTGTGGACTGTTTCTTCCACCTAATTACCAATTCAGTCAAGATGAATGTAGTATGACCTAACGTTACTCTTCAAAATTAACTTGTCCGTGCCCGTTATTTGGAAATTTATCACCAAATTCTGTTCTCGTTCTGATTAAATTATTGGCTCATTTCTATTCACCACTTTGCATAATTAAGTTAGAGTCGACAGTCCAACGTTCCCAAAAGTTCACCTGTCAAAACCCTTATTTCGCCATGCTATATGGTCTTGCGGTCAAACAAACGCGCGAGGATCGATCTCATTCCTTATTCGTGGAGTTAAGGTGTGTTAGATTTTACTGTGTGCCCATTGGTTGTCCTCGGGCCAATCAAATAGAGGCTGTTTGCAACTTTGCTAGAGAGTAAAATGCTTGCATCGCGCTAAAAGTGTACTATCTTGCGTAAAAAAGCCTTTGGGTAATCAAAAATCCGCTCTGACTGATAAGTCTTTCAGATACGCAATACCTAGATAATTTTCGATATAAAAATGCCGACGAGTTCCAGGGAGCAGTTGCTAATTAAGATGGAGTTGATTGGTATTCCTCGTCGTTTTGTATTTGTCCCAGATGACGATTGGCTTTCTAAAATTCAGAAGTGCTTGAATCGTTATGGTTAATACAGAAGAGTTTATGTTCTAACTACAAAGCCGTATGGTAGGTAGTCAGTCCTACGTGATCTGATGGTTATAGGGAAAATTGCAACGGAGATGCCGGTTGATTAGGATACTGAAAGGTCAAACTGCTCGGCAAAACGTTTATCGGAGAGGCTACCAGTGCACGGGAAAAGAGAGTGAGGGCGACGGTGAAAAATCTTCCGGCTCGAGAGTGAGTCCAAGGCAAAACGGGACGAGTGAGTCCCGATCGAAAATTGGGAAGACAACCGATTCGTGGTTCAGTGGGCTTGATCGTTGAATTGCTAACTTACAGGTCGCAAGCTCGAGCCTCCGGCGATCCACCGCCTGGGGTTAGCCATGGCTAGCTGGTGATGGCTAATAAGCCAAAGGGTGGGAAATCTAGTCTCCATTTATTTGATCCTAATGTTTTTCAGTTTATATACACACATCGGTCTCCTCAAGTACAATGTATCAATCATTATACAGGGTCAATTGACATTATGATAACAGTTAAACGCCTAAAAATCCACTCAGTTTGGTAGAGTCGACAGACGTCGGAGTGCAATTAAGTCGGTAACAAAACCTGGTCCAACATTGTCGCCCTAAGAAACTCTCATTGTTCGTGCATCTACGGTGTTTGGCTTTCGCCATCGGGCTGAGCAGATTGAATGTCTCCCACATACCACAGAATGAGGTCCCCACCTCTGCGACACACTACTGGGAACCGCTGAGACAGGCAGAACAGTAGGAACACCCGTAGATTAACTGTTTACAAAGAAGGGGAAGGTGGTGTGGTAGGCAGTAGACCTCATGGAACAAAGGCAAAAACCAACCTTGAGGCAGGCCACTTTCTGCTGTAAGAAGAATTCACTCTGTTGACTCATTTGCAGTTGAGTCCGAATGAGTTCCAGCTGATCGGCAGCGAGGAGGTCGGCGTCATTGGAGCTGCACTCGGAGATTATGCACTGTCAATTTCAGAAAAAAAATAAAAAGATAGATATGTACAGAAATGTATAATCAACAAAGTCAGGAGAGACTGTAATGATTAATGCTGGCTTATTAGCCATCATCAGCGAGTCGTACACAACCCTAGATGTTGCAGCACTCGAGATTCGAAACCATAACCTCAGTCATTGAGTGTAAGACTCTACCATCGAGACACGGAGCCGTTCTTTTTGTCGGTCAGACGTTCATCGATCTGGTTGGGGAAAATGCTCGTCCCGTTGTGCCTTAAAGTTCAATCTAAAGCCTTCGCAGGTTAGCGCACAATGATTTCTAGCATATAATGATGTGTTTTACAAAGGTATATGCAAAGGCCTACTATCGGTCACCCACCGCACGAGTCCTGGTCCACAACAATCTCTCTCAATCGTTCGATATCCGGTCTGGTGTCCGTCAGGGTAGCTTCCTCTCGCCCATTCTGTTTAACTACGTCATTGACTGCATGACGGTGTTGAGCTTGCACTCGGACTACGCTGATGATATTGCGCTGTTAGCCTCAAGCTTTGGTGGTCTACGGTCAGTAGTGTCGCGGTTAAATGAGATCGCTATGTCGGTTGGCATGTCCATAAATTCTAGAAAGACGACGTTGTTCTTGAGCTGCATCCCTGACCAGGAAAAGGTACCCCTGGGAATTAATGGCCATCCACTTGAAGAAGTAGACAGCTTTGAATACCTCAGGGCGAGGCTGCTACCAAATGGGCAGAGCAAGGACGACATTGTCTCCCGTATCGATGCTGCTCGCTGGGTTTTCTCAATCCTTCGAAAGCGCCTATGGACCCGACGTGACATCTCCATCGCCACGAAGATTCGTGTATATCGTGCATCCATCCGGTCAGTCCTTCTCTATTGATGCGAATGCTGAGCTGTGCGCAGTGAAGATGAGCTAAGACTGGAGGTCATTGACCACCGGTGCCTGAGGACGATCCTGCGCGTTAAGTTTAGCGACTTCATCTCAAATGAGACAGTCCGCACCCGCTGCGATCGTATCACGAGGGTATCTCAGGCCATTCAAGAAAGGCGACTGGAATGGTTTGGACACGTTCTCCGTCGTCCTTCCCACGAGCTTAAATATGCTGCCCTCGACCCGGTGCCGCTGCCTACTTGGAACCGTCAAAGGGGGGGGGGCAACTGAAGACTTGGCTCGACACCGTCCGTCAAGACATGGAAGCAGTTCTTGGACCTTCTATCTTCGGTCTCCGTCGTTGGAGAAGAGACTGGGTGGAGCTTTCTAGATCCGCTGCTGCCAATCGTCATGCATGGAGAGGTACCATTCTTGACATCATTGAGGCCGGCTACATCAGGCATGATCACAGCCGTAACCAGTACAAGTACAAGTATATGCATATATGTCGAAGTTGAATACGTTCTTTGGGAACACTGATCCACCAGCTCCTCGTAACATGCCTACCTTTCAACATATGCATATATATAGAAACCGAAAGTTGTGCTAGCGGATTATTGGATTCGACAGGAAGATTTGATTGTCGGTGATACAATGTGAAGTTCTTTGCATTCACATCACCGAACTCGTTATTATTAGACAAACAATGATAATATTGCCTCCGATGAGGAGTCGAAGTGCGAACCCTAAACCTTTTGACAATAAAATTTCTGTGCCAGCGATAGCATGTCCCTCTTGCTGTAACGGTAGTCAAGGCTGAGATGTCCCCGCCTAAGTTGTCATGTGTGAGCCCCCAAGGAAAAACACGACAAGATATGTGGGTGAAAGCAGAAGCCTTTGAGTGAAATAGGTAAAACATAGTAAGAGCAACAAAAGCGTGTAAAATATGTCCATCCGGCCAATCGGATTCTGTCCTGACTTTGATACCACCATGATTGCCTGTCAGTATGCTTCGCCGCCTGTAGGCCCATCGAGAGGCTGCCGGGAGTGCGGCTAGCGCTTGCAAGCTAACTGCTTGCTACAGCTGTTTCGTAGATCCGTCCTAACACTTCTGCCCAAACTGTTTCCTAAAACTTGTTTTTTCGCTTGCATATCTGTGTCCAAGCACAACCCCCGACCACAATCTAATTCGCTTACTCGACTGACCTGCACAATAACAGTGAAAAGAGGTTTTTTTGCAAAAGCCTTCCCCGGTTGTGTGGGTTCGACTCCCACCGAGACCGCAAGTTTTTCACAATTGGGTCAAATAAATTACACAAATATGCCAAAACCCTTTAACAGTGAACAGAAACAAAAGCAATTATGCTAGATCAATCACGCGCAGAGAAGGAACGATCGTAAATCCGGGGGAAAAAACTATTCTCCCTGAGCTGCACTCGGACTTTAATTGCTGAAACAAAGGAATAGAAGGTGAAAATTATCCTGTCACTGGCCTCATCCCTGAAGTGAGACTGCGTGAGTGGCTATTTATAGAGAACAGACAAACAACTTCGACAACGTTTCCGACAAATGGGGTGAAGCAAAAAAACGCGCGTTTTGGCAGATAACAACAGCGTGCAAATTAGGGTTTAACGTCGAGGTACCGCTGTGATTTGCTAGCAGCGAGCGTACAAAGACGACCGCAAACATACACAGGAAAGCGGCGGGGGGTGAGGAGATCTTACCGAGTCGGATTCCTCCGTCTTCTTCAGGATACGCAACCGCCATTCATTCTGAATTTGCAGAAACTCCTCTGTCGGTAGGCTAAAAAAGGGGTCCAATTCGGCATCTTTCAGACACTGCAGAATGGCGGAAAATTGGGGTCTTTTTTCAGGCGCAATATCCCAGCAGCCTAGCGGGCAAGAAGGAGGGTAGGAAAAGTGACGTCAATAATGTCAGAAGGGTATTATTTCCAAAAACGTGTCCTAACAGTATAAGTAGTACGTATTTTCAGCTAATACACATGAAACGTTCGCTAAGTTAGTAACATGCCGGACGTAGAGATCAGTTTTACTGTCAATAGAAATCGACAGTGCGTCATAGGTCTGTCTTGTCCCTTCTGACACGAGGTAGATTAAATTGTCAAAAGGATAGATGCGTGACTTTCATTTTTTGAGCTTAGAATCTTGCTCTATCATCTTCTGTCCTCCTACCATTCGAGCTGCTAGCACTTAAAAAAGCTCTGCGTCTGGTGGGCTGGTAGCTGAAAGAGCCTTCTATGCAGTATACGCGGTATATGTCATCTTGCACAACATTCGTTACCGCCAGTAGACAAGTTGGCGAACGGGAAAATTGCTTTGAGTAAGGTTTCAATTACAACAAATGAACGTCACGCGGATTCTTCCTTGCAACCCACTTGTCTCGTTGGGTCTTTGGGCTGACACTAGAGCACCACCAGCAGCAGAAAAAAATGAGCGATAAAGGCAAGTGAGACTGGAGATGTCATTTCTGGTTTACTAATAATCATCAGCCAGCCACATCCAAACACAGGTGTTGCAGCACCCTAGGCTTGAACCCCGAACCTTTTAGTTAGATGTCGAATTTTCTCTCCCTTGCGCCAATTGGAAACATACTCTATGGTAGATATTCCTCGGCTGTCGGAACACCTGGGATTGAGTATGGCTGATCGGTGACGGCTAAAAATCAAGGTATGGCCATTCCAGTCTCCTTTTTTTGTAGATAATGCATTTCGGCCTATAATATGACAGCCTTTGAGCAGCTGCTGATAGGGCTCGACGCCGAACCCCAAGGCCACTGCTATCGAAAAACCGGTTTTATGTAGGAACGGGTTATCCTGTGCGTTGAAAATTGACGAAGCCAGGATGCGTAGAACGTTGTGATATATTCCAACGCGCGAGACTAAGTAGAATGACTCCACCAGTCGGGCTCTCTCTTCTCCCTCCCGTACACCGGTGAACTGTCCAAGTTTCTCAACCCTTGGCTTACTCTCACAGGATTACCCGTAGTAGAACTTCGCAATTCAGCTGCAACCTCTTCCCTTCTATTTTTACTTAAACAACTGAAACTATTTTTTCCGTGTTTATCTGTGCTACTTAAATCACACCCTTACCGGAGAAATTGCGGCTGTTGCAATGACCGCTATTTTTCTCAAATTGTGTAATTGCATGTTTGAATGCTCTAGGAATCCGTCATTTCATTTTACCACTGGAAGTTTTACCTAACAAAAACCTGTTTTATCTCGCTACATATGCATAGCAAAAGAACCCGGGGTTTAGAAAAGAAAGAGCAGTAAGGTGAGGGAATCGGGGACCAGAACAGAGAACCAAACACACGATCGAAAACTGTACCTAGCAACAGGGAGCTTCACACTAGGAATCTAAGCCTGTGCTGCTGTGGATAAGTGCGCAGTTATGATCGCTTCGTGCACGCGAACTGAAAACTGCGGTTCTCACTTGTGCGAAAAACAAACTTGCTGCGATAGACGTCTGACAAATGTTCAAGGTATCGTATTTCATAAAAAGAGAGAAAGAGGGGGGAGAGGACGGCATAACAATTTGATCTATCGTTTTTGTTAATAAAGAATGTGTCAGAAGCAATGGGGTGGATTTCTGCAGAGTTCGGTGTGATAGCCGCAAGCGTGTAAGATTGCTTTTAGGGATGAAAATGCGGCGAGCCGTTGTCTGCACTCTCCCCCGCCCCAAACCCGCCAGAATCAGGCCACCGTCCGAGGCGGTCATGTGTCTGATGTGGGGTGGACGAACCAGTAGAGGCCTGAAAAACCCCAGGGAAACCGTTACTCCCAGTGTTTACCAAACGTTTGTCGTATACCATCCTTCTAGTCTACCTCCTCCATTTGACCAGTAGTATGGTTGCGAATCGTTAGCTTGAGTGCGAACTGTATGTAGAAGGCTAGTGTGGCAATCCGACAGCCACTGGGAAATCTATCCCAATGCCATAAGCGTGCACTCCTTAGTTAAGCAAACTCAATAGGCTTGAAACTATCGAGATGAGGCAAGAGCCGTACTCGGTATTCGAGTTGGCAATCTAAGCCTACATACGGACGGAGAGCACGGTTGCAATGGCTTCCTCTAAGGGTGACGTTAACGGTACCCGAACACGGGTTGGATCGAGTCGTTTTCATAGAATCCTGATCGATATATAAATAAATAAATTGTATATTTAAGGCCCAAAGGGCCCTTTCATTATGGTGAGTAACAGATCGTGCGTGGCAGACATATACGGTCGGGATATATCTGTCTCTGCAATCATTCATGCCAAGCTAAGAAACATAATTAACAGAAGTTCGAAGGCTTCGCGGTCTTCCTAAAAACAATAAGCTTTAGAGCAGGTCCAGGGGACGCAGACGAAAGGTCAAACTGTCTCACAGTAGGCATTTATTGGGCAGCGCTCAGTCCGCGCGCTCCCGTAGCTACTGGCACAGATGCGAAGGGACGTGGCGACATTACCAGATGTGGGCCTTTGTTGTAAGTGTAACCAAAAAAAGGCCGAGATATCGCAGTCTCATTACGCTTTTTTTGAGTCCCCAGGAAAGAAAACAAAACGAAGAACGCAAAAGAAGGGGTTTTTCTGGATATTTAGTACAACGTACTTATGGCAAGGAAATGACGAGCGACTGCACTGGCTTTGTGACTCATACAGATGGCGTATCAAAGTCCTCAGCCTGGCCGCAACCGTGCGGGCTCAAGTGCACTGTCTGTGGGCGGACCGGTCGTATGGCAGGAGCACGACTCGTCAGGGCTGTGTGTGCACGCGGTTAAGTTGGGCTCTAACAGCCTTAACGTCGTGTTAGGCAGTGTTTTCAGTCGAATATTCCGTCGATGAGAGGCTCGAAAAGCTCGCTGGAACATGAGGGAGGTTGAGGTAGAGAAATCCATGCCACACGACAAATCAACGCCGTCCTCGTTAAAACAGAAAGCACGGGTTTTAATTGGTTACAATCCGCTGAGAGTCGTGGCTTTGACGTTTGCCGACTGATGGAACTGATAGCCACAGTACAATGTTTTCACCTTCATGTCAGCCACATGGCAAACTCGTCTCTATGAGATCCGAGTCACCCTTGCACACGTCTGGCATGCAGTTCATATGTGAAACGCGAAGACGAACTATTTGGCCTTGTCAGCCGATGCTCACGAGCTCACCTCAGCAGAACCATAGCAGATGCGTCTTCGTGGCGTTCCCACCCAGGCTCACGGCGGCCAAGGTCTGCTACACTAAACTCCCTACAGTGGATCTATCCCCCCTACTCTCCATCTTTCTTCTTCATGACGGAGCAGCCTCTCCCGACCACGCTCCTCCGACTCCTACTCCTCCGCGCCGCCGGAATTAAGGCCAATGCGGTGGGACTCCTGATCCAACAAGGGCTACTAGCCAGCCAGCTCACCTCAAGATGACTTGACATGCTGTTTCCAAAGGAGCAAGACATGGTGCAGTACATCCAGCGTAAGTCACCAACTCTGTGCCCATACCGTTTGGAACGCAGTCGATGTTCTTATACGTGACGGATTTACTGTCGCCTTTATGTTTAGACGATTAAAGGCCGTGTACGGGGGACGATTACAGCGACACTGGCACCGTTAGACTTTCAATTTTTTGTGAGGGAAGAGGGCAGGCTTCTTTCGAGTGCAGGGGAACCTTTCTATTTTTAGTAACAGTACTCGTTTCACTGTGGTTAATTTAATTGGAAGGAAGGACAGTTCATTAGATGGAGACACAGAAACAGGCACAATTTGACAGACACATAAAAACTTACTAGCAATAAGTTCATTAATAATGCCCGGAAAACCATTTTCTCCGGTGGGTATGAACAGTTTCTTATGATTCACTGCAATATCCGTAAACTGGTGGACATTCTCGCGGTTGTTAGCGGCTTCCAGCATTGTAAATATCTCCCACATAACAACACCGTAGGACCAAACGTCCGAAGTTCGCGTGAAGCCAGTCTGCAGCAAAGGCAAAAAAGAACATGCACTTTTTGCAGGGTCGGCCACAAGAAAACAAAACACAGTTTGGAGGTGGCGTAAAAAAACAATTACGAGTGAAATTCAATTCCACTAGCCACTTCGTGCAAACGCCCAGTCACGCGGAGGCGGGAGGATGCAACCAGAACTACGGCTGATAAAAGACCTCGGAGGTTTGCCTATATTCCGTAAAAAGCCTTTTTTTCCCACGCAAAATACGCAGCTAAGACAATCTGGTTAGAGAAAACAGAGCATCCTGCATGAAGAAAAAATGACAACTATGTGTATCCAGACGGCCTGCTGCCGGAAAAAATCGGCGAGGGAGTGAGAGAGGCCGAGGGACATTAATGTAGGCGAGAATTCGCAGAGCGAAACAGAGCAGTCACAAACTTGCGAATTGAAGGTTGTCAGCGCCACATACGCAAATGAGACAAGGTGTGAAAAGTTGGGCTGGGTTCAACCAAGCAGAGGGGCCTTGGGCTTCACAAAGTATTTGCATTTGCAGGTAACTGCGTTTCCGTACGCCCAACGCCGGGCTTTGGGGTATACACGCACATTTTAGACGCGGTCGTAAACTGCTTGGTCAGCTTTCGCAATTAATGCATGCAGTCAGTATACACCAATGGCTCGGGAGCCGGTACAAGGGCATCGAACTTCAGGTGAATGAGTACACAGAAGAAATATTTAAAGTACTGACTGGATGTTTAGGAGAAAGAAAAAGAAACAATTTTCTTTGGAAAAGTTGAAAAGGCTTTGTTATTAGAAGTGCCGCTATGTTGGTGACAGTGGGCGGGATGCAGGGGCACACCAAGTTCCACAGCACTGAAGACAGTGTTGCAACTCAGGACGGAGTTGTGCAACATATAGTGAGACTGAATGAGATGACAGTTTTACGCGCGGATCTTCGATGGCGATGGTGTAACACCGTGTCAGTGAAAGTAGTCGGTGCCCTTTCATGCTCTAGGGGCGGCGACCCCTTCACCTACAACCCGTCGCAACGTTCTGCTTTCACTATGTCGGCACTTCCCGCGGTCGCCCACAGAACTGCATTCGTCCCCCT
Source organism: Ligula intestinalis (assembly GCA_036362985.1). NCBI lineage: Eukaryota > Metazoa > Platyhelminthes > Cestoda > Diphyllobothriidea > Diphyllobothriidae > Ligula > Ligula intestinalis. The sequence continues at coordinate 56,245,861 of JAYGXS010000003.1, forward strand.
CCCCCGGTTTCGAAGCAGCCACCCAGACAGGCCATTTCTTACTGTAAATCATCCCTTTTGATACATTTCTTCCATTACTATAACACGTCTATGAGTCCCTGAATTTTTCTTCTCCTTTATCGTATGGATGAGCGCTAATGCATTTAACAACCCTATTCGACTCAGACATAGCCTGGATCTATTCATACTGCTTCTCGTTACTCGCCGAGTGTGTGTTCCTTAATGTCATCGGCCACTACACTGTGAGTGTGTGAATAGCTGAACAGATAAAACGGTCTATGTAGAGCAAGGCTTGGGTGAAGCATCGTCAAAACCTACTGTAATATTCGACATGACTGTCAGTCAGATGGTCGAATTTAAGCAAAGTTTGTTTTTTAGAATTATGTGCACAACTTGAGAGTACGGTTACTTCCTTCTTGATTGTTCGTGATGCGTTAAACGTGGGTAAATATGACTGTATGAGTCAGGGAACAACGGCTTCGAAATGTCCCACCTCGAAATGTTGACTGGTAAGACAGCAGACTAGAGATTCGTCAACACAATTAAAAGTATACAGTTTTCTCGTCGTAGTAAGAATTCTTTTTGAATGCTTATTCTGCTTTATTGTACCTTTTAGTGGCAAATAGCCACTTTTTTTCAATTCTTAATCGAAGAGAGCGTATATTTGGGTTTTTTTTTAAAAAGGTTTCCCAATTTCCCAATAACTTCGTGCCCGATCGGTCGTTGGGTTAGGGTTTTCAGTCTAGAAGCCGTAGGTTTTCCGTGTACGAGCTTGCATCCACTCCCCTATACCATTCAAAAGATGTTGCATAGTGTTCATAAAATTTCGTAATTAATGTGGATTATGCTGTATATTTAATGAGGAACGGTTGGTAGAAAATAACGTTTTCGTCCAATTGTATACTCAAAGCAAGAGAGTGTATTTTATAAAGATTTCTAATTATGCGAATTTTAAGACCGTCACCTGTTCACCATGGTGGTCCGGTAACTGTCTATTTATTCACGCTCTACAATCATGCAGAATCCACATCCATTGCGCATTTTTATGAGCACTATGTTGCGTCCTTTTAATGGCATAGAGGAAGTTGAGCCTTTAATTTGAAGAATACTCCTTATTTGACATCAAATGGGTACAATCAATATGACTTCTACTTGCGCGCTGTGTAAAACATAGTTGAATCTAAAAGAGCATCGGAATCACTCCAAAAATGCACCCGGTGTCGCAAGATAATCGATAGTCAAGTTCCATTTAAGTAATAATTCACTCAATGCAAAGTTTAATAGCCGCAGAATATAAAACGTGTGTGAGTAGTGAGACGTATCGGAATGAAAGAATTTCGGTCGAAAGACGAGAGCGAGCAGGCATGAGCAGTGTATTTTAAATGTGCCTAGTCAAGTTGGGTGGGGCGGTAGCCTAGAGAAGCAGTCACGCGTAAACTCCAAACAGCAGAGACTCCACTCTTCATTGTCACTGCTTTTTCAAAAAGGTATCAGTTAAAAAGCAAAGAAAGAGCCACGTGTGAACCTTGTAAAAGGCTGGAGACCCAGAAAGAGCGGAGGGAGTTAACAACCACTAAAACCCCTGGAGACTGGCGGGAACCACAGCAGACGCGTCTTCGACCGAGTTCCCACCCGCCCTCAGGGCGGCCAAGGTCTGCTACACCAAACCTCCCTATGGTGGATCCATCTCTTCTCCTCTCCATCTGCTTTTTTATGACAGAGCAGCCCCTCCTGACTATGCTGCTCCTCCTCGCCACCGGAATTGAGGCCCACCCGGCGGGGTTCCGGATCCAACAAGGGCTACTTGCTTGCCTGCCTTCCTGTAGACTGGCCAAGTCCGAGTAAAAATGAAGCCTCGGGTGCCGAGCAACTCAGGTAACGAGCGAGCCACTAGCAGGAATTTTGGTTTCGATTGACGAGCGTCTAGGCAGTTGTCAGTGCATGCGTATGGCCGTGTCCACCGCCGAGTCTTGCTCCCAGGGCATTGCTGCTCGGTCGCCTGCAGCCAATCAATGAACTTATACAGCTTGACTGGTTACGTTTCGCAAGACGAGCGTTTCACATGACTCGTTAACCGGGACTTCACTGTATAAAATCCAGGTGAGCGCGAGAAATGAATTTCAATATGCATAGCCTACACTTCAGCTAATGCAGTCATCATGAAAGTTGCTGCAAAAGACACAGATGCAACTCAGACATGTGTGCCATTTTCATGTACGTAAACGCCAATCGACTGATCCACAGATTTATCAGTCGGCGATGAGACAGAAAACTACCGAACACAGCACTCATCATAGTCAAGCGAGAAAATAACGCTAACATGAAAACAGGTGGACATGAGAGTACCGAATCACAAAGCAAAATAGCCCATCTACGCATGCCACAAGTAGTACGACTTGCCAAAGGGAGGGGCGTCTCGTATCTTTCATTAGCAAAAGTGCCATACAGGTCAGAGTAAGGAGTCTGCAGTCCGAAACTTAACAACTGCGCCCCTTGGGAATACGTTGGAGAGCTGCATCCGCTATGCGCCGGTTCGCCGCAAGGGCGGAGTCTGTTTTACACGCTCTCAAGGGTGCTGACGTGTGACCTTGGCGGCAACACAACCACGTGACCACGGACTCGGGCCCAATTTTGACCTCAAGGACGTTCTCATTTGACCTCGGAAACAGCACAGCAGCCACAGGGTGAGACAACCACGTGGTGTCAGGATTGCGTCAGAGAAACCCCTAACCCCGCTGGCACGTCACATGCGCAGGGGTGCGTGTGTGTGAGCACGAAAGACCACTGACGGTGCGCGGGTCACTTATAAAGGCGAACACGCACAAGCACAGGTTTATTCGCAAAGCGCAGTTGGTGCAATATTATGCGCAGGTAGGACTGTGCGGGATCAGGTTTTCTGTCTGTAAACGGTGCCACACACACACACACACACACACACAGCAGGTGTCGAAACAAATTGAATGTTGTATGGCAGAGGTGAGGAGACGAAAGTTGTGGCTTTGTTTTACAAGCTTGTGTCTGTATTTTTAATAAAAGAAGGGCGGGGTACTTTGTGGTTTAAAAAGCCGACACCATTGTAACCGGGACAGTTCCTCGTAATTGAGGCAAATGTTCGTATCACAGGCAAATGTGTGTATATAGAGAAGAAGAAAAAGGCGTTTCGATCACCAGAATCCTAGTTTTGACTTTTCTGAGCTTTCGGGCTCTTTCTAGAGCCCATCGTCAGAGACGTAATATGAGGGGAAAAGAAACCGTGTGTGGGTAGGTGGTCACAGGTGTGTCTCAACTGGAATTAGTGTGAGCGAGACAGGTGGCCGTAAACGACCTAAGAGGACACATCAGACCAAGCCAGAATTGCCACCTATTTTGGTGGGAAAAAAAGACGGATTGGGAACAGCGAATCCGGATAATTGTTGGTGGTACAGTAGTCGCCGGTTATTAAACCCACCTCGAGCCCAGACCCAATTGGGCTTTATAAGCGGCTGGGCCTATTAACCGTGGGCTTAATACAGTAGTCACCGATTATCAAGCCCACCTCGGGCCCAGACCAAATTGGGCTTAATAAGCGGCTGGGCCTATTAACCGTGAGTCTAATAACCGGCGACTACCGTAAAACCTTGTGGGCAGTTTATCGCCAAACACAGCATTCAAAAGACAGCCGAAGCTAGAATGGCCATGCTGTGACTTATTGGTCTTATCGTCAAAGAAGCCCCAATCATAACTAACGGGATGTGGGCGCGTCGTAGTTGAACGCCAGACCTTAACAAGTTCGAAGCCCAAGAGTGAAAACGGCCAGCTAGCAGACAGACCAAAACGGTCATTCCAGTCTCGCTTAACACTGCGGAAATAAAACACATCACCCGTTGATTGTTTGTCAGTATAAGGCCGCGCCTGGCGACCCTACACTCTACGGCAAAACAAAAGCACCGCCTTCTTGTCCTGTAATCAGAAAGAAAATCTATTGAAGCCACCGTCGTGTGAGTCTGCGTCAATTGTTAGAAATCGGTAGCAGCCCAGCGGCATACACAAATCTCTAAACAATACTAGCAATGTTAGATCAACTTATTCAGTCATATCGGTTGTAGGATTTATTCTGACTGAGGAAAGTTGGTGGGTAGGAAGTCTCTCTCTCGTTCTCATTCATCTCTGTTGGTATGTCTTGCTCATCGCTGTGGGACAGTCGCTGAGACAAGAAGGCGTAGTGGGAAGAGCATGTCCCGCAACTTGCCTGGTGAAAGCTCTTTTTCAACGGTAGTTAAAACTTCCGATCAGAACTGACAGCTTAATGACTTTGTGGCTTAAAGTTGAGGCGTTGGACTTTTAAAAAAACTCCAAGATCAAAGAATCAGGCGGCAAATCCCAGATCAACCTGGTTTATAGTTGGATACGGCTCACTGACAATGGATAATGACGCTGAAATAGGCCTGTCCGCTTCCCTCGTCCTTGTCGGTATACATTTATGTATCAATAGTTATCGCGGGTCTCCACACCTGGCAGATCACGGCTATTAAGCCAGAAAACGCCATTCCGGTCTCTCTTTGCTTTGTCGGTTCCATTTCATCCTATCCTACAGGGTACAATGCGACTGCCTGCGAGAGGTATGTAGTTAGCTTCAAGGCAAAGTGGGAGTGTTCCGTAACCAAATCGGTGAGCGCTCTACTATCATCCTACCCCTATCGCAACCGACAAAAACAACGGCCCCGTGCCGCAGTGGTAGTGTTGCACCCAATGACCAAAGGTCGCGGGCTCAAATCTCGGGGTTCGCCACCCCTGCGATCGGGTATGCCTTGCTGAAGAAGGAAAATAAGCCATGAATGGCCATCTTCGCCTCCCTAGTCTTTGTTGGTATTCATTTCTGCATGAATACGGGTTGTTATGGGACTGGCAACGAGGACTACCGAATGAGACTTGAGAGGCAACGCGAGATCATACTCCGTAACCTGAGCGATGACGACACTTCTAACCTTAGTCATAAGAAAAACCCTTGTGCGGAAATGAGGTAAGTGAATTTAAACTGCCTCATTCGCTGAGCGCCATCGCACAGCATCAGCAGTCTATTGGGCGTATTTGTCCCAGGTGTTTTTTTAATTATGTGGCAGGTATCAAAACCCACGGCGCGAGGAAATAATGAATTGTTCGCAAATACATGTTGCAAATTGATTCCGTCAACCCCCGACAACTTGAACAGTGTTCGGAGGCGGAGCGGCAACAATAAATGAAGTTCGGGTGGAGATGCTATCGCTGGAACAAGAATTTATTAGTTTGCCTTTTTGCGTTCTCACTGGAATACATCGAAAGAAACACTCGCAGAAGCAGGTTGTACATAATTTATGGTCCGTGATGACCAGAGGACCACGTACAGTATTACGAGTGCTGCAAGAAACTTTCATGACGAAATTTAAGTTGATAATTTAGCATATATTTTGCCAGGTTATTTTGATCAACTGAGTGGATTTAATAATAACAAAGGCTTTAGTTGGGAAAACTGTCCTCTTAGTTAAAATTATGGAGCGAGATAGGTACTAATTTTGGCTAAATCATGAGTACGATTATAACGAATCAATTTCCTATGCTTTAAGACATGACACAACCAAACTTTTTATTAATATGCGTTGTGCTATGGACGGACTCCAGATTGGGTAGAAAAAAATGGAAAAATAACCCCTTCCAGAACTCGAAAACTTTGTGTGAAGTTGATCAGTTAGAAATAAAGCCAATTTTAAGGAATACCATTTATTTGCAGAAACATTTGAGCTTTATATTTTAAAAATTATGTTTAGCTATCCCGTGAAGTTTTTTCGTAAAAAATGAAGTAACAAAAAGTTCTTGTCGGAAATTTTGTTTTACCGCACGGTTGCCTTGCACATAAGCAGTGTCGCATATTTTACCGCAAAGGTAATCTAAAGAAGGCCTTGTTGAATGTAAGTGATGTAGAAATGTAGTTTTTTTAGACTATACATTCTGCTTATGCGTTATTTAGAAACGGAACAGACAGAAGAATAATAAGTATTCCAAAAAATGGCCATATATGGCCATTTGTTTTGCATTCGCAACCTTAAAACACATTGTGGAATTAATCGACTTATGCGGAAAACAATTCATTGTAGAGAGGAAAGTAAATTCTTTCAACTCCAGTAAAATGGAATCGTTTACCAACAGGTAATTTACAGAAATTCTCAAAAGTCTTTAATTTCCTTGTGACTACCTTGGAAAAAGTTAATACACACAGAAACTCGTCAGCCGAATAACTAATCCAAGCCCTTTTTAAAGAGATTAACTTTATGAAAAGTTTATATTTTGACTTAAGAAACGTTCTTTTTATATAAAGAAATTGGTCTTAATCCGTTTTCAACTTGACAAAATATTCAAATTTATTGTTCTAATTTATAGCTCTTTTTACATTTCCAGTTCTTGGGGTTTATCGGAAAATTCTTATTTTTCTTAAAAATCATTTAGTACTTCTTATGGTTCTTTTATGTACATTTTATGCCTAATACTGCTCATTATTATTTCTTAAATGCGTTCTCGATGGTTTGCGAGCAATAATCAAACTTTTACAAACTTAGGCAATTTTCTTGCAGCACTCGCCATACTGTGCATACTGCAATTGGCAGCCCTCTTGGTCACTGCCGGTGGTCGGCAGTGATGCGACAATATCTTGATCGCCCTCTTTTAGGAACTGCTTCGTGGAACTCACCTGTGGGTTTCTTCCAACGAATGAAGCTCTGGGGGTCAGGAAAAAGACAACTAAGCTGTTTAGAAGGTAGCTGTTCGATATTAAAACGGAAGTAAGCAACCCTAATTTCATTTTTAGGGACCTGTACAGCAAATGGGCTATAGAATAGTACATTATTCAGAAGATTCTCGGCTAAGTGATATGTTTGTGTTGCGGAGAGAAAACTGGTTTTGTTTGGGTAGACAGCAAGCAAGCACCACCAGCCAAAACACTCTGATGGAACAGGATAAGGAAACTGGGGCGGTGATGAAACGCATAAACTATTAAATTCATTAAGGGTAGACGAACCCGGCAGAGTACTTCGGGCGCAGCGTAAGCAATGGTTCCCAGCGCAGACCGTCTGCTGCCGTCTGCCTCAGACGAACATGACATGCCGAAATCCGTGATGAGAAGAGTTTTCGAGCGCAGATCGGACTCGTTCAAAGGAAACTCCAGTCGTTCACGCATTAGGACTGAAACGAAGACCGAGGTGTGCATAAGTAAATGGGGTTATCTTTGTGTTGCTGATCAACTCAAACACTCACAGAAACGCACATAGCCAAAACGGAGTAATTAACGCGGTTAAAACTAGACACAAGGTCGAGGCAGCGCGACGATGACACTCGATGGCAAGCTCTTTTGTGCTGTACAAGATTGCGCGATTGTCAAACATTAGGGGGCAGGAGGAGAGAATATTAACCGGATGGCGTTCACAATTTTTTGGACAAGGTCACACGCACTACCGACTTCATGGTACTTTCCTAACCCAGTTATTGTCTACGAACTTTGACAGGAGTTTAGCCGAAGGGCTTAGAGTGACGTACCAGGGACATGCTTCTTAGGCTTAACTACGAAAGCGTAATGAGCATGTTGAGCCTCGCAGCTAGACCGTTGGATGGACTAAAGCCCTTCTCTTGCTGACGTGATTTTGAAACCCGCTGAGGTTTTCCTAGCTAAATTCAAGTGATTACTAAAAACCCTGCCGAAATCCCCCACTAATTTGAATCAAAGAGGGAGGAGGAGAAGGAGGAGGAAGAGGAAAGAAGAGGAAGAAGAAAGGTAACAGCGCAACTCACTGTTGGATGGCTTGAGATCACGATGGAAGAGGTGCACCTCCTCGTGCAGATAGTGCATGCCGGAGGCGATCTGAACGGACCAGTTGAGGAGGGTACTTGGGCCAATAGGTGGTCTTTCTGCAAGCACCTTGTTCAGTGGCCCACCACAGGCGAATTCCATGACAAGTGCGGGCGCCAGGGTGCCCGTCAAGAGGCTGTGACAAACACCGTAAAACTTCACAATGTTGCGGTGGTTGAGCATGCCTAATGCCTGGGCCTCTTTGACAATCTGTTTTTTATCGTAAAACGAAGAAACAAAGGTCAGATTACGCAAAAAGGCAATTGTAACGCATAGCTAACCCAGGCGAATGCGTAGAACAGCCGACTAAATGGCAAAAACAAAAACATGAAGATGTCATTCAATGGAGCTGTAAAAATATATTTCATATGATTGCGGGCTGGAAGAAGATGAAGAGGAGGGTGGTATTAGAGGGATGGAAAGCGATAGAAAGAAAAGAGTGGGGGGAAGGGAGGAACAGCAACAGCAGAAACAGTGTTTCAGTCGATGTTTCCCTTAAGATTCGACACCAGCACTCCTGAATTGTTGGCTTAGGAATACCTACTTGGACAGTCATCCTACTATATCAGTAACTTGATGGTTCGGCGGGAAATTAGCTCCCATTTGAAGAAGACAAGACTGTCTGTCGGGAACGCGTACTGCAGATGGTTAGGGCATTGGCTGTTTTCAGACTGCGCCCCTTCTGTACGGGGTTCAAGTTCTAATGGGGCCGCCAAGTTTCTGCCAATCGGCTATCAAGATAAACATACTAAATTTTCATTTTGCTCCGATACAGGACGTTATCCATCCACCACAGAGACAGCTAAATTGTTATTTGAGCTATCGATGGAGACATATTCGTTGGTGGCTTTTCAGCGCCATTCCAGTCACGGACAGATCCCAAAAAGTGGTTATCTCAAAATAACAACGTTCACCCCCCTTGTTCTACCTGGTATTGTAAGTAGACATGTTCATGAGGGATCCTGAGGACTTTGAATACAGGCCGGTCCCCAACAGCCACTCGGATTGTCTCTTCAAGGTTATCACCTCTAGCACCTTGGATCAAGAACCTAACTACAAGGCAGCATTGGCGAGCAAACCTATTTAATAGCGGTTCCCGGTCGCCATGTCCCAGTGCTGTCATTGAGACTTGCAGCATTTTGTAGAACAGTCAGTGTCCCAGACCTCAGTGCCCTGGTAGCACAGTCGCAGATAGTCTGTGACTGCTTATTCACCAGACCTGGGAGCCTGCTTATTTTGCACTCCATTCACGTGAGAATTTCCTTCCATGTACATCGCTTGTCCTGTTTTGCTCATTATACAGTAGACGCTTGATTAACGAGTTTCCTCCGAACCGACACCAAGCCCGCCATGTCAAACGCTTTTCTTGTGAATCATAGCCAATCAAACCGCATTAGTTCATTGATTGGCTGCAGGCGACCACGGACGCACGACCTGGCGGAAAGACGCAACGGCGGACACGGGTACATGAACGCGCTGACGACTTGTAAAACTGAGCGAAACGTCGTCAAACGAGACAAATTTTCTGCAAGCGGCTCGTTCGTTATCTGGAATGCTCGTAGATGGGGCTGCTCGTCACCCGAGGCTCCACTGTATATTTATTTTGTAACCCCTTTGTTTATTCAAACTACAATAATAAGGTCATTTGCGCACGACGCTAGCACCCCTTCGAAGGAATTCAAATCAAGCCTAAATTGTGCGACTCATTTTCCGGTGATTCTTCATTATTTTGACAGTTTTGGTCATTATTTATCATTTTTCATCTGTTTCGGGTGCCCTTTTTATCTACAGTTGCTGAAAAGTTGGCATGGTCCTGACAAACAAGGCGTATCTATCTATCTCTCTCGTTCTCCCTCTCTCTCTCTCTCTCTTTCTCTCACTCACTCTCTAAAAACAAGGAGGGTGTGCCTCGGATGGTTGCCATACTCCAGTTTGGCGCATAGCTGCATCACTCAAACGCAATAAATTGGAACCCTCAATCAATTCCGCCTACATGAAAAGGATGTGTTCATGGCATGGTAAGCGCATCTTGACAACTGACTTTTTTGGCATTATTGTGTTGGATGATCAGTGGGGTCTACTCCACGATTAGATAAGCAAAGGAAACTTTCAGAAAAAGAAGAGCAAACAAGCGATGGAATAAGGGAGGAACAGGAGCACGATGCGCATGGAGTGAGGATGTGAGAGGGGGAAGGAGAAAGAAGAGGGAGTGGGGGAGAAGTAGGGAGGGAGGAAGGGAGGGAGGGAGGGAGGGAAGAAGAGGAGAAAGTGAGGGGAACGATCAGCAGCGAAGGGAGCAGAAACAATGTTTCAGGATCAAGTAAACCTTCACTGCGGAAAAGTGCACTAAAACTACGCTCCACAGTATTGAGTGATGCTAACTGCCGCACCAGCGAACTGCTAATAAAAGGTCATCCGATTGTGTCTGTTGGAAGATGGATGGCTTACCTGTTTGGCATGAATTATGACCGACAAGGTGTACTTTTACTTCCACTGGCGGTGTTTATCTCGTGCAGGATAGAGGACTCGTGACCTGCTTACAAGGCACCCCAAATGTCGCTAGTTTCCTTTTTAGGCCTAATACAAAGTACAGGCCGGATGGAGTGGCCCCACGACAACTGAAGGTCTGGGTGGACGCATCTGCCATACAGAAAAAGCTGTCTTATAGCTGGGCGCCTTATCTAGTATTCGATTAGCCAAAAAATAGACAGCCAGTAATGCTGTTGAAGAGGATATTTTGACTTGATTGCAGAACTTGGAGGAGCAAATCCTGGCAGAAGGCATCGAATGAAGTAAGGGAGAAGCACAATGCCGGCAGAACGATATGTGATCATTAATTCTGGCGAGCCCACGCAACTCGATGCAAAGACGCGGCAATAGCTAGAGAGTAGGTGAACCAACACATCAAATATTCACATCTAAATCTTAATGAGTATAAAAGGAGTTGGCATTTAGGGTTAGTACGTCCATTTAATGTGCAAAGGGGCAGAAGCGTGAGACAATATTGGCAGGGTCGCGTTCTGAGGCGGACTAGGAATTTGACCTTCAGCCACAAAAGACTACTGCAACGTCATATGTACGCAAGAACCTGGGTGGGAACTTGGCCAGCTACCAAGGGGTACGTTGGCAAAGGGGCCTTGTACTTTGAAGAGCCCTCACTTCTGAGGCTAGGTCTCAAAGTAGATAGGTCCACGAAACAGGTCCAGGCAAGCAGAGGTGCAGAGACATTCTTACACGAACACAATGTGTACATCAAAAATTTTAAGAATTTTGAGCTTCAGGTGACTTAAATGGCCCTCGAGCAACATCGATAAGAAGTTCATATGCACAGCCAAGGATGTGATTTGTTATAGAGACATTTTCCAACGTCAAACGGACGCCAATATTCGACAGAAGAATGTTTCTATCCACGCAGTAACATTCAAACTGTTCTCGCATGCGGCTTCCGTGTCGTTTTGATTTCTGCTGGCAATCCCGACCAGAATCCCAGTTAAATGCTTTTCACGCTTATCAGGGCGAATTCGCACAGAGGCGAAGTCTTCGACTGAAGAAAGTCTTGATTTTATCCTTAGTCATTATATTAATTGATAGTTCGTCATTCTTTGGACTAGATTCACTAGAGAAGGATGAGACTCCTGGCTTGCGTGTAAACTAATGAGATTAGAAGACGGGATAGCGTTCTCTGAGACCAGTTGTTTATCTGCCTGACCTTTCGAATTCGCACGCAGGCCCATTATCAAGGAACAAAAGTACACAGCTCACTGCTGGGAGTAACCTTCAGTTCCGCCATCGATTTGTTCGCGCAACTTCAGATAGGCACCCGGAAGATCGATATGCCTATGAATAGAATTCGCATGCGAGTGCCATACATAGTGTAGCAAGCGTGAGATTCGGTCGTCCGACTGACCCAGTATTCTCACGCGTCCGAAGCCGAAGCCGTGCACTGGCGTGGATGCATAAGCGGCTACCAAGGAAAGTTCGTCCTTCTGTCGCACGGTAAGCTCGTGCTCGTGCAGTCTCGTGAGAACCCGTTTCCCGGTTTCGGCAACATAACTGGCTTGGCCATATGATAAGATAAGACTCACGCGGCGCTAATGCACCCTCTACTTTATTTCCCTTTTCTTGACCATGAGAGTCCAGAAGGCAGAACGCGGGAACGGGCACGCTGGTTGAAAACATGAAACAGTTTCGCTGCGCGTGCCACACACGTGCCCCGTGGCCGCACAAAATGCACCAGGATGTCATACAAACAGCGCCGTGGCAGCCCGGACCCCGCATTGGTGGCTGTGCTAACAAAGATCACAGTAAGACGAGCCCAGTGCAGCTTTACTACTCACTTTGAGAGTCAGGTCGATTTATCCCGTTAGTTGGCAACCCTTTAAGCAACAACTAATGACTGTTGTATCAAAAGCCTCGTGTGTACAGAGGGTCGCGGGTTCGAGCCTCGATTGGAACACCATTTAGGCTTGGGTATGACTGGCTAATGACGAATAATGAGCCCCGAATGGCCATTTCAGTTTCCCTTGGCTTTGCCGATAATGCTGGCCGCGGAGACTACTAGCTGTCATGCAGCTGCTGGCAGGGCTCGAGAATGAGCCCCAAGGTAGTGGGCGATGAACGTTAATGAACGAGATAGGAGATGAGTTGAGGTGTCGTGAGGATGGATTTCCCATTGCAAACTGACTTGCACGGAACCTACTGCACTTTGTCTTCCCCCATTCATTTTGCTCTAATGGAAAGGCGTGGTCAAAAGGAGCGCTGGCGCTGAAAAACCTAAGCAGTCCGTCTACGCGTGCTACATCCGCGACCAGGTCCCCACTACACGTAGCAGACGGAGAGCGGTTGGAATCACGTGTCAGTAAATTCTGTCATGACACCGGACATAGCCACTTGAGGTAAGAGCGGGTGCGGTGGATGCAACGCAATGCAAATATCACTTAAAATTAATCCACGCGTAAGCCACCATCCCCACACCACCACGCTGTGGAGCACACCGTGAACCTCGTCGGAATCGTTTCAACACTATAACTGCTTCTTTTCCGTTGTATTCAACGGAGGGCAGCACTGCGGGCGAAGGGTAGTAGGGACTTGCAAGGGAAGAAGCGTACAAAATCTGTCTGATCCTTTTCACATCTACCAGCTTGTAACGGTTGCCAAACCTCAAGAAGATCGGAGATTGACGTGAACGCCTGCCACACATATGCTAATGCGTCGGTCAACTTACACTGTACTTCATCGATTTGTATATGCTCTTCGTTCGGCTGCGTCGTCTCCACCGGTCCCTCCCGGTCCCCACTATGCGTAACAGTGCTCCTGTGACTCAAAGGGCTGAGTTATTCTCTCCGTTGGCAGCTTTCCAAGCCATGACTATTAGCGCGCCCTGTCAAATTAAAGTGCAGCAGGGTTGTTATAACGAGGAGTGTGCTGAGGTGTTGTGTCGGCCTCACTCCATGTCTTTTCGCGTGCACCGGGTGACTTTGGCAGCCTGTAAACCACCTGACGATGAAATTGACCCAACGCTGATTGAAAGCCAATATGCATCACGGCAATTACGGGCTCGTGCAACGATGGATTCAAGCGTATCAGATGGTTTATGGTGGATAATGTGTCCTGACTACTGTTGGCTTTGGTGTCACAATATTTCCTCTAGCGCCCACCAGTCGATTGCCCGATTCAATCTGTCAGAGCTGGACTGCGTCCGTCTGCGCTTGTCACACATGCACACGACTTGGTTGCCGCACAATCAAAATGTTATAGCTCAATACTCTATAGACTATACGGCCGTCTGGATGTCTCGTAGAAATATCAGTGCTCAGGAATAAATGCTAACGTTCTAGGCGTTCTAGGTGTTTGCCTTAGTAAAGGGGAAGACTGGTCGGGCAACGAAACAGTATGTTTATTGTTCTGAGCTTTAAAAGTAGTACAAGACTTCAGCGTCGGATATAACAGCAGCAACAACGTAGATGGCAAGGTTGACTGAAGCACGATCCATGGACGGGAATTGAACCGATCGGCGTATCGATTACGCTCTGGCGTACAGAGTCCTGTGCATTCACCTCCAGGCGTGCGTCACTGACAGTTGATTGGTTTGCGCCCCCGTATAATTGTCGCCTATGTTGTTGCCGTTGTTATCTCCGACGGTGAACCCTTGTGCTGGTTTGAACGTTTAAAACAGTAAATTACCAGTGGAACGCAGAAAAAATAATTCTGATATGCTGCTTTTGTTATTAATTCTCATAACTACTGCCTTATTCTGTGCAGTATTGCGTGGCGCAATAACTGGATATTATTTAGTATAGTTTTTTTCTGAAATTCAGCTTATCGGCAAGGAAATACTGTTCAGTTGGCGAAAACTAATTTATTAAACAGATTCTGTCTTTCGTGTCGAGAACCGTTGTTTGTTTAATGCTGCAGCACGGCGATGGATTCAAATTACGTCACAGAGACTTGCTTGCGCATTTCATACCGTCACGCACATTGCCTACCGTGCGCACCGCTAATTCCAAGCAAAAGTCTTCTATTCCTGTGGTTCAGTAAAAACGATGTCGGTGATAACTGCCGCTGATTTCAGCAGTGATGGGCGGTCTTCAAAAAAGGAAGCAACGCGGCATTTAGTATAACAAACATAAGGAACGGTAACGCCAACTAGTAAACTCACTCGCAAGCCGCTATGAGTGAAGGGGTTCGCGCTTTAGGGGGAGGGGGAGAGATAAAACAATAGGTGCCTGTGTGCAAAACAGATAAAAGCGAGAATTCCCGTTGCCGTATGCAACAAACTAACCACAGACAGGCAGGACTTTGATATTCTATCGAGAAAATGGAAAGTGGAGCAATACGCGTGGGTTGGACAGGCATTTAAAAGGTCATCGGTTTATTGTGCGACGCGGTGCGTGGCACGCGCACACGGGCCGCGTAATAGATATGCCAGACCCACACAGGAACCACAGCAGACTACAGCAGGCGTTATGAGGGTTGCGATCCGATAACGAATGCTGAACATGGGGGCGTGGTGGCACGCGTAGGCGCCGGCTCACGCCGCTACAGCCACCTGTGCCCGATCCCGCTTCCAGTCTTCTTGACTCTGTCTTGACAGCGGGCACAGGTAAGTCAGAGAAGAGAGAGTGCGGTAGATGCAACGCAAGCCTAAAAACTACTTCACGCGCAAGTCACCGCCCCAGAACCACCACAGTGGGATAACAGTAC
>JAYGXS010000003.1:56267514-56296431 GCA_036362985.1 Ligula intestinalis
CCTGCACCGGTCGACACTTCGGACCATCCAACCGACAAGTAACTAAATTGGACGCAACGGTGTTGACGCCGTGGCAACGTTCGGAAGGTAATCCTCCAGGAAATAGGTACAAAAACGTACCTTCTTGTGATCCTTTTTAAATATGATCGAATTTATGTCTGTGAGTTTCATAAGTAGCCAGTTAAATGTTTACCCGACAGTTAGTACCCTGACTGTTTTGGAATATGTCGCAATTCAATGCTGTTTGATGTATTTGTTAGAAGCGAAATTGTTGAAGAATTCGCATCACCCGTTGTACCCTCAACAAGTCCCCACTCCAAATATGTAAACCCTTGAGATAGGTATGACGAACATTCCGCCAAACGTTAAACGTTCAGTTTATACTTTGGCGGGCTTTCTTAGTTGCAACGTCCTATTTCAGCATTTCCCGACAGGTTTTAGTTACTCTAAGCCTCAGCACGGAAGGTGGAAATGAGCAAACAATGGACGGGCGAAGGACGGGAACATCACTCAGTGGCATGGAAAAACTAACAACACAGTGGATGAACATCGTATTCGACGTATAAGGCCGCTATCGAGGTCTTGGAGGACATGAAACGCGGAGGAGGAAGAGTGAGAGGTTCCGCTACGCAAATAAAACCTCCCGAGACATAACAATTAGTGTTTGGGAAACTTTGTGGGTCTGGACGGCGGGCGTGTGCGCGCCATAGACAGATCAACGGCGGCCTTTTTGATATATTCCGCGGTCTACACAGGCCAGCACGCCCTGCAGAGGAAACGCAACGACACAACCAATGGAAACTTGAATTGCCGCACGCGCCAGTGCCATTTACAATGCCCCTCGAATCCCACTCCTACCAACTCTCTGCCTCTCTCTCCCGAGCTCGCCTTGGAAACCAGGCACACACACATACAGACACGAGGGCACACCGACGCACAAACATGCGCTGCCACGTGGGGCAACGATGTTGTGTGATGGGTGCATGTGCTGCTGCTGCTACTGCTACTGCTGCCACCTTCAGCAAGTGAGCTTTGGCATTAACACGGCAAATACGTGCGTTGTGTGTGAGTCTGTGTGTCTGCAGTAGACACAAACTTTGTGTAAAAAAGTGAAAAGGGCCCGGCCCCAGACAGATATTTTAACCAGTGGGTGGGGAATTGCCTGCGTGCACAAACGTCAGCCGGAATCGTTGCACGTACTTTTACTCCCCCGAAGCGATCATGTAACTGCACGAAAACGGGCTCAACCAATAGGCATGTGTGTGTGAATATGGTACCTGCGATGTGTCGTCTTTGTAAAAAGAAAGCTCCGTGAAGATCGGATATGTAGCCCCACTCAAAAGAAGAGGGCAGGGACTCTTATAATATGCAAATGGTGATAAAGAGGTTTTATGGGTGGGGTAAATGAAACTTACAGGTAGCTGCAGAAGTTACGACTACAGTTGCACGATTCGGCTGTTTACGTATACCAATAAAGCGTAAAACGCAAGCGCGGAGTTTGAAATACTGGAATCTCGGAGCTGTAAACAGACAGGGAGATGAAACTAGTGGGTAGTAGTTAGACATTTCAGGTAAACTGAACCTCAACCTGTGATGATGATGAATTACACTGACGGAGAAAAAGTGAAGAATATATTGTTAAAACCGATCCTCGTGCTGGCTCTGAGATAAAATACAATTGCAGATGACAAGGGTACTAGCTTAAATCCCAACCTTCAATCTGTGTATAAGACCTAACCCTGACTCTCAATCTGTAATCCCCCACCCTAACCTCAACCACTAACCTGAATTCTCAACCCAAGCCCCAAATATAACCTCTAACCCTAGCCTTCAGTCTAGCCCTAATGCTAACACTCGACGGAAGCTTGACGGGGGCTGCGTGGAAAAAAAGAGGGTTAATATAAACCTACCTAAATGACAAAACTAGTTCAAAGGAGTAAGGACAAAGTACAGGCACGTATCCGTTCGTCAGGAGTTTAGGAGATGAAGAGAAAGGGAAAACGTGCCCATGATATGAATAAGCAAAAACTTGGTCTCGCAAATTACAAAAACTGAAAATCCCTAACGCTGTTAAGTAATGCATAGCGTTACTAGTATGGTTAAGTTTAGGATACGGCACTATGTTCTGCCATATAATTTAAGCGCAAGAACGCCTGTATTGTTAGTGCAGGTGTCTATATTCCCGTGTCCTGTTAAATGCCGGTGGTGGAAAATTTCGCTGCAATGGCTTTGCCCGCTCTGCGGTTCACGCGGTGAAAGTTGCCGCTCGTGACGTCTAATTGTCGGTATCATGACCGAGTCAATATGTCCCTAACGTTCTGCATTAGCTTGAAACTGAGCAGGTTGACCAAGTAAGCCAGATCTAGGCTGCAAGTGAACGGCGTCTCTGGCAACCACCCTTCTTTGCAGGTGACAGTGTACCCATAAGAAGTTTTCGGCTTATCACTAACTGCGTCGGTTGCGTCAGGATGTCCTATATGGCCATCAGCAGTAACCCGATTAGCCAAGCGACGCGTTGAGGGACGAAATAGCCAGTTCCCTAACAGGGAGCAACCGCTAGTGGGAAGACTTGTTGCTGTGTGATATTTTGTAGCCTCCTACATTGATTGCTACCGACTGGACGAAATTGTCTTCTGAATCAATCGAGCCTTAAACAGTGTCTGCGAACCCGATGCGACGACGAAGATTTGCGCTTACCATGCATTCTTCTTTAAAGTTGGCAATTTCGGAAAAGATGAGCAAAAAAACTGAAGGTATTTGATCATCACTAGTTGAGAACCATCCTTCGAGCGAAGTGTACTGACTTTTCCTACAATGGGACAGTCCGCAATCGCTGCAGAAACACCGCAAACATATACCAGGCCGCCCAAAAAAGACGAATGAGGTGGTTTGGACGCGTTTTTCGGCGCCCATTTCGACGGCTCCGTGGCGCTGTTTACCAAGCGGCGTTAAATGCGAAATCTGGCTCAGTATCGTTCAACAACACATGGCAGTGGTTTTCGGGAATCTGGTATTCAGGCTCACATATCTGCAAACCGAATGGATTAGGCCTGTCAGATCTACCACTGTTGATCGACACGGATGAAGAGGTACGACCTATGACATCATTGAGTCCGGTTACCTAAGACACCATCGATGGCATACTAAGTAAACACAGAGGATGTGGTGCGATTCTTTGACAAGACGAGTTGCCGATGAATGCGTAGAGGTAAAACTTCGACCGAATATTCAGAGAATTTACAGCTGCGGAACACTGAATTTAAGGGTCATCACCGAAGAGTACTTTCGACATTCTCACGCGATATCAGCTGATCCAGCAGGAGTACGATTATTAAATTAAGACAAACATGCGCACATACGTCGTATACACGCCACCAGGCACGCTAGATTGACTATGTTCTTGACGGCAACTCAACGCAGTGCGCTGTGCCGGTTACAGAACCAAACATTTATCAGTTTGCTTTTGAGGGTTCGGCAGTGGTTGATCGCATGTGGCCCGTGACTAAATACACTTTTGACAGTTTCAAGGGTTCTATTAGTGTAACAGGCCTTTGTAAGGTGACTTTGACAGTTTTAGTGGGGGCGAGTGTTGACTTTGAAGCATAGTTGCTGAAAACAACTAGCTATGTCTACAGTTGTTATAATAAAAAACGAAGGGTCATGACATGGGGTCGAGGGGCAAAGCAATGTGAAAAAAACGCAGAGATAAATTTCTTCTGTTTTATGGCACTCGGCGCCAGAAACTAAAGGCAAATTCAGCACGACAAGAGTCCCTAGTGAGAGGCATAAAAAAACATAGGATCAGGACTGCATTCGGACAGAAATATGCAATAGGTTTCAGCGGATATCGGCTACCTGTGGTCTTGTAATACAAATTTACGAAATACACCAACTGTTCTTTCATAATTAAACGACGCTCTCGATTGGAAAGAAGTTAAGAAGCAGCTTTCAAATTACTTTGTTGGTTCCGCTACTCATGCCACCTTGAATATGCCTTTCTGATAATGGTATAGAGAAAAGAAAACCCGACCAAGCAGGCATCCTAGGCCTTAGACTTAACAGCAACCTCAGAAATGTGCTAGACATTGAGAACATTATGAGCAAACACTTTTTCTGTCAAGAAAGGCCTTACATACGATGTAGTCATGGCACTGAGAAAACATCTACCGGCCGGCAACGGCAGACCGATTGTGATTGGGAAAGTTCTAAACGCAACCAATAAACTGCACCATCCTGGCTTGTGTGTGTCGTAGTCCACTAGGAAGATTGGTGTAGCAGACCTTGGCCGCCGTGGAGCGAGTGGGAACAAGACGAAGATGCGTCTGCTGCGGGTCCCACTTGACTTGTCGATTTCAATGGTAACCTCGAATTTTACGTGGAGGTGTAGGTAACATAGCTCATTGCGTCACATCCTCTGCATCTGGAGCTATCGTGAAGGTGGTCAAGTGTCAATATAAGGGCAAACAGCTAACGTGCACCTAGTGAACGTCTATATGATCGCAGTCTACAACTAAAGTCGGTGGACTATCGGCTAGTTCAACTTCAGAGTGCATTACAGTAGCCAGTCGACCACAAGAGAAATTAACAATTGGAGCAGGGATTTGCATGAAACATGGGAAACGGCGCATTACACACGAAAACAGTTACATGGGTAAAAAATTAAGAAAAATGCACGTGAACTGTGGTACACAATGTAAGATTTGCTAGACATTCAAATGAGTGTAAGGAGGATCTCCAACGTGACCGTACTGTTAGTGACTGAGAAAGAAGAGCTCGCCAAATGCAACTTTAAAAGCTTTTCTGGGCTATAAGTTGTTAGAGAAAAGAACACTGGAAGCGGTCCTGCCAGGTAAACTTGGGAAGCTTTTTGAAAACACTTAACATCCTGAGTGCGCCTGGAAACTAGGCTTCGGAGAGGGGTGCTAAAAACAACAGCATACAAATGTAATGATGTTCTCACTCGTTTTGATGCTAGCACTCAGTTGTACGTTGGAGCATTTTTGAAAGTTTGTTACCGGTTGTTAGAGAGGAAATCTGGAATAATATTTACATTCAGTTGAGGCAAAAAGGAAAGGAAACAAAGCAAAGGTCTGGCTTGCGCAACGCACAAAAACTATTTTAGACTTAATAGGTCAATATCAGAAACAAAGGCCATTAACAGGAGGCCAGGGTACGGAACAAACTGTCAGAAGTGAATTGTAAAACAGCCCCAACTCAAGGACAAAGTAATACTTGGCCTTGTAGCAGTAAGAAAGACATTACTAAGGCTGGAGATTCATCTCTGTGACTACCCAAAAAGGCAAGCCTACAGTTTTTGTAAAGCAGACATTCGGCTATTTAGGTGAGGGGGTTATACAGGGGTAGTATACTCAGCTTTTTAGGAGGATAATGGGAATTGGAGAAAGCCGTCATACACTTGACGTGAAGATGGTCGTAGGCTGGCGTTGGCGCCTAATTGCTGAAAAAATATCTGTACAGTCGGTGCAGCCCGCTGTCTATTGTCTGGACCACTGATGACCTCCTCCTCAGTTTTGCCCAAGTGCTGACCATGGCGAGAGTCACCGAGACCCACGTGTATTTTTCGGTAGAAGAATACGCATAGCTTCACTACCACAACCAAGGAGAAGCAGGATATACTGATAAGTTACTATATTCTGTATCTGAGATGAAAGAGCATCACTGGTTGCAGGGTCTGGAATAAATTGTGGGCTTGTGAGAGCGTGTGCCGGTGATAAAAAAATACACAAACCAACTGGCTAGCACCGGTGATAAGTTTGGCTTAGCATTAGTTGGACGAAGCATTCGTCCGACGCACTGACTCGATGAATTCCGCAGTACCGTGACGTAGATGCCAAATGTATGCAGGAGGCTGAGATAGGACCAAGGCTGTATTTTTACTAATATATCGGAATAATGGGATATTTATCTCCACTCCCTTCAAGAAAATGGTGGTAAGTTCATTACTGCAACAATTTCCATAGGTGAACAAAGAGGAGTCGAGAAAGTAGCCAGCTTGCTCAAAAAGTGTATTTTCCGAAATCAAAAGGTGCCTAAAAATTTAGATGTCTACTGCCACAAATATATTCAAAAGAATGAATGAGGCAATCGTTTGTTATAGGCCAAGCTGCACCCGGATATACTTCTTCGTACTTCACAAATATCTGTTGGGAGTGGCCCAGGGTTACCCGTCGACAGAACACGTCAAAGACATGCGATAATAAAATAAGCTTAAAGCGATCACATCGAACGTCAAATTTATAATAGCCTTTTAACCTACTACGAACCATTCTGGGAAGTAATGTATAGATAAGCAGATGGAGAGGAACATGGAGCCTAATATCAAACAAGAAATATGAAGCAAGATACGTCAAGGGATTGAGTGAGAAAATTTAAAACTAAAGAATGCATCACAATACGATGGGTTTGATTGGGTGACAAAAGTATTGTTCAAAAGACATACGTCTGCTCCCTTGATCTCAGAATGATGTATGAAGCGAAGATTAGAGGTTCCCATTTCCGGACACATTGTCATAATGTGTTGTCTTGCGCGAATTCGAACACCTGGCAGTGTCATAGACGACTTAACGATATCTCTATCAGCAGCTTCATCCGCGCATAGCATTAGACTGGGAGGAAGGGTCCGTGACTTGCAGCTGTCACTGCATCTTCGATCATTTGTCTCAGGTTGGTCAAGGGCCGAGGTCACGTGTTCATCAATGAGGGACAGGGACGAAGTAGGTTCTGAGGACTTCCGTGTGTCAGAGTCAGCAGACATGTTTAGAGAGTAGCGCATTTGACTGTTTTTTTCATCTAGCTTTAGTGTTTGTGGTGGAGGTGTGTGGTTGGATGGTGATGGAGTGCTGTTCCCAAAACATATAGCACTCGGCGCCGAACTCTGCAGAGTAACATAATTTGCTGGAAAAACGCCGATCCGACCATCCGCATCCTGACCAACGTACCAACCTTCACTGTGCGAGTCCTGGGCATTCATGGATATTACCTGAAGAAATGTTTTATTTTTATTTAATTGTATGTCTAGTGGTCATATAAAAGGCGTTTCGTGCAAAACGCCATGTTGCTACGCAAGAACCACGGTAAAATGTCATGCAATGCACACTGGTGGTCGACTGACGCTATTCTGTCTTCGAGTAAAACAGCGGTATTATTCAGCAGACAGACAGATAAGCCAGTCATATAAGTTTTAAATAATCATAGGTGGAGTTAGAACGATCTTCAAAGGGACTGGGTCTTCATGTTAATCACAGTTAAAGGTAGTCTATCTTAGGTTTAAGATCAACTCTCGCTCCCAAATCTGACTGGACAAGCCAAATGAATATCCAAAACAAAGTGGTGAATATTTTAAAGAGCAAAGGTTTGGTAAAAAATAAGTGGGATAGAAAGATAAGCGTAGTCCTCGACTAAATAAAACAAAAGTTTGCGGAGTTCATGAGGACATTTCTAAGTTTATACATATAAAGCAAGGCTAGTCGTTAAAATGAAAAAAAGTTTACACCTGGCATATGACTATATGTCATCTGCATAAAATTAAAATTTTAAATAACATAAATTATATGAGTACTTGAATATATTCGTCTAGTTCCGTTTGTTACGACATTATAAACGTGCAAACTTTCAGCTTTCGATAAGAAATTGCGGCTGTGGCCAGTTCATGGGGAACGATAGAAGTAAGCTTACTTTAATGACGTCTCCACGAACCAAAGATAGTTCGTCATCACTTTTAGGTTTATAATCGTAAGCAATATACGCGAACTTCTCTTTCAAGCGACATTCACAAAGAGACGGGCGGGCGGGCAGGGGTGAGGGCGTCAGCAAATCTGAACCCTGGCTTTCTACGGGTTCATCCTGTTCATTTTTTGTTTTCAAAACTGCTATACCGAAATCATCATTCTGTTGCATTTCTGTTGTCTTCATTATCATGTATCCTGACAACTAGGCCGATCTTTCGCAACAGCCGCCGGCCTAAATGCATTACAAATAATGCGCCTAAAAGCTCAAACCAATTAAAGATTCTCTTCATTCACAAATCCTGGTTTCGTAATATACAACTCTGAAATCGACTAATTATTCAATTTCATGGTGCCTTTTTAAAAACCGTTTATCTTAAGTTAAAGCTGTGTAGCAAAGTATCTCCCGCAACTTCCGACAGGAGCATGGGAATACATTGGTCCAATACTTAAGGACGCAAAGTCATTGTTTAAAAAAAACGGCACTTCAATAATGCAAAAGTGGGATTTTTCGCAAAGCGAAAACTCGCTTCAATAGCGAACGGACGTTTTGGAACCATGCTTGTATGCACAAAAATATATACTCTTGAATATCGTATATCCGCATGCAATGTCGCTCAATTATCCCTGGGTTAGATATGCGGGGTTCTTTTGTACTCTGTCTACTTTAACCGTCCTTTTGATCTTCAATATTATCATGTGTATGACAAAGTGGCGCCGGTTGATCATGTTACGGGACCTCAAACTCCCGATGAGCCTTGGTTATCGATCCAGGCCCCTGCCAGTAGCCGCGCTAAGGAGGCTGGAATAGGCACTCTTGATCAGCAGGTGTCACCAGCCAACTATTTTCACCTTTACGATTGCTACAACTGTGGCTTGATTCAGTGTTCCATTATTAAGAAGGCCGACGCTGATAATTTTGACACGAGCTTTTTCCACGATTCTGTCGAAAACTCTTGATCATAGGTAATAGTTGGATATTGTGAGACATGCGCAGATTGTACGGTATTTATAGTTCGTAGCAGTCATATACGTACGAACTTTAGTTTTTAGTTCCTGTAAACACCGCTTGTGGTCTTCATTTTTTCAATCATGGCTTTTCACTTCGCCTTCGACCAATTAATTACCGCGATTCCCTTGTCCGTGTTGGATGTGGACTTGATAATTGCACGGTAATTATGCTCGCTGTCGTCAGAGTTCTCGCTGGGCCTGGTCCTTCCCACCTGCTTAAATTCTCTTGCTCATGCAATGTCTCAGTACGCAGTATGGGAGTGGTAAATCGTTGCGCTTGTTGGTGGAATGGGGGCCTAAGAAATATAACTCGAGCAGTTCGCGGCTCATGCAGTCGTCAATTCTTAGGAGTATTTCGGCCTCCTTAAACTCGAGGATATGGTCGAGTCTGTCGGGTGAGTTGCAACCTGGGGGTTGGTTTCTTTCTTCCTCCCCACCGCTGCCTGCTCAGCCATTTGCATCCGGAATAAATACCGGTATTGCCGACGCAGTTGCCTCATCCGCGAGGGCACAAGATCTGGTAAACGACTCCGGCCGTTTCCTGTCATGGCAGTGGGTCTTTCGGCGCGTGATGACTGCTTCCGGCCTGTGCACAACTCAAAATACAAGTGGGGTGACCAGCCGGCTGACTTCTTAGATAGATAGATAGAGAACTATATTTTGATGATAATATCAAAATTTTCAGCAAAAAAGTGGCTCCATTCACGGAGAGTAAAAATAAGATCAATTATGGGGTCCAAAAAGCTCAAGAGTAAACGGTCAAAGATAACAAAATGCTCAAAGTAAGAAGTCGACACGGTTACCACATCTGTTATGGAGACAGGTCTGCCTTCAGCTTCTCAATTTCCATTTCTTCACACGTGAGGAATCGTGCTAAGAATGGGAGTACCGAGTACTGGTAGGCCGATGTACGGCAGGTCATATGACGGAAGCTTCGGCGCATGGTACGAGAAGATTTCGCAGCCATTAATTCACAGTGGAGAGGGTGAGCGACCTCACATAGAATACGGTCCACGAAATTCTTGACCGATTTAAAATGTCGCTGTATGATGAGGTCAGCTAAAAAAACATAGGAATAACCGGCAGCTGAAGAGAGCATGCGGAGAATACGTTTAATAATAAGCAAGTCTTACTTGAGTAGTGCTGGAAAAGTAACTGGAGAGCAATGAAGAATAAGAGGGAGGATACGGGCATCTATAAAACGCCAGATGAGAGCTTGTGGGGTGCGATATGAACGCAAGCGGCGGACATAATACAAAAGTTTGCGGATTTTTATCAAAAGTTCTTCAATATGAAGAGTAAATGAGAGGTTGAAAGCAAGTGTTACACCAAGGTATCGGAAGGAGGATACATTTTTGTGCAGAAAGTCAATGGTTTCAGGGCTGGTAGGGGGTCGCAGCCGAAAAATGCACTGGACTGACTTCCGCTCATTAAGTAAAAGGCCATTTTCTGACGACCCTGCTGTGACATGGTCCAGTCCATCCTTCAGTGTTTGGCGATGGGTCTGGCTTTTGAGAGGATGGCCGACAACCATATCGTCAGCGTATTTGGCAAACAAACATACGTTTGGAGATCGTAGGTCATCAGTATGGAGGGAAAAAAGATGAGGGGATAATATAGAACCCTGCAGAACTCCACAATTGTTGGGAAGGACCGTGGATTTTCGCTTCCCGGTCTGAACGAATTGGGTGCGGGAAGAAAAATAGTCCCTTAGCCATGAGACAACCCAGCCAGGAGAGCCACATGCAGAGGTTTTACTAAGAAGAAGATGGCGCGGGATCGTGTTGAAGGCTGAGGAATAGTCAAGAAAAGCACATGCGTAAGCACGGCATCCCTTATCCAAGTCCCTAAGAGCAGAGTGGACTACTAAAGCAACTGCATCTAGTGTACTACGCCTCGCCTTATACGCAAACTGCAAGGGATCAGAAAAATTGGATGAAAATGGCTTAATGATGTCCAAAGCGACTCGTTATGTAAGTTTGAGGAGTGCAGAAGAGCAGGCGATTGGGCGAAAGGATTTGGGACACGTTGAAGTGGTTTTTTTCGGGATAAGAGTGATTTTGACCAAACGCCAACCGTCAGGAATCTTGGACTCCATGAAAGATAAATTAATAAGATGTGCCAAGACAGGAGCTAATTGAAAAGAGCAAGATTTAAGGAGAAATGGGGAGAAGCTCTCTGGTTCGGCAGCTGTTGTACCTTTAACCTTGTTTAGGTGTTTCATCACTGTTGCCACAGACACTGGAGAAAAATAACTTGGTGGTAACGAAATATTATTTGTCAGGAGATAGGACTCGGTGGGAGTATGGATGAAGTTTGAGTTTAAGCTGTCTAGGTCAGCGTCAACATGTGCCAGCGTATTGCGTTGACCAGTGAGAAGTTTAAGACTTTTCCATATTTCGGATGAAGAGAGAGGAGACGAAGATGTAGAAGAAGTACATAACTGACTAACAAAAAGGTCATTTAGTCTTGCGATCTCGCGTTTTATAAGGGCATTAACGTCCTTCAATATTTCTCGTAAACCTAGTTTGTAGAACAGTTCCTTGTCTCTTCTCAAAGTTTTTAAGTGGGGAGAAGATATTCGGTCTGGTCTAACCATGACCGTGTCAAAAGGACAACAAATATTTAAAATTCCGTTGAGAAATGTTGTAAGATAACTCGAACACGACTCGACATTCCTGTTTTCGAGAACGATGGGAATGCATTCAGATATACAAGTCTGAAGCAAGGAAATATTATGTGGGGACGTGTCACGAAGGTGTAATTTCCTCTCGGGCGTTACTAACAGCCCTTTGTTGGTCTTAGAATAGATTTTTGGTTGACAGAGCAGTACGGAATGGTCTGAGCCTGCCAATGGAGCTCTATTTTTTACAGCAAAAAGCTTTGGATAGTTAGTCAGGATATGATCGAGTGGGGCGTCATCTCGTGTATTGAAATTAACTAAGTCACTAAATCCTAACAATATGAGGGGACGTAGATTTACTCGATTGAAGTCCACACATAAAATAATTACATGCTCGCAAGACAGTGCGGCAAGCTTTTGGGAAAGAAAATCAAAAAAGTGGGTAAGGGCATCTTGACAGGTGGAAGGGGGTATGTAAATACTAACATAAATGATGCCTTTTGAGTTGTGTAAAAATTTTGGCCTACAAACTACTGCAATAACGTCTATGTGGTCTTCGGAGTAAGAAAAAAGGGACTTACAGTTTGTACACCATTGCTGGTTTACAAAAACTGCTACTCCGCCACCTCTGCTGATTGATCGGGATTTTCTGTCCGAACGAAAACAGCAATAAGCTGGAGATGTGATGAGCTGCGACTCTATATCCCTATTGAGCCAGGTCTCTTGAAGACAGATTACACCGCACTTACTGTGTTCCTGTTTCAACATAAGTGCATTCAATTCGAGACTTTTATTGAAAATAGACCTGCAGTTAGTGGACATTAGACCCGGAAGAGACATTGAGGCTAATGGTTGACGCTTCATAGCTTGTTTCCAACCGCATCGGTGCTTACGCGATCGTATTGCATTCTATTGGATAACATTTGGTGCTGATATACTCCGATACATTCTTCACATACGGAAGAGCTCCCCGAACATTAGGGCCATTTGGGTGTGTTTTATTCTCTCGTCTGCGTACGCACACACTGACGGAATTGTGTGGGTGACCATTCACTCTCAATACCCGTAGGAGATATTGTAATCCAGTAACTTTTTCTTTCACTTCACTGCGATGCATCTCAACGCACCGATAAATCGCTTTATTGCAGCTGCGTTTGTGATTGATCGGGTGGTCGCTGTTGAAGTTCAGGACTTGCATACTGCTGTCCGCTTTCCTGAAAACATTAGTTTTTAGGCCACCACCGTCTTTGCTGCAATAGGGACATCTAGGAAGCAGTAAAATACCGTTGTCACCACTGTCGTGGATCAATTTTTCAGCCATAATTCTAGTTCGTATTCACGCCTCTAACATCACTATCTTGCTTATTTACGCCTGAACTGCTGGCGTGTCTTTGGGTGTGCGGAGTGCAGGGGGAGGTGGGGGGGGTTCGATCGTCGTCTTGCCGATTACGCTCACTCTGTTAGCGAGATTCCCAGTGGGGAAGACTGACCGTCACTGGAGCTCCATGACATTTGATACCCACGCTGCGTTTACCGTGAGATTGACGGCGTAGCAGGACATGGACATACGTGGTTTTTCACGCTAATTCAACTCACATAGCATGCACGGCTCGAGGCTGCACGGCCTTAGTGCCGTGGGCAACAGCAGTTTCTGCTGCCAGATTCACGGGGAGAGTACGAGACTGCCGCGCACGTGCGAGTCAGTGGTTTACACCAATCCAAAGACCGGTATGGCCAGCTGGCAGTAACCGGTTAGTCAGCACTCGGGACTCAACCCAATCAAACTTGGATTGTCACGCTGTATCGTGAGATGCTACTGCTAAATAATGGGTTCCAGCCTTATCATCAACGGTGCTCCTTATCAATTCTAACCTGTACCAGCTCTAAGGCACACTTAGACACGCAAAATGTGATTTCCTGTCCTCTGCAGCACTGCTATTCCTTCTGTTATTAGCATAACAAACACTACTAGCCAACACAATAATTTCTGCTGTCGCGTCAGGCACTTCACGACAATCCTCCGATTTAAGGTAAGCTGCGTCCTTGTTCCTGATCTCTCTCTTTTTTCCTTTGTTCGTTTTGCTCTGCCCTCTCTACTCGCTTTTTACCACTCCTCCCTCTCTTTCTTTCTTACCCCTCATCTGTTAATCTTTGTTGATCTTTATCTATTACCCTTCGCACCTTACACCCTTTCTCTCTCCCCTTTTTTTCCCTTTCTTCCTCTGCTTATCCACATTAGCAAGGTTCACCAGCTTGTCTCTCTCTCTCCTTTCGGCCCCGCCCACGGACGACAACCGGCAACGGAGCATAGATAGTGCCTTTCAGTCGATGACTGACTGGTTAATCCTCTCAGAAGGGTGTTGGCCCAGGCTTCATGCAGGGCTGCTGTCACACTTCTGAGATTGAATGGTTTGAATGCGTACGCAATGCCAGTCCTCAGCCAACCACGGTCCCTGCGGCCTGGTAGGCGCTGACACTTTCTCTCGTTTCTTACTCTCTGTTGGCGACTGAGCTCGCGCTCCCACTGGATTTCAGGCCCCACCTCAGGCGTCCGAAAAGCTAGGCGGCCACCAAAGCGGTGGTGGGGAGAGTGAGGTCGACCATCGGCTTGTTTCTCTCCTCACTTAAATAAATGTGCATGCGCTTGAATCTATCACGGTGCGCTAAAAGCCATGGCTTGGAGGGTTTTCCAACTGACGGGAAAACTCGGGCCCCCCTACGATGCTGCTCCTTTTGTATGCGTGTGCATTGTGTGTGCGTATGGGAGGAGAGGGAGGACCGGGAGTAGGGCTGCAATGGCTCTCTCTCTCTTAATGTGGCCTTTATGGCGCTTCCGCGCATGCAGGAGCATATCTAGCGAGTTGGTTGACTCAAATGTGCGCGTGTTGAGTGATTACCGCGCCAGCCACCTACACCCTGCCTCATCCCCAGCCTTATTGACTTTGTCTTTACACCGGAAACAGAGGTGTGATTGGCGAGCGAGTGGGTAGATTCTGCGCGAGTCTGCCTAAACGCCTGTTTTTCTTTCGCGCTAGTTTTCTGTGTTGCTCCTGCTTCCGTAGCCTTCGTGTTGCTTGTCCAGCTCGCCTTAGTGTCTGTTGCGGCTTGCTTCAGGGTCTGCTGCGGCTGTTTGAGCACGCGGTGCCCATCGTCGAAATCGACGTGGTAACTGTCGGTTGCTGTCGAAGTTCAGGACTTGCATAGTGCTGGCCGATTTCCTGAACACATTAGTTTTTAGGCCACTACCATCTTTGCTGCAAACGAGGACATCTAGGAAGCGGTAAAATGCCATTGCTACTAAAAGTTAGCGAGTAACATATACAATTTCCTATTAGCAATATTCCGGTACCAAAGGATAGAATAATTCCATTTGGATCAATGGATAGAGGCGACATAATCATAACATCCTTAGCAATGATATGTTAACGAATCAAAACGGTTCCCGTTCCACTAGAAAAAACCAGCATACAATTCATAACGCTAAAGCTAGGACGACCCAGTGACCAAATTTCTACACCATAAGATATGCGATCATATGGAATGCCCTACCCAACGACATTCGCAAAAGCCACAGTTTAGCCGAATGAAGAAGGAAGACTTAGCAATTCTTCTCAAATGACATGACGCATATATTTCTGAACAAAATAGGACATTTTGCGAACCAGTTCTTTGACATACAAATCGGACCAAAAGGGATCTGACGGTCCAGGAAAGTTCCCGCTCATTTTGGGGAAAACTGGCCACTGCTGAAGGCTTTCCAGACGACGGTTTCCAATGCTAATCAAATCAAGGCTTGAGAAAAATTGTGCCTGCCTTCCTGGGTTTTTGACGGCGCCTAAGATGTGCTTTACAAATAAACCTTATCATTATTAATAGGCACCTGTAGCCTTTGGTAATAGTGCGCCGTGATTGTGAATTTTGGCGGTATTCCGCGCGTTGACTGGTGGAGGTTACCAGCCGTCATCGAAATCGATGGTCGAAACAAACACACAAGCCCCCCCCCCCACCTAAGAAAAACATTACGCGCACGCACGCCGCCAACGTTTGCTCCTCTCTACTGCAAAAAACTACGGTGACTAGATCGATATCATGCTTTGGAAACGTTTACCGGCGTATTGCCGGCCTTACTCTCCAGGCCGTTTGCGAAGGTTCTCAGCCACATTCGGCTTAACCGAGCCTGCTCAGAGTGCAATTGATGCACGTAGTCACCTCCTATCCACCTACTCCTCTACCACACAACCCCCCATTAGAACGCATCTAGTGCGATCCGAACATGGGTTTTTCGCCTAAGGCATACGCCGGAAAAAGTTGCCAAAGCAAGATATCGATCCAGGTGCCGTATTTTTTTGGGGGTGGAGGATAGGAGCAAATGCAGGAGGCGTGCGTGCGCGTAGAGTTTTTTTAAGTGGGGAGGGCTTGTGTGTGGGTTTGATCATCGATTTCGCTGACAGCTTGTAACTTTCCTCAGTCAACTCATGGAAAACCGCCAAAATACATAATCACTGCGCACTAGTACCAAAGGCTACGGGGGCCTTTTCGACTCTATCCTTTGGTCTGACTGGAACCATTCTATCCTTTGGTACCCGAACATTACTAATAAGGTTGGGGTTCCAATTATCTTGCGAAGATTACAATGAACCAGGGTGGGTACATCCTGAAAGAGATCGGTGTAGAATTACCCAATAACATATAGTCCTGATCAAAAACCAAAAACACGGCGGACCCGTGGCTCAAGTGTTAGAGCGTTCGCCTCTGGCCGGAGAGACGCGAGTTCGAAACTCGAGTGTGGCCGCAACATCCATTACTACACAGGAGTTGAGCTGCCACCATCTGATGTCACCCAAAAAAGCAGAAAAGCTTAGTGAGTGTGCTCTCCATTTTTTGGTTAAATACCATAATAAAAAATGTTTTTTAAAACTCATAAAGGCTTGCCTAATCAATAGACATGTAGATCTGTCCAACTTTACCGTCCTCATACGGTTCCGTGTTGGACTGAATCCAGAGGCAATCCGTACAGCGAAGTTATCTTGACCATCATCTCGTTGCAGTGGCGTTTAAACCCCTTTGATAATCTGTGTGCCCTTTCACAGGTTACTTTTTCCAACTACTCTCTCGCAACTTACCACAGCAGCTGTCTTTGTCTCTTCGCGATTACCTTGCGTAGAAACCATCATGCCGTTTAAGCATGCAGTATAATTCTTCTGGAATGATTTGATAATGCATGTTTAGCATATACTATTTAGCCCAGTGACCGTTACACGGTACTACGGAACGCTCCTCCCCAAGGCATCATGTCATTGCCCAAGTCCTAAAAAACTGCCACTTAGCCCCTGAAATGGTGTGCTCGATGATGCAAGAATTTCCAAAAGACGTCGCAAAATTCCCATTATTATCCCAAATCTACATATTTTCCATAAATCCTGAGTGCAGCCTACCACCACCCGCCCTCACTCCTTACATCCTTTTCAGATGATTTCACCTGAACACAAACGTACCTTAGAAATATGATAACTGGTAACAAAATTAAAAAAAGGTCAAAAGCTATGAGTCAAAAATGAAGTTTCCCAAAACGTTTTTATAATCGAAGCTTTGGAAAGGTAGGAGTCAATACTTTAAAAGAGTTGTTTTTAACCCGCGGAGGTCATCATTGCGAGAATGACCGATACGATTGCATTGGGCGAGCCTGGTGTCCACCTCATCAAGGATAATATTTCTCTTTATGAGGACGCAAAGCTTCTAGATCATGGAAGCATCATTGTATCTGAAAGGTTGGGGTTTTGGATCAGTGGTTTTAGCTGTCTTTCTATTAGTAATTTTACGTAATCAAAGCACGTGTTTTAGGAAAAGTGTTGTGCTTACTTTATGTTGTTTGATTTTTCATCGCATAACCTGTAATTTTAGTCATGTGAAAAATTTACCTACGGTCGTCTTATAAATGCATTTGAAAGCTTCAAATTGTGAAATTCCGTGGCCATGCCTATTGATAACATTTTTCTGTTTTGCTCATCTTTCGTTTTCCTTTCATTTTGATAGCTCTGTAACGTGGCGAGGAAACAGCCACCAGTTCTCCCTTCCCTATCCGAATATTTGTCTCCATGCTATAAGTCAAAATCCCTACGGTGGAGCTGAGAATGTTCGCTTTCCTCAACCGCACCTCTTTATGATGGTGGAGGGAGAGCGCGTGTGGTCCACTGGGCAACCTGAAGTTCACGCCAGTGGCGACGTTGAAATGGTAGACAACGCAAATAACCACAACACT
This sequence comes from Ligula intestinalis, assembly GCA_036362985.1. Taxonomy (NCBI): domain Eukaryota; kingdom Metazoa; phylum Platyhelminthes; class Cestoda; order Diphyllobothriidea; family Diphyllobothriidae; genus Ligula; species Ligula intestinalis. The sequence goes on from JAYGXS010000003.1 coordinate 56,285,153, forward strand.
GAAAGTGGCAATTCCAGCGGATCAGAAGAGAATGGTGATAGCGATTTTGTAAATGATGATGAGCAGCCGACAGCCGTGTTACGCTTTGTTCCTGACGACCAACGTGCCCTGGAGGAAATGTATACTGCTATTGCAGACTGCCAAGCTCTCAATCCCGACCCGGACGACTTTTCGGAATCAGAGCTTAACGGCCTTAATGAATTGGAAGAGGGAGAAAATGAATGCGCTGAAGTGGAAGATGGTCCTGGTGAGATTGGTTAGATTACAGTCTGTACAAGATTCCATTTTATTCCCCTTGGAACATCGTTTTTTTATATTTGTATAGCCGGATGCCTCAAACATGTGTGGTCAGATTTCTAAGGAATGAAAATTCCTGAGAGGAGACAGGGCGTGTGGATCCCATTATTTTCGAGGCATTCGAAATGGAGTTTCCATCTCGGCAACGTGTATGCGATTATGTTCCTGACCGCTAGTATTTAGGAGCCGAACTTAAGAATATTCTATGAACGGCTACAAAATTATTTGTAAATATTGATAATCTATGATTTCAGGCCTTCAGAAGACAGAAATTCTGGCCTTCACCACAGGAAGTCTTTTAGGGAGATTTACCAGTTGACATCTTTAACATTCCTTCTATGCTCCTGGGTTGTTCTTTTTCTTGTCGAAATTAGTAAATTTTATGTGCACACGAGAAACACTGTTGTTTGCCCTGAGTGTGTGGACAACCCAGTAATCCCCTTCCGGGGCAAAAAACAGGAGTTTAGTTGGAACCCCGTTCTCCTTTTAATTTTACAAAAGTCTCTGAGACTGAGAGTCCGTTTTTAACCGTCCGCGATTTCGAGATATCCCTTGTTGGTCTTCAAGTTAAAATAATTTTCACAAAGAATCTATACCATGCGAATCTTTTCTATATCGTTAGACTGTCGATCAAATTGGGTTAACATTTGATGAAGTATGCATGTATACCTTTCATATATTTTGAACATTAAAGTCATGAAAGCGTTTTCATTATCTCTTTTCATTGTAAGTACTTAAACGATGCAATTTCATCTGTCAGAATCTTGACCCGAAACACCTGATGTTTGACATGACTAAAGGAGAACGATAATCAGTGTTATTTGAAATTTTGATTGAACTTCTAGTTATTTAAATGCCAATCGCTGCAGTTTTTGAAGTCATTGTGCTTACATCTCCCCATTTTGTGGCAAAGCCATCTTTTTTAGGGAAAATAAAATAAATTGTAGCTTTGGCTATCATTAACCACATTTATTCTGCCCTATTTTTGTGTTCATATCTTATTTTATATCTCGTGAAAATCGTATATACTGTATACGTGGCCATTTTTTTGTAATTTCAACTGTCTCAGATGTTTCAAAGCTGGCTTTTAGTCGTATTCCCTGTGTAATCGTATGCAGTTTTAATACGTCTCTGTTCTACTTGTATTATATACAACTAGAGTTTTGGCTATTGGCAAAATAGCGGTTAGCGATGGGTATAAGCATACTTGATCATGCAAGCATGCATGTATATTTATGATAAATCGTTTTGTTGGTTAGATTCATTGTGCATTTATTGCAGATCAAATGCATTGAAAAAACTGTACCAATAGGGATTTCAAAGGTATTCACATATATTTCCCTCAATAAAAACCTGACCTGCTCATAGACTCTTTCATACCGATATTTTGACTTCACTTTTTCAAGACAATTGAGACATTTTTCATACTACTCTTTTTCATTCTTTCAGCAATCGAGGATGGTGAAGTAGATCCGGAAAATTTCAAAGATGCATAAGCTGCAACCTTTCCCAAAGGTCCTGTTTTTAAAAAAAGATTATATAAAATGATTTTTACGCTACGTTTGTTCTTTCAGTTTCTTATATTCTCCACAACTTAGGGCTTCCAATTTTTGATTTGATCCACCATTACAGGCTCCTTCATCTTTTCTTTGACGGAAATGCTTCCACTGAACCAGTCCTGATGTCGTTTTCGTCTGTATTAAGAATATTTATTGCGTTGACATAGATTTATTGGGTAACATGATCCAGCTATCTTGTGTCCCCTTCTGCTGTCTGGGGACCATCCACTATTTAAACGTAAGTCGTGGTTCTTCCAGCGCTGGCTACCCATATCGCCCTTCTTAAAAACCTCTTTCCTAAACACGATATAGTTTATAAATCGCCAGTGATACGAGCGTCATTACATTCTCTTCAATTTATAGTGAGTTGAGGGGTTACTATTGCTATTTACTATGCCGTCATGACTAGGCACTCCCAGATGTCGTGATTCGAGTCAACTAGTGCATTATTATTTTGAGACAGATATACTTTGCCATATTCGCTGTAGATACTATAAGAGGGTGTATGTCCTCGTACTAGCTGGTAGTCATTAAAGCGCAGGTGTTTAAGTGGGGAAATAAATCCATCGCCGAGACTCGGTAGCCTATTCCTTGTAGAAGGTATGATGTTACATCTAAGTTGTGATGTCAGAATATCATAATCATCAAGCCAAGTAGCTAGTAGCAAAATAAGATCGAAAGCATCGAAAGAGATTGAGTTATTATGTACAGAAACATGAATTGTTACCCCAGGCATGGGCTAGCGGCGTGTGACCGTTGTAACAACTGCTTTTATTGTGGAGAGCAAGCTAAAGTGCTTTTTCGTGTAACTGATGTTTTGCATTGGCAAAAAACAGCATACTCAAGTTTTTGACCATCGGAATGGTTCATACTGTAGTTAGTCGACACATTAAAGGCAAGGAAATGCATCTGTGCTTGTTGCAGAGCTGTTGATACCACTTGTGTTTGTATAGTTAGCCGACGGTGGTACTCTTGAAGTCCTGAAGACCTTCCGAAATAGGTAGGTGCCTCTATTCTTCAGCTAAAAGCAGATGTTCTTGTAGGTTTTCCGATGGCTGCGTTGGCCACTATGGATGGCCGACTGGGGACGCCTCTATGTGATTAGCCTGTCACCTTAACATTTTAGTTTTTCCCGTCAGGTGAAACTTCTCATCGGAACTGAGCAGCGGAACGGTAATTTTGCTTTAGGTATCTTATATATTGCGCTGCCAGACACGGCGTTGCGTTGCGAATCATCCAAGTATTTCGCATCACGCTCATTCCCTGCTGTACTAGAACGCCCTGTTGGCGTTTGTTGAGGCTGAGGTAGTTTATGTGCAGCCAATTCCTCTTGACTACAAGATCACTTATTTCTGTGTTTTTTTAATCAACTCAGCAATTGTGCTAACGTCGCACGCGACACTGAAGGTTCAGAGCAATGCAGTGGGTGCCGTTGCGTGGTTAGCTGTGGTGCATCTCAACAGTAGCGTTTGCTCTCGCAGATGGTATTTTTTCCTGACGGATATTTGTGCAATGGCCGAAATTTCCGCGCTCGTCATTGATATGTATTAATATAATACTTCTCTTGCCTGGTTTTCGCTACCCTTATGGACAACTGCGTGGTAGCAGTTTATGTACCATCTTATAATTAACAAAATAAGGGTCAAACCAGCTGGCAGCATCAATTCGAGTTGGTTATCTCTCTGAATGAGGACTTACTTACTTGTAACTAGAACAGTGGGTTGTTGGTGACCCCATCTCAGTGCCAGCACTCGGCGGAGATAGAAGATCTGGTCGGTGCAGCCACGACCTGGTCGAAATCCACTCTGGTTTGGGTGGGTGCGCTGGTCTCTCGCAGTTTTGAAACGTTTGGGAAGAAGAGACGTGAATTTTTTCGCTGCTACGTCGATAAGGAAAATGTCTCTGTAATTGCTGCACGCTCGTCTGCCGCCTTTTTTAAACAGGAGGAGGATCACTGCTTTACTCCAGTCAGAGGGCACAACTGCGCTGCAGCTGAAATCTGGATTTCACTTCATTGTCGTGTGGTGCAACCGTTGCATGCACCAGGCTCATGAACAACCCGTTACTCTTTCACGATCTGTCGCCTCATTTATCCTACCAAGAAAGAATGCAAGCTCGCATTTCGGCAAGGTTTTAAAATGCAAGTACAAAAAGGAAATAGGTAGAAAACTGGGGCTCTTCTACGGGTGTATTGACATAGCAGGCATTGAGTTAACTATAATTTTCGCGAAATTTTATTCAGTTAGCCTAAAGGTGTGCGGGAACAAACGGAAAAATTTGAAAGTTGCAACTTAGAGGTGTGTAAACGGTCGAAAAGCCGGTAACGCAATGTTAGTGCTTAAAGAAGACCGTCTTAGGTGCGAAGTTATGTGGCAGGCAAAGGGAGTCCAAATATTCAGCTTAACTCCTATATTTAACCTGCAGCTAGACCCAACCCTAACCATAAATGATGACCGCAACAGTAAAATCTGAACTAATCCTACACACATTACAAAGGTAGACTGTGGTGCACATTATGGTGATCGAAACTTGGGCTTGCATACTTAGCTGCTACGCGTTTTCTGTATAGATAGCATATCAAAAAGTTGGGGAAATTTTTAAGGCCTAGCATAAAAATCCGGACGCTAGTTAGAGCATGGAGTCCGCAGAGATAAGGAATGGCTTTCATTCACGCAAACTACTGATGAGTTACTTTATATAAAATTTGGAAAACGAGGCATGATACTGTAGCGCCTTCCACCTTCGGCACCACGCATCAGGTCACGAGATTTCCCCGCCTCTGGGAATGTCAATCACACCTGCCGCAAACTGCGCCAGTGCTGAACCTATCACGCCGGTTAGCCATTACGCACACACTAACTCCTGCTTCCCATTAAAGCTGACTCACACAAAGACCGTTCTGTAGACATTGGGATGACTGCCACACACATTCTTCAGACTCGGACCTCTCGGGGCCGGATGTGCACTCAGGGCAGTTTCATGAAGTGAAAGATGGGCAAACGCCTCTGAGCTTCCTATTGTTTGCACAGTGACTGGAAAGTGCACCGATACAGTAGAAAATGCAAAAAAGCGGCAATTTACATAGTTGCAGACGAAAGTGAGCAGCTGCTAGTCTGGGGAAAATCGTGAGCATACACACCTACGCACTTATCACGAGTACTATAACCACATAGATACAGTACCTCAGTTCAGTGGCGATGTGAAGTGACACGATACATTTAGTAGGTCTATCGCAACGTGCTAAGGCTAAGAATATTTAACACTAATGGAGGCAATATTCCAGGTCCGGTTTCTTAGAAGATGACAGAAGTCTTGGAATGCCACATTTATATGTAGGAAGCATGTATTCTTTACAGAATGAGTTGCAGAATAATTAGAAGGAAGGTTGACTCGGGCTGGCGTTGCATTCGACCGTGAGGACCGTATGAGAGCGTGGCAGTGTCGTCGCGTCCACCCCGCTCGGGGGCGGAATTACTGAAAGAACTTGCTGAGGAGCTAGCCAAACCGCTTTCTATGCTTCTCAGTACCTCGTTTAACGCAGGTTGTTTACCCGCCGATTGGAAATCCGCACGGATCACACCGTTGTCTTAAGGCGGCAGAAAGGTTTCTGCAAACAGTTATAGACCAATCAGCCTCACTTCGATCTGTTGCAAGATTATGGAAAAGGTAGTAAAACGAGAGCTGATGCGTTTCTTAGAGCAGCATAACCTTCTATCGGATGCGCAACATGGGTTCCGCAGAGGCAGGTCCTGCGTGACGAACCTGCTCCATTGTTTGGAACGCTGGACTCGGGCAGTTGATGGAGGAAATCCGCTTCATGTAATTTACATCGACTTCAAGAAGGCTGTTGATAGCGTCCAACATCAACGACATCTGCACAAACTCAGCCAAATAAGTGTTCGAGGAAATCTGCTGAAGTGGATTCAAAGCATCTTACTTGGCCGCTCCCAAACTGTCCATATTGGTGACCAGCAGTCGGCAGACGTTGCAGTCGAGAGCGGTGTCCCCCAAGGCTCTGTCCTTGGCCCTATACTGTTCATTATATACGTCAATGACTCCGTCCGTGAACTGGACTGCGATGTGGCTATGTTTGCCGATGACATAAAGATTTGGAACGTCGTCAGAAATTCAGCTGACGAAGAAAATTTGCAGCTCAACCTAAACCGTCTTCAAACTTGGTCTCAAGACTGGCTTTTGCCGTTTAACGAGAAGAAATGCAGTATCCTACGAGTTGGCCGACCCAGCTCTCAGAACCCCATGGTTTACAGCCTAAATGGCATCCAAATGCAAGAAGTGGACGCGCAGAAAGATTTGGGAGTATGGATCTCTTCGTCTCTCAAGCCCTCGCTGCACTGCGCAAAAGTAGCCAAGTCTGCGATGTATGTCCTGTATCTTGTCAAAAGGGCTTTCTGTGCCTTCGATAAAGACTGCTTTGCTAAGGTCTTTGGAACATTTGTGCGGCCGAAGTTGGAGTTCGCAATCCAAGCATGGAAACCCTGGACCGCGAAAGACCTAAATTCCCTCGAGAAGGTCCAAAGGCGCGCGACCAAACTGGTTACCGGTCAGAGCTTTTTACCCTACGAAAAACGTTTAGCTAATCTCGATCTATTTCCGTTAAGTTACAGACAGATACGTGGCGATCTGATACAAGCATTTCGTATAATGCGTGGGCAGGACTGTTGTCTTCTACTTGCGACTTCTTCGAGTTAGCAACAACGATGAACTTAAGAGGGCATCTTTTCAAACTACGCATAACAGGGGCCAGACTAGACACACGCAAGTTCTTCTTTGGTAAAAGAGTAGTTGAAGCTTGAAATGCTCTCCCCGAGGATATTGTTATGTCCCCATTTGTGGATGCATTCAAGGGAAATTTAGATATTCATACCCGAAATGCCCACTAAAATTAGACCTGGCGAGACTGAAATTATATATACATGCATATAAACATACTACTCACTGATTTTCAGTAATAGTTAGTTACGAATACAAAGAATTGCAAGCTTCGAGTCCACCAAACGTTGTGATCCGAGGCTACGCGGATTTGTAAAACTTTTCCCGATTCAGGCATGGAATGCTCTGCCCGCGGACATTGTCATGTCGCCATCTGAGCACACGTTTACGTTTAAGTCAGACGCATCTGTGGGCATGTTTACGACACTATTAAGCTAGAACAAATAGCCACTGAGCCCCCGAAAATAAACTGCCAGTTGCCGAACGCAAATTGTGAATAATCACATTATAAAAAACATACTACTCGCTAATTTTCAGTAATATGTTTGTTTAGAAAACTACCGATTACATTTCTTCTGTCGATTAGTAGGCAGACTCGTTAAACCAACGAGGGTGCACGATGAGGTTCGCGTGACCTCAGCAGCCTTTTCTTCGTGCGACCCTTGGTATTATGGCGAAAACCGCGATGGACTCTCCCTGACATGCTTCAAACACTCTTAGCACAGGCCATCTGCTTCGAATATATTCTTCACCCTCTCCCCCTCGGGCGACAGTTTTTCTCCTTAAATCTCTCAAATGGCATTCAAACCCCTAGACTTATGAACAATGCCTAAGGAGTTTTTTAACTGTCGGCCCTTAAATTTCTGGCAACGCCACTGTTCTGAAATGTTCTGCAGATCAAATGCATTGAAAAAAACTGTACCAATAGGGAGTTCAAAGGTATTTTCCTATATTTCCCTCAATAAAAACCTGACCTGACCTGAGTTCTGGCGTCAATAATCGGGAGCGGCCGCCGAATGCTCTGTTTGTCTCGCGGCCTTGGTGGCGATTGGTTGGACGGCGCGAGGGTAGACGCCGGCGTGGGTAGTCCGTGTCTCGTGCACAAAGTTGTCTGGTTTGAGGCACGCCAAAATGTGCATTCGGGCAAGGTCCTGCTCTGAGTGACCTTATCTGTGACGTCAAGATTTAGGAGGGCCTCGGGCAGCAGCCACCACTACAGGACAAAAGCAAAACGTACAGTCTGAAAAATCTCCCTGCGCATTTCTCAGAAACTATATAAATTTGCATGCGATTAATCTGATAATCAACTTCCTTCCACCTATTCTCCACTACTTCTGTACAGAATAAATTATTCCTTCCACCTGGCTTCTCACTTTCTCTTTTCCTACGGAACTGGGCCTGGAAATTGTAGTGGTAAGGGTTTTACCCATAACCTTAACACACTGCGGTATCTGAAAAATTTAATCCACACAGACAACACAGTATTCTTGATTGCTCTTAGTTCCACACAGATGACAAATCTCGCGATTCCGTGCGTTTTTAAATGGCTGCGTGGGTTTTGTTTGTTTCGCTCGTGAGAAAAAACGTGTCTTGCACTTCTCGGAGGGAAAAATATGAAAGGAAGAAATTCGACAGCATGCCAATTACCGATCTGCATCAACATAACCTGATTTCTGCAAATATTCTTATTTTCCGATTTAAAAGTCATGTTGGCAAACATATGTTTTTGGCAATTCATCATCGGGCCAGTATAATGCAAGGCCTAAAATGGTCAGTTATATGTAGTGTAGTGTTTAAATGGTTCTCGGGTTAAGGAATAGGGGTGCGATTAGTCATCGTGGTGTTTCCACGTCTTAAGCATGCGGGTTCCAGCCTGCTGGGGGCGTTGGATCCGGCGAGCAAGGAAGAGGGGGAGAAAGGGATGTTCTCACAGTCGGCGTGCGTAGTTGCGGACGTCTGTTCTGTTGGCACGATATTCACTGTTGTGGTTGGCCAGGATAGGCAGACTGCGGCTACCGGCATCTTTTGACAGCAGAGGGCGGGCTTTGCTAAACGGATCGCTACTGCCTTGGCTGTGGCGAACACCCGTTTGCGCAGGTCTTTAGAGTAGTGTGTCAGAACCTGATATATGACATGAAAGGCCTCTTTCGTGAAAACTTGGCGTTTCATATCGATCAAGAGTTCAAGGATTGATTTGTTAGTAATCTTATTGATTCGATGAGGTTTGTAGCTAATAGTCTACGAAAAGTTCGAGATTTATAGCCCCTTAAATGCATGTGCAGTGACAATTTTAACTACATGTTTTCATGTTTATCAGGGCCGTTTGTGGTGTAGACCAGACAAGAAGACGAGAACAGCAGTATATTTCGGCGACCAAAAGCCATGTATAACAAACACTCCTTTTTGTGGGGTAGAGATACTAAAACGTTTCCGAATAAGGAAGTGGCCTTCGTGTTACTTGACAGTAACTTGAAATCAACATTTCGATGGGAAAACCTTCAGGATACCTAAAATTTTAAGATCTGCACTAGCGTCAGCACTGAGCAAATGTTCCTGCCTAGCTGGAGCATCCACTGAGAGACTCCGGCTGCTTTTCGTATTCGTTCGCTAGAACTATGTTTTCCTCATTTTTATGTGCATATGTGCCTTGCCTAAGAAACTTAGCACGGGCGCTGAAACCCTAATGCCCGATAGGCATGACGAATAATTGTTTTTCAGCCAGTTACCTGTGTTTTTTGTAGAATATAGGTCAAATTACCATTGGGAAATAAATTGTGACCGCCTCATACAGTTGCAAGTAACACATCCTAGTAACCGTCTACTGAAACCCCTATGCCCGAATGTTCTCAACTTGCAGGTTAGAGAAAAGATTATTTTAGCTACAAAGGCCTTTATAGATATCCTGTACCCTCCCTAAATTTCATCATAATTTGGCTTTGAGAATGGACACGTCCAAATCCCAAATAACTTCAATATTTGCCAATAAACGACTCATTTCCAGTATCTGCCCTTTGAGTACGATATTAACGAACACAGTACGATGGCTATGGCTAAAAATTATGTGTTCCAATTCGCTTTAGTCCACTGTGTCATCAGCAAGTAAGGAGATTAGGCATCCCACACTGCTTCCTGATTTGCTGTACTGCATCAAACTTACTGGATATTTAATTCTTGTTGCTTTGTTGAGTACATACCATTCAGCGTCCGCGCGATTATACCCAAAGCCATATCGCGAATAGACACACAAATTAAGAAGTTAAGGAACTGGATGCTTGAGAGATTTTTGATTCACGCTTACCCTCAGGAAAGGTTTAACAAAATAATAGTAAGTAATTTGCCACCACCGAGTAGCTGGTCGATGAAATTCTCACTATGATTCTGTTCCGACATATCTGCACTGTACAAAGCCTTCTTAACAGTCCTCGGTCACCGTTGACGTACAAAATCGCATAAATTCATGCATAGATGCAGGTTAAAAGAAATGCAAGTTTTCTAGTGTATTTCGGATTTCGCATTGAGGAAGTTTGTTTGAGAAGGAGACGGATAACATGGACTTTACATCTTCCGAAAATAAATGTGCACGTAATTTGGCTTTCAAGACTGCTTAGTTAAACGGCAGCCTAATTTCGAGGAAAATATTAATCTAGAGGAAAGCATATTTGAAGGCAACAAAACTTGAATGGTTAGGTGTGGAGCTAAGGAGTGGTGAAATTATCATGGAGGAATTACGAGTGGCATAAAGTTTATCTGCCGGAGTAAGAGCGTTGACCGTGGGCGTTAGGGTTAGAGTTAACACGAAATAGGAAGCAGAGGTCATAGTCAAGTCAAGCTACTTGATTTATCTACATTACTGGACTATAATGACTTCATGATGAAGCTTGGATCCCCATTGTCAATACTAGAGAAACTGTTTGATGGTACTTTATCTGATGGTCCTTCGCAAGATTGTAAAAAGCTTGACTCCCTCGTCCATCTGATAACCACTGAAGATTTTGATAGGCAAAAGCGAAATTATAACTTTATTCTAAAGAACGCCTCCACGCTTAGTTGCCCATTTGATATTGCTACAGGCTTTCTATGCTCGGGTGAGTTCAACTAAAAAATTGCGGAAGCAAAGCGTCTTCAATCGCATAGCAAGAATCCGCCCATCATAGTTAAATTGTTTTTACCGACCGAGATGGACTCAATCTTTGCTCAACGAGATCGCATTCCTCGATATTTAGAAATGACTAAAAGTTTCCTCTGCCGAGATCTTACACCAACGGAGCGAAGAAATGCGGCTTTCCAATCAAATAGACCAATGAATTATCAGCCTACTATGCTCAGCCTACTATTAATAGCGTCAATGCACTCGCTAACCCTTCACCTCGGATGTCTGGTCATAGTCCCACTAATGTCAGTACACCTGTTATCTCTGCCCTCCGGATGTCTGGTCATAATCCCGTTAACGTCAATGCGCAAGTTAGTCCGCCCCCTCGATGTCCGGTCCTAAAAGCTCCTCCACTCCACCATATACTGCGATTACAACTAGTCTTAAAACGTTCTCTGTCCAACGATCGATAAATTCGGTTGCCTTTAACGCTGCAACAAGCCCATCGATAATGTCGGCAGCACTATCAAAAGCGTTTAGGCCGACCACTTCCCCACTGTACCTCCTTCCGTAGGTATTCGTTTTGTCCCGCTCCCCCCCCC
>JAYGXS010000003.1:56302285-56324054 GCA_036362985.1 Ligula intestinalis
AGTGGAAAGGATACGATACGGGGGATATCCAAGGGTCTGTACAAATGATCCGTTTGGAGTGAGGGGTAATCACAGAATATTAGTTAGATACCGGCGGGAGTGCAGCGCTGTGGGCAACTGCGGGTGAGAGCCATGGCTGTGCTGACGGCAGGAGTGTGTAACGGTGACACATGACGGCGGGAAGAGCATGTAACGACGACACGGAACGGGGGGAAGTAGTGCCAGCAGAGGGGGAGAGAAGGAAGACCTTATATGCACCAAAAGACGTTCACACCATCCTCATCCGGATCCGCGCCAAAAGTGACATTTGTGTGTTCAAGCACCCATGGTTCGGGTTGGCTCGTTACATAGCCTCCTTCCGAGTTGCAGCACTCTCCTCAGTGCTGGTGAAATTGATGTTCGGAGGGGGGTAGGTGTGTGCGCCTCTCCATCCCACCGCCGCCACCAATGTAGTGGGCCGAAAATTTTGAGGTTGGCACACGCCTATAGGAGTAATTCACGCATATGATTCTCCAGAAGTAACGCCAAACGGGGTTTTCAATCACAAAAACATGCAATCGTAGAAAGAGATTGAAGAATAACACGATAGTAAGAAATAAGGTCTGTTGATATGAAAAGGAATGGTAAACAATAAAGAATGGGAAGGATACGGTACGGGGGATTACCGAGGCTCTGTACAAATGACCAATCTGGAATGGAGGGTGTTTTCTAATGTCTGATCGGTTGCCGGTGGGGAATGCAGTGCTGTGTGCGACTGCAGGGGCGGGACGGGAGTGCTGACATTAAGTGTGGGACTGTGATACGAATGATGACGACGCTGGCGGGAAGGGGGTCAGCGGCTGTGAGGGAAAAGGGCACCGGCTTCTTCACTGACACTCGCTAACATCATCTTCATCCTGAGTTCACCAAGTGACCTTGGTGCATTCAAACACCCATGGTTCAGGTTGGCTCGTTACACAGGTCCACCTGTAGCGGGCCGGGGATGTCGAGGTTGGCACACACCTAAAGGATAAGAGACGTGAAGATGGTTCTGTAGCGGAAACTCGGAACTGGATTGATAACCATCACCCAAGAACAGAAATATCAAGGCCGAAGTAAAAGGGAACATAAATATACGGAGAGGAATCTACTAGTAATAAAGAATACGTACAGAGTAAGTAAATAATATGAGGATAGGAAACGGCGTTGCATAGATGCAAGTCCCATTTGGAGTGGAGTGCGTTATCTAGTGTCTGATCAGTTACCGGCGGGAAATACAGCGCTGTGGGCGACTGCAGGGAAGGGACGGGAGTGTTGACATTGTGTGTGGGACTGCGATAAAATTGATGACGACGGCGGCGGGAAGGGGGTCAGTGGCTGTGAGGGAAAAGGGCACCGGTTTCTCCACTGACTCTCGATCACAGCATCTCCATCCTGGGTCCGCACCAAAAGTGACCTTGGTGCATTCAAACACCCATGGTTCGGGTTGGCTCGTTACACATTGTAACAAACCACCCGGACCCTCGTTTGTTTTAATTGGTTTCCGTGGTTGTCTGAAAGGATTTTTTGGTTTTTTTAGGAAGACACGGCTCGCGGTTGAGTTTCGTCGGCGGACTTTTTCTTTTGTACTCCTTCTTCACATTCTCAATCCAAACGTTAAGTGTCACGTTTTTTTACTACACTTTTCATCTATATTTTTCTACTTGGTTATCCATACAATAAACTTTACTTCATTCTCCATATTCTCGTATTTTCTCATGGATGCTTTCGGAGATAATCATAATTCTCCTTTTGATGAGATGGATAATCTCTTAGGGAGTATCTTCTGTGAAAGACCAAAACCTGTACAACCTCCACTGATTCCAATTTCGGCTCCTAACAACCCGTTTGGCTGGCCCCGCTCGGACGTAACAACATGTCCACCGGTATTAACTGGGGGTGTAGCGGCCGACCCGGTAGGTCTGATCGGTTTGTTTAAAATGGACCCCTTGGCGGGCAATGAACGTTTTGGCTAGTGACTTGGTGCACCTGGTGGCTTCTCCTCTTTTTCCGTTCTAGTGCAAGTGATTGACGGAGAGGACACTTCCCCACCTGTGGACGCTCCCAACGCCACTCCCCCTCTGAACTCGACCGATTAACCGCTTCCCCACTGGCCAGTGTTTACCCTGTTTCCATTTACGATTTCTCTATCATTCCCCTAATACAATATACTCTTCCAATCAGAGTTGGACTTTTGCTGACTGCCTGATAGTCCGATGACTCTTGACAATCACGACAATGATGAAACGAGTCGGCCCACAGAGGATTCTCAGGGTACCTCTGAGAAGATAGGCAAGAAGCCGGACACCTCCTCTGTCCCGGGTATTACACTGGTGGCAGCGCCAGAGAACGACCCACCGCCCGCTAGCCAAAAGGTCCTATCGGTCCCTCTCTCCTTTGCCCCATTTAATGGCACCAAAGATTTCCGGTCCTGGCTTCGACGCCTTCGATACTATATTGACACAGCCCCGTCAGACGAATGCAGTCACTTAGTCCTTACGCATTTGGCCGACGACCAATTTGATCGGGCACTCGAGGCCGGGCTTTCGCGCGATACAAAATTCAAGTGTCTCTGTGAACAACTCGAGCGCCTTTTCCAGCCGTCGTTGTCCATCGAAGAGGCAATGGGGAGACTTACCAACGGGCAGCGGCAAGCCAACGAAACTCCGCGGCAATTCGCAGACCGGCTTATTCGCCTCTGCCGAGACGCCTTCCCCTCCCTCGCGGCCGCCGAGCGAGACCAAGTCGTCCTCTTTTACTTCAAGCGAGGCCTGGGTTCCCGGGAGGTCTGCTATTCTCTTCGCATCCAGCCACCAGGGGATCTCAACGACGCCATCTCGCGTGCTTCGCGGATATTAGAGCCTGACCCCTCCACCACCACTGGCTCTACCCCTGGGACTGCGTGGCGACCCAACCCCGCCAACCATCAATCCGGGACCCAGTCGTGGTCACACTCGCGGCCTTCCTCGTTTTACCGCCAAGACCGGGGCAACAGGAACGGTGGATTGCGGAATATCTACAGGGTTCCACCCAGGAACCCTCCCAACGGACCTCCCCGCGATCGTCAACGCAACCCTACCTGGACCAACAACGAAGGTAACAATGTTGTTCCCGTTTGCTCTAACATGTCTTTTTCGGATGAACCTTTTTACACCACGCTTCAGGTAGACAACCAGTCTGTTAAGGTGCTGATCGACACTGGCGCCTCTGTGTCCCTCGTAAGGGCCGATCAGCTCTCTGACACCCGGGCCGGTCACATTTGCCCACCCGCTCAACCCACCTCACTCCGTACCGCCACCGGTAAAGATATGGTTATACTCGGCACCGTTACGCTCCCACTCACGTTCTCGTCCAGGAACCGCCGACACACTTTCTTTGTTACTCCTACGCTGACGTGGGACATGATACTAGGGCTCGATTTCCTATCAGACCACCGATGCCTTCTGAACGCTTATGACCGCACTCTGACGTTTGCTTAGGAGTTACCGGTTGTTGAGGCTTACCCTTGTTCATTTGACGCAGACGCTATCTGTGCTGCTATCGCGGCGGCCGCTGCCCTTCCTCCGACAGACATCGAGTCCGTTATGCCCACTGACCCAGATATAACAGAGCAGGACCGGCAGGTCCTCCGCGATCTGCTCATCGAGGTGGGCGATATTTTTGCTTGGGACGACTCGTCCCTCGGTAGAACAGCAGTCATTCGACACTCCATAGACACGGGCACCGCCAAACCAGTTTGGCAACCGCCACGGCGGATACCACCTCATTTCCAACACGAAGTGAATGACATGTTACAAAAAATGCTTAAAGCTCAAGTGATACGGCCGTCTAAGTCACCCTGGGCCTCCCCCGTCACGCTTGTGCCCAAGAAGGACGGAAGCCTTCGGTTTTGCATTGACTACCGTCGACTCAATGCACTTACTACTCGCGATTCATTCCCATTACCTCGGATCGACGTCACTCTTGATGCCCTCGCCGGAGCCTAGTGGTTCTCCACGCTATACTTAAAGTCTGGATATTGGCAAGTCGAGGTAGAACCGGACGACCGTCACAAAACGGCGTTCATATTGCCGCAAGGGCTTTTCGAATTTTAGACGATGCCTTTCGGCTTTTGCAATGCGTCAGCCACCTTCCAACGGCTGCTGCAATGCGTATTGGCTCATCTGTATCCGACTCGCTGCTTGATCTACCTCGACGATGTGAATGTGTTTGGTCGCTCAATTTCAGAGCACACTGACAACCTCGCCGCGGTACTATTTGCCTTGCGCGCCGCGGGCCTCCGCCTTAACCCCCAGAAGTGCCAATTCCTGCGGCGTCAGGTCACGTTCCTGGGATATGAGGTTACCCCGAGGGCATTCACGTCTCACCGGCTAGAATCGACGCAGTTCGCACGTGGCCCGTTCCCACGTCAGCCACCGAAGTCAGGGGTTTTCTCGGCCTCGCTTCGTACTACCGTCGCTTTATTAAGGGTTTCGCGGAAATCGCTCGCCCCTTGCATCTACTGACTGAACGTAACCGTAAGTTTGCTTGGTCCGACAAATGCCAGCTTGCGTTCGAGGAACTGAAAAACCGCCTTTTCGCCGCGCCCGTCCTTATGCTCCCCAACACCACTCCGGATGCCCCGTCTTTTATTCTTGACAGCGACGCTAACGCAGAAGCTATTGGCGCAGTCCTGTCTCAAGCCGATGACACTGGGTGCGAACGGCCTGTCTGTTTTGCCAGCCGGTTCCTCTCCAGAACGGAACGCAACTATAGCACATATAGCAGGGAACTGCTAGCACTTATAACATTCCTCAAACGTTTTAAACCCTTCCTATTGGGCCAACCCTTCGTTATTCGCACCGACCACAAAGCCTTGCAGTGGCTTCACAACTCGAAGGACGCCAAGGGCAAATATGCCCGCTGGCAGGAACTTTTACAACAATTCACCTACAAGTGTCAGTTTAGACCCAGTCGCCAACATGGCGACGCCAATGCGATGTCCCGACGACCCTTCCCAGCGTCACCACCCGAGCTCGCTGCAGAACCCGCCACGGTTGCCGCTCTGACGGTCAGCGAACCCACCCGGTACCATTGGGCGGTTGCTCAAAGCACCGACCCCGACACGGCCATTATTTATGATCACCAGCTGCACGGCCGTCCTCGGCCAACGGAGACTGATTTACGCGGCTCCTCCGAAGCCGCCCGCATGCTATGTAACCAGTGGGCGAATTTATTCGTCGAGAACGAACTCCTATTCATGACGGGTACTTCGACACAGCCCGCCCGTCTCGTCGTCCCCGGTTGTTTAACGGCCACCGTTCTTAAGGACCTCCACCAAGAACTCGGGTATGTAGGTTCCTTCAAAACGGAAGCCGCAGCGCGCCAGAGATTCTGGTGGCCGCATCTCCACGAGGACGTGTCCACCTTCTGCAAGGCATGTGCCACCTGTGCCTCGTTTAAGGGCCCTACCCCTAAATTTCAGGCACCTATGCAACCCATGACAACCGGGTTCCCGTTTGAACGAGTCAGCATTGAAATCGTTGGACCGATCAACCCCCCCCCCACTCGGGCGGGGAACCGTTACATACTTGTGTTAATTGATTACTTTACTAAGTGGGTCGAGGCTATCCCCATCGCCAAACAGGACGCGGCGACGGTGACTGATGCTATTCTGAGCGAGTGGATATGCCGGTTCAGTGCACCCCTGTCATTACACTCCGATTGCGGCGCAAACTTCCAGAGCCGGTTGCTCCAGGACGTCTGCGACCTCCTCGCCACTCACAAAACCCGTACCACTCCCGGACATCCAGAGGGCAATGGGCTGGTCAAACGTACAAACCAGACGCTCATTAATCTTCTCAAAGCCTTTGTCCTTCGCTTACCATCCACCGACTGGGACACCCGTCTGCCTTACGCCTTGATGGCGTATAGGGCGACCGTTCATTCATCTACTGGGTACGCTCCGTTATTCATGCTCACGTGCCGCCACTTTCGGTTGCTGTTCGACTCCACCCGCCCTGCCCTCGCCCCACCATCTCACACGGCCGACAGCTATGTCATCGACCTATGTGAAACCCTTCGATTAACCCACAACCTGGCACGCGAACACCTTCGTGCCTCGGCCGACCGACAAAAAGACTATTTTGATCGCCACCTACATGGTTCCCCCTACCAACGCAGCGACTACGTCCTGCGTCGTCGTGACGTACCTCCCGTCGGATCATCGGCAAAGTTCTTCTGTCCATGGGAAGGGCCATTCGTCGTCGTCGATGTCCTCTCTCCCGCGACGTACATCCTTCGCGACGCCCAGATTCCCGACGCCCCCGAGTTCACGGCGCATTTCGCAAAGCTCAGACCCTACAACGGGTCCGCCCCTATTACAACGCCGACCAACCTGGCCATCCTACCGCCACACTTGGTACAATCGCCGGGTGCGGAGGTCGAAGTGACCACGCACCCAACTCCGCCCCCTGGCAGCCCTGGGGACAGGGCTCTTCCTAGATGGGGAGGGGGCATTGTAGCGGCCGACCCGGTAGGTCTGATCAGTTTGTTTAAAATGGACCCCTTGGTGGGCAATGAACGTTTTGGCTAGTGACATGATGCACGTGGTGGCTTCTCCTCTTTTTCCGTTCTAGTGCAAGTGATTGACGGAGAGGACACTTCCCCACCTGTGGACGCTCCCAACGCCACTCCCTCTCTGAACTCGACCGATTAACCGCTTCCCAACTGGCCAGTGTTTACCCTGTTTCCATTTACGATTTCTCTATCATTCCCCTAATACAATATACTCTTCCAATCATAGTTGGACTTTTGCTGACTGCCTGATAGTCCGATGACTCTTGACAATCACGACAATGATGAAACGAGTCGGCCCACAGAGGATTCTCAGGGTACCTCTGAGAAGATAGGCAAGAAGCCGGACACCTCCTCTGTCCCGGGTATTACAGGGGAACGCGCAATAAACGCAACCGAAAACACCAAAACGTAAACGAAAAGGAGAAGAGTAAAACAAACAAAAGCAAAAACCAGGCAATGCAAAAAATAAGCAATGTAAACATTTCAATCAATAAAAAGCGAAAATCACCCCAACGTATGCAAAAAAAGCCAAAAAACAAACATATCGAATAGAACCTGGCGGATACGGAAATATGCGCAAAATAATCTATGGCCAAAAAACCGTGAAGGCAAGGTAACTTCAGGAAATACTTAACGACATATATCGGTCACTCTACGAGGTTAAGGAATCAGGGCACGTATTATTACTGTCGTTGATGAATTTGTACCATGCATGGTTAGTCTTATACGTACTATGCTTCTCTTCACCATGTCGACTGACCCACAGATGCGAGCCTTAGTTGAGACGGCTAGCCCTGCCCTGCCCTGGTACCAGTAACATGTCTAGTCAACCATACACTTCATTACAGTCGTCGGTGACTTTGTACCGTGCTTGGTTAGTCTTACACGTGCCATGCTTCTCTTCACCATGTCGACTGACCCACAGATGCGAGCCTTAGTATTGATGGCTTGTATATTTTCACCATCAGTGACAACCTTAACGCGGGCATGGTGAGCCCACATGCCCTGGCAGCTTAACCAATTGGCCTCCATGTAAGACCACAACTCAGGATAATGGGCTCGGATATCCTGCAATATAACTCTGAATCTTGAACGGCTTAGTGTATTCACAACCTTTCTACCAAATACCATAGCATTGTCGACTGTATGTCCTCCATATAGCTTTAAAACCTTCTGCCTGAAGGCCTGAAGGACGTGAAATGTGCATATCAGGATGCAAATGTTCGCTGAATTTACTAACTTAATTGTTGTTATTTATTTGTTTATCTAACCCTTTAGCAACTGCACATAACGGTAGTTGTCTTTTTTACCGATAGGTCAAAATATACATTTTTATACTGTTTCACCGACATAGCCTCATTCTAGTTCCGGTAGATTCACGTAAAAGCAGGTAATCTATTGCGTAAATACTGAATAATATCTAAAAATTTAGCACTTTATCAATTTCCAGCCAGAAATAGTTTGTATTACTCGATATACTATAAGAGATAATTTTCATCCTGCGTAGCCTCTTCGGTAATTCAAACTTTCTGTCGCAATTTTGTGCATAACTTTGCTCAGAACATATCCTATCACTCGCTTTCTATTCAATATGATACCCAAGCCACAACTGAGGCATAAATTAACCCGGAATACCAATTCTCCTAACGATAAACCCATCTTAAGCATGAAGAAACTTGATCTTGATGCTTTAGACAACTTTAGCAAGCTTTATAACCAATTTGCTTGCCTGTTTACGGTCCTTGGTGCCATCTTTGATGGAAAGGTATCTACGCTCACTTCTCAGCAATGTGAGAAACTAGAGCCTTTCGTTAATATGGTGTCTACTGAGACCCGTGATCGGCAAAAAAGGAATTTTAATTTTCGTTTGAAAAATGCTTCGAAAGATAAACAACCTATAGATGTTGCTGTTCAGTTTCTTTACTCTTGTGGCTTTAATTTTAAAGATGCAGAAGCTAAAAGACTCTCATCCCGAAGTAAAAACCCGCCGATTCTCGTAAAACTTTGTTCGGCGATAGAAGTAGACCTTATATTCTCTCAACATGAGCGGTCAGTCAACTATTTAAAGGAAAATAAACTTTACATATGCAGGGATAAAACGCCAATGGAGCGTCGGGTTTTATCGAAAGAAGCAAATGAGAACACTGGCTCCGTTTCAACAAAACCAAAAGTTGTCTCTGAGGCCGGCCCTCCCACTCAGGTAAGCCCACATGCCTCTGGGTCAATGTCAGTTTCCCCTGATACTTCTCCCATTCACCTTACTCGTGATTCGAGTGAGATTGTAGCCTCGCCAAGTTGTTCTCCTTCTAAGCCAACCACGTCTAAATAACTTTAAATTCCGATCAACCTTCATTTGAACTAGGAAAACTGCCATCTGAATGGAAAATGGCAAATATTTACCCGATATACAAGGGCGGAGTCCGCACAAAGGTCAACAATTACCGGCCCGTCAGCCTAACTTGCATTTGCTGTAAGGTGATGGAAACGATAATTAAGAAGACGACAATGGAGTTCTTGGAGGAGAACAATCTACTGTCAGCGCTCCAACACGGCTTCAGAAGGAACCATTCTTGCCTTTACAGCCTTCTACTCTCCACTGAGCAATGGACTCGCGCACTAGATGAAGATGGTAAGGTTGACATCATCTATACGGACTTCAAGAAGGCATTAGATAGCGTCCCACTTAAGCGTCTAATGTATAAATTGTCAGAAATTGGCATAAGAGGAAACCTTCTGGCATGGATCACAGATTTTCTCACAGGGCGATCGCAAACTGTGTGCATCGGTGACTCAAAGTCAAGCCCTACATATGTTCTGAGTGGCGTCCCCCAAGACTGTCTTAGGGCCACTGCTCTTCCTTATCTATATCAACGACTATGTCAATGACCTGGGTTGCAGTGCTATCATGTTTGCCGACGACGTGAAACTCTGGAGAGCCATCAGGTCCGACGCCGTTAGGAAAGCGCTTCAAGAGAGTCTTAATCGACTTAGCTGCTGGTCTGCTCGTTGGCTTTTAAACTTCAACATTAGTAAGTGTGTGGTTTTAAGACTCCGTGCTAGAAGGACTGATGAGGAGAACGATTCCTTCCAATACCTCCTCGATGGGCACCCGCTTTCAAATGTGAACGAACAAAAGGATCTCGGTGTTCTAATAAATTCCTCACTTAAACCATCTACTCAGTGTGTAAAGGCAGCTAAACGCGCGACACAGGTGCTGTTTGCGATTAGGCGGGGATTCGTCAACATTGACAAGGAGCTCTTCAGGAAAACTTACGGAGCTTTTGTTCGGTCCCACTTGGAGTATGCTGTCCAGGCCTGGCGTCCGTGGTTCAATAAGGATTACCTGCACCTGGAACGAGTGCAGGCGAGGGCTACGAAGATGGTCAAGAATCTTGGTCATCTGCCTTATGAAGACAGACTGACCGAACTTGATCTTTTCCCTCTCAATTATAGGCAACTCCGCGGGGATCTCATACAAACCTACAGAATTGTTCGAGGCCAAGACTGCGCCCTAGAATTTGAGGATTTCTTCGAATTGGCTCGGACTGACCATCTGCGAAGTCATCCTTATAAACTACAGAGGAAACCGGCCCGTATCGACGTTCGACGAAACGCCTTCTTGCAGAGGGTCATTGGAGCATGGAACGGACTCCCGGAAGATGTGCTCCTCTCAGATACTGTTGACATTTTTAAACACAAACTTGATTCTCATTTGCTGAGAAACTGTGGCAGATATAATGAACAAAGTGTCAGTAGCAGCACCTTGCACCTGGCTCACACTTATCGCTGATGTTAAGCCTACATTTGTACATTTGTATTATTAACTATTGTTACGGTGGACCTATTATGCGATTTTGGTTATGAATAGGGAGCTCAAGGGCGAAAGCCTTTTTCCCTTAATAAAGTGACTTAAGTGACTTAACCTATGAACGCCCCTAGTAAATCTACGTCAGTTTTCAAATTCGGCAATATGATTACCGATAATAACTCAGTATCTAACAAAAACCCAACTGCTCAAGCTAGCGCTTTTCCTATCCCCAAATCTCATCAACATCCCCAAGTAATTCAGCCAGCTTATAAAATTAACCGGTTTTCAAAACCAGTCATGCAATTTTCGAAGGCCAATATTCCGTCAAATTTTGATAAAATGCCTCAAAATCATATATTTATGCCCCCTCCTGGTTTTCCCATGCCACACTTCAGCCGCCCTTTGTATGGAGCTCCCTCTAATATGCCTTTCTACAATGTGCACCGTTCATTTGATAATAATTACTTGACAAACTGTAGACCAGGGCCAATTTGCTTTCCGCCTTTTGTTTCTCTCATGCCGTTTCCCTTTCCGCCACCAAGTTTTCCTTTTTTATAAATACTGACGAGCGTAACCTGAATCTGAAGGATACGCTCAGTATAGTCTCACTCAATGCGAGATCAGTTGTTAATAAGATGACAGAACTTAAAACAGTAGCATTTGAGCTTGATCCAGATGTGCTCTGTGTCACTGAATCTTGGACACACTCTCTTATTTCTGACTCGACACTCGCCATAGATAATTATAGTTCGTACAGACAAGACCGCATTGAAAAGCGTGGCGGTGGTTGCCTTCTTTATATTAAATCATCCTTTGTACATTTCCCGTATCACCTGAGCATTTCGTCATTTTCTGGAAATTTTTGTCTTATTTCAGTCATCCTGCCACACAATAAAAAAGCAATAATTGGGTGTGTCTACAATCCTCCCAGTAACTCAAGTAATGTAATGCAGCTGTGTGAAATGTTTGAAAAAGTTACAAGGACTCAATTCGATGTCAGAATAATTGTAAGTGATTTTAATCTGCCAGACATTGACTGGCATGCAAATACCTATCCACCAAGATTTCAGAAATTGGTTGACACTATTAACTTTTCAAACATGTCACAACTGGTCAGTTCACTGACCAGAAATGACAAAATATTAGATTTAATTTTTTTAAATGATGTCCACCTTCTTTTTATGAGTTTTCATCGTGATATTTTCACAAGTGACCATGCCTTAATTCACTGTTGTTTTTCAGTCTCTCTTTCTAAAAAGCCCAATGTAAAATGCAATAACCTCGACTTTGGTAACGTGAACCATGAATTAGTAAATGATTTCGTAAGTACCCTAGATTGGCATAGCATATTTTCAACTAACGATCCCTACTTCTTCCAGGAGCTATTGCAAAACCTTACAGAAAATATTCAGGCTTAAGATTTTTCAATCAAATTCAGCTTCGTCTACTGTGCCACATTTTCTCCAAAATAGACTTAAGAAATTACAAAAACAACTTAAGGATACGTCTAATAGCTTTTTATCAGTTCACTTAAGAATAGCGCAAATATTTGAATTAGCGCTTAAAATAAGGCTTGCACGAGATAGGCGTAGAGAGGCCACAGCATTAAGTGATGCGAATTCTTCCAGATCAGTTGCTCAAGTCTTCCGTCTT
The DNA here is from genome assembly GCA_036362985.1 of Ligula intestinalis. NCBI lineage: Eukaryota > Metazoa > Platyhelminthes > Cestoda > Diphyllobothriidea > Diphyllobothriidae > Ligula > Ligula intestinalis. The sequence goes on from JAYGXS010000003.1 coordinate 56,314,323, forward strand.
CGGTCGTCAGCTAAGCTTCAGAAAGTCATTCCACCCTTACTCAATAGCAACAATCATTTTGTTACAGAGGATTTGGAGAAAGCAGCATTGCTAAATTCATTTTTCGCCAAGTTCTTTACCATTGAAACTAGCCCCACTCCTGTAATCCCCCTGCTGTGTGATTCAAATCTCAGTACCCTTAATTTCTCACCCGCTTGTATTCACAAAGAAATAAGTCGGCTTACAAATTCACATTCGGTAGGAACTGATAACATTCCAAACTCACTCATCAAACAATTAAGATATTTCCCACCCTTACTGAGTAAGTTATTTTCAGTGTTTCTTGAGAATGGCTTTTTCCCGGACTACTGGAAAACTTCTATTATAATCCCCGTATTTAAATCTGGTTCCCGATCAGATATTCACAATTATCGCGGTGTTCATAAAACGCCCTCTCTGGCTAAACTCTTTGAAAAACTAATTGCCAAAAAAATTACAGATTTCTGCACAAATAATAACCTTCTCAGCTCCTCACAGCATGGCTTTTTACCGGACCGATCTTGTGAAACATGCCACATGTCTTTTCTTAATCTACTTACTTCTCTTCGTAATGATCATCTATCTGTGGTAATTATCTATTTTGACCTTAGTAAAGCATTTGATAAAGTTCCTCACAGGAGGCTCCTAGCCAAACTAGAGGATATAGGATTTCGTAGTCCACTTACTGACTTCATCAGATCTTATCTTTCAAATCGACAACAAAAGGTTTTAGTGGGATTCTCATACTCTACTCCTACCGCAATTTTGAGTGGTGTCCTTCAAGGTACCGTGCTAGGTCCTCTGCTCTTTTTGCTTTATATATATGATATCTCATTGAGTGTTAAACACTCCCAGTCTTATATTTATGCAGATGATCTCAAGTGTGTTTATTCCTTCTCTAACTCTACGGCCGCGAGATGCTTAGAACAAATTCATTCTGATCTGCACGCTCTTTCGGCGTGGAGCACAACCTGGCAGATGGAGTTCTCACCTTCTAAGTGCCGATATATGTGCTTTGGGCCTGAAAGGCTGCCACAACCTGTTATTTTTCAAGGTTACCCAATGACTGAATGTTCCAGTATCAAGGTCCTAGGATTAAGCTACCCGAGAAATGACCATCGGGAATTTAGAAGATCCGCTTGAAACTATTCTCTGCCTCGTGTCCCCCGAGAACCCAGCTGTTTCCATTAACCACCGCTGAATCAAACGAAGCCACGTGGAAGTACTCAGTCTAAAATGTGGCAGTTTCGTTGAATACTCGCCTTCATCAGACCACCCACACCTATTTCTGCTCTACTACTATCTTCCTAAGCAGTTTTTTTCTCTTGCACACTTTTTGAACATGGAGGCCCGTTGAACACTGTCTCCATTTTCACTGTAAGAGTTTTTTTAACTGCCATAATTTTTCGTTTTATCTTCAAAATTACCTGCAAAACATTGCTAAATGTTGCCCCAAAAGGACAATTTCTGGTGACATTATTACGACATTATACGTCTACTTGCACATATTGTCAAATTATTTTTTGAATTTTTATTATTTTCAAAATTAACTTTGTATAGATAGTGCCGTACCGGCGCTGAAAAATATAAATTCCAAACCCGTGACGGTTTGTTTGGTAGGTGCCATCCATTTGCACCAACTTTGCATACTGGGCAAAACATACGGCTTCGAGGTCATCGTCGCCATATATATCGTCGTAAAGACTGCCTCCTTCCAAATTTTGCAGAGCCGTCGTCATCGCTATTGCGGACGGATCAGAGCTCAACATTCGCCTTCTCATGTTCGCAACGTCCTTCATCCTGTAATTTATATCATAGGACTCTAACAGTGTTTGCGTTACAGAACAAGATGCTCACTTTTCAAAAAAGATCTTCAGACAACCCGCTGAGGGCTTCAATTGGTATATGATACGGAGAAGCTTTTTATCGGTTTCACCCTCCAGCTTACGAAATGTAGGGTACGCCGATACCAAAAGGTGGTTGCAAGCGCGGTTGTGAAGCAAGGAGAAAGACTTAAAATGCAGCTCTCCCTCTAACACCATGGCCGTTAACCTGGCCTTGCAACCAAATCTCATTGATCTAAAACGTCATCTTTTAATTTATAAGCAATTACCTTGTCCGTCGTCTAATATTTTAGCCCTAAGATTGCCGCCGTTAACACATCGAAAATACACGTATTTGACTTCACCGTGCTATATGCAGGGTCGTTCTCCGATAGTCTGCTGCTGTTGGCTACTATAAAACTGCAGTTTGTGGCCAGAAAATTCGAATAAGATAAGCAGGTTTTGCCTATCTTTTCGAAATCTCGAACTTTTGATATAAGTTCTGCATACGTGTTGAAAATTTCTCCTTGCATCACTCTGTCAAATTGTGAACGGAGGAACTGACTCGTGATTTTGCTGCATATCAAAGGGCGTTACAGCGATGCCCTTTTTAACTCTATGATTGACATTAAAGTACGCTTCGCATCCAACACGGCTAGCAGTAGATATCAACTACAATGATTAATATTCCTACTTTTTTCGTTTGCGCCGCGATGCATGCGTATTTGCGATGTGCATACACGAACTGCTTGGCGTGTATCGAGTCCGCAGGATATTTAGTCGAGCGACCCGTCCTAAAATAATAGCCCGTTGCCTAAAAGCAATTTCAATTGACGTTCTTTACTGTGCTAAACTCTTTGATGGCTTCCTCAAGCTCCATAAAGGATTGGAAGTGATGGCCACAGAGAACCTCGCGAAATTTCGTATCGACATCAGAAGCAAATGCCATAGTGGCTCACGTGCAAATGTTTGAATGACGCGCAACCCAAAAAGGCACATCCAGGCTACCAATCACAAAGCAACGGCTGCAAAATTTACCGACCAATCATATTGTAGCACTTGCAACCACAAAACCAACAAAAATACAAGTTAAAAAATACACGTAGTTCATTGCCAGCACAACACGGATTCCGAAGTGGCCGCTCTTGTCTCACAAACCTGCTAACATCCATTTAGGGTTAGATAAAACCTATGGAAATAGGTTCCTCGGTCGATGCGGTCAATATTGACTTCAGCAAGGCATTCGATAAGGTTCCAAACAGATTAATTATATCAAAGCTGCATCAAATAAGTGAAACTAGAAACCTAATAAAATGGTTAGTCGACTTCCTAACATGCAGGCGTCAGAGTGTTTGGATTGAAGACACCAAAACAGAATGGAAAACCGTATCCAGTGGGTTTCCGTAGAAAAGCATTTTGGGTCGCATTCTATTTCTGGTATATGTGAACGACTGTCTTGACTACCACACCTGTGAGAAAGTCATGTTTGCAGACGATCCAAAGATATGGAAGTCAATTGAAAGCTCAGAGAATGGACAGCCCCTACCAAATGACTTGGATCGCTTGCAAAAGTGGTGTGAAAAGTGGTTACTGCAGCTCCACTTCAACAAATGCCAAGTAATCCGCTTACGGTCTAGTCGCAGAATGGTGATACCTTTCGAGTATTACTACTCGATCGGAGGTTACCAACTCGAGCTATTTAATGAACTACGGGATCAAGGTGTATGACGCCCAAACTGAAACCGGCAACTTACTATGCTAAAACCACTAAGAAGGCTGTGGGCATCCTCGGAGGGATCAGAAGAACCTTCTTCTATTTCAATGAGGAGCTTGTGGGATATGATATGGTCCAGCCAGATAATAGACGAGAGAACGTATCCCAACATGTATAAGCTAGTGGATAGTTTAAGACGTGGAAGGCCATAGTTTCAGGGAGAATTTACTAAGGTAGGAACAAGCGTAGCATGTAATCAATAGGAAAGTGACTTCCAGACGAGTGCAGGCCAGTCATGAATGAGCCGGAGTCCAGATAGTCTGCAATCGAACAGTGAGTCGTCGGCTCTGGAAGTGACTGAGCGTGAACACCTCACCCGCTCTCGAGCACTGGTCTCGCCTTGAGAATTGATTGGCTAGTGAGGCTAGACCGCCTTGAGAAAGCCAGACAGGAGTGACCTTGAACGGAGGCCTTGACTATGGTGTTTTGCGGACGCGTGGTCGTCACGCCAGAGATGACCTAGTCCGCGCGGCGTCCAAGAAAAGCATGACTAAGAAAGGAGGTCGCTACAAGCTTTTTGGGCGCGTCTTCGAACATTTGTTTGGCCGATGTTAGAGGATTGCGTCCAGGCATGGTGCTTCTGGATGAAGAATGATTACTCAATGCTTGAGAAAGTCCAAAAAGGGCGACCAAGCTAGTCAGCATCTCAGGAGGTCTCCCATATGGAGGTCGTCTATATAGGCTCAATCTTTTTCCTCTCTATTATAGGCAATGCAGAGGAGATATGATCATGGTGTTTTAAATCGTCAGGGAAGTAAACTGTGCTCTTCAGATGGCCGACTTCTTTCAATTCGCACAAACAATACATATACGTGGTCATCCGTAAAAACTGAAGAAACACCATGCCAAACTAAAAGTGCGGGCCAAATTTTCCCAGCGGGTCATTGAAGAAAGGAATAAACTTCATTCTTCGGTTGTTCTCGCTGAAGGCGTCGATGCATTAAAAAGACGGTTTGATCTTACTTTGCTTGCTGGTCAAACATTTGGTAGACAGCAACGATGTATATCTGTGTGCAAAAAGAGGGGTGTGTTTTAGGTTTTTTGCTGTTTTTCAAGGGTTTTGACGGTGCCCAAAAGGCATCTTACCAATAAACCTTATTATTGTTATGACTTTGAATGACATGCATGATCTGACAGCATCTACCTGCAAATAGGGTTTTCAAAGGCTCTGCCTATCGCCCTTATCTATACTGAATTATACTGAAATAAAAGACTTAGGTCTCGGCTACACAAATAAACTGGCATTATTGCCGAATGCGGATCGAATATCTGCGAAAGCTGCACGGATATGTAGGGTTATATCACGTTATTTCTTTCCGATGGAAATAAAGTTAAATTTTTATCGCATGTATGTTCTAATCATCCTAGAATACTGTTGTCCCCTCTGTGGTCTAATGAATGCTTCTGACCGGGGTAAGGTTGAAAATGTTCAGAGAGTGTTTTCTTGAAAAAATATTTGCTCGATCAAGTATATCTTATACGGAGAGATGTCAGTTAGAAACATGATATTTCATTGGGTTAGAAGACTTGAAGCGGGCCTTTGCTTCCTTTTTCGCGTTAACTCTAGCCCTTACCTCCCACGGATCAACGCTCTTACTCCCGCAGATAGACCTTATGCCACCCTTAATTCCTCCATGATAATTGCACCGCCCTTTAGCTCCACATCAAACGATTCTCGCTTTTTTTGCCTCCGAATATCCGTCTCCTTCCCAAGCACACAACTTTTGGACTTTGAAAAGGTTCCCCTGGTTTTTGAGGTGGTTCTATTAACATTAAATTGTTTTCCAAATATGCCTATTTTATCTATTTAAGAGCGATATTTGCAGCGGTGTTTCGTCCCCGGCTCTGTCCACTCACTATTGCCGTTCTTCATTCTCCGTTTCACAACCCTGACAATGGGCTTCACGGTTTGTAGTCATGTTCCTGGCGGTTCTACTTTTTTTCACCAGCTCGTCACTGGACTCTGCAGTCCCATAAGGCCACGTCTCCGGCGTTTCGTTGATGATCATGTGACCTCTATCGTTCCCTCATTCTTTCGATCCGGTTGTCCGCGATGAACTCCTCCTCTCTCACCTCCCTCCCTAGTTGACAATGAAGCCAGTGGGGCGGTGTTATGGTGGTGATAGGCAGCCTCTGCTACTATATGATTTCTCCAACACCAAGAAGCCTTTTTAACCCTTATACGTTCTCATCAACAGTCCTTACTCATTACACTACAACAATCCTATCAACCAACCTCTTCAATTTTATAGAAGCAGTTCCTACGTTTTGTTTTTTTTTAAGTGGGGGTCCGCTGAACTATGCCCCCGCCTTATTGATTGGATTTTTTCACTGCTTCCTTCTTAGTTCACCATACATTTCAGAGTGTTGACTTTTATTTTAAAATGATGATATGTTGGTGGATCTGAATTTATCTGCCTACCATACTAAACACTCCCGCTACCAATGTGTTTGCTCACGAAGAGCACCATTTATCAAATTTTTATTTAGTTTTCCACAGCAATGAGGAGGTCCTCCTGGCCTAAAATATAAAATTTATTTATTAAGGCCCGCTTAGTGTCTTCTAACCCAAATAAATGTCATGTTCGCTAACTGACATCTCTCCGTATAAGAAATGGTGGATCGAGAAAGAGCAAAGAGTTAAAAACTCTCTGAAAATTTTCAATCTAACCTCGGTCAGAGGCATTCAAAAGACCACAGACGGGACAGCAGTATTTTAGGATGAGCATAAAAAATGCGATACGGTTTTAACTTTATTTCCGGAAGGGAGGAATTATGTGCTATAAAACCACATATATGTGCGTCCAGTGCACCAGAAATCCCACGAGAAGCCCGAGACCCATTTGAGTGGTTTGCAGTGGTGGTCTCTGCGTTTGGCTCCTGCAAGCAAAGGTTACATAGGACCACATATTAATTGGCGCAGTCATCTGTGGAAAGTCCTCTGAATCAGGGTCGATGTACCTGGTAGTTCCAACTGTTAAAATGAAACCCAATACAGCGTCGTACTCTGGGATTAAAAATCGTCCCATCAAGGTCCCTTTTAACTAATGTTTATAATAAACATTGTGCTTAGTCCTGTTGCCAATAAATCATGCTTCTTCATGGGCAAGGTATGATCGGAGTATTAAATTAGAAAAATATGATTTATATACACTCTGAGCTGCTGTCTGTTAATGTACCTTGACTCCGATGGAGGTGGCGTAGGCATTTGGAATGGATAAAGGCCGATAAGGCGCAAAGTACGCATCCATTTCTTTCATCAGTAAGGCATTGGTACGTAAATGAACAACAAATTTATCGGCTTCAAGGGCAAAGATCTTTCTATCATAGAAAAGGTTGTTCGACCATCTTATAATGGAGCGTGATAAAAGGCCATATCGACAGTTAATACATAATCTGCCAGAAATTGCCTGGGAAATTTGATTAAAATGGCATAGACAAAATGAGAATATTGTAAAATTTCTACACTTAGGCAAATTTTCAACAAATACTTACTAGTTATATTTTACTACGCTGAAATTCAGACGGTATAGGTGAAATAAAAAACGGAAAACAGTGCGCATTTGACTTTATTAAGTTGTTGTTCCTTTTTCTCACAGTTATGTATCCTGAATTGTGTGAGCATTAAAGAGCGTGTTTCTTTTTTATTATTGCGAACTTCAAAACTTAATGGGAATTTCCAATGCAGTGTTGCTAATGTCTTTTACATATAGCTATTAATCATGGAATTTGCTAAGTTCCCCGATAATGACGTGAACGGCGTTTTTCCAAAATCGGTATATTTTTAGGTCTGCGTGTTTCCCTGACAGTCACAAACAACTGGCGATTGACGGCTGTCAAAAAATTTATATGATCTGCCGCGTCAATCCCTCCTCTCCTCATTTCATCTTTTGACTCCTGTGAGAGCCTATGTGCACGGCGTCAAGGGTAGCCTTGCGAACTTTTATTGGCTAGTTCTAGATGGCTAAAATCCAATGTCTCATCGCGCAGGGATAATGTTATTCTTTAGTTAATGAAACCGAAATGAAGTTTTTCGCCATTTTAATTGTTAGGCATGTAAATTTGAGGTGGGCGCGGCGCTTCTCGCCGCGAACTAATAGAAACTAACTCCAGCACGGTAAGTTGGACCTCAGGTAAGTTGAAGTATACGACCTCCTAAACAGCATATTTTAACCGGATTTTTTAACTGTATAATAAATAAATGATAAATAATCAAATTAAACCCACAAAAAACTACATTTGCAGGTCTCTAGTTAAAGTTACGGCACGCCGTTCTGAGCTTGGACTTAGTAATATACCCATTTTTGTCCACACCCTATCCTTAGGGTTTTAACAAATTGCTATCCAGAAGTCCAACTGCAGAGGAGATCGCATTTATTACGTAATCATAGGTTTAAGATGGTTCCCGTGGCAAGTAGTTTATGTATTCATGTTAGCCTGATTGCACGGATAGCTGAAGTTATCAGAGGCGCTGTAGTATTATTTGCGTCCAGAGTCAGTGAATGTACAGCTTCATTGTGGCGGTCTGTCTTTGTTTATGAAAACCCGCGCCTGGTTGCCTATTTTGGGCAGGAAAAGGCACCCATTTGTCAAAAATATTTTCTGCGGTGCTTTAAAGCCTAAAGATGCGCACAGTTAGCGTAGTCCATTAGTTGGTGTGCTAGGTGCTATTGTATGTAGAGGAATGTCTCCCCGAAGTAGTGACTAAACTTAGTGTGACGGTTTTTGTCATCATTTGCAGTACGCGTGCTCGGGCGTCTTTCAAACAAGTGAAGTATGTAAATGCCTAGAAGCCTGCGAAAAATGCAATATTCAGACAAGCATTTGGATAATCAAATGGTATATAGATATTAATATTCTCAGTTCAAATGCTTAAATGGCTGGAATACGACGTTCTCTATTACAGTGTGCCTAGGTGTCTACACAGCTGTCTACGCCAGATAACGTACCCCCGATCGCATAGCGATAGTGGTTTTATCGTTTTTGCAAGAGCCATGCGTAGTTGTTTAGTATTCCGTACTTTGATTGGCTGAACCGGAAACCCCCTATGGAGTTAGTGAGCCGCGTTAAATGCCTGCGCGTCTAAAGCATTTTTCTTTGGTATGTGCGCTATCGTTTAGCTTCGAAAATATTATCATGGAACCCGAATACAGGAACAAATCGGATTTAGTTGAGCATCTTTGAAACAACCTAAACACCAGCACACTCCTTCTGTATCCTCTTTTTCAACTAGAATAATATATCTTCAGTGGGCCTACATGCCCCAATCCCGGTTGGGAACCTTCAAAGCCATCACAACGGGGACGTCAGTAGGATGCACGAAGACCCCTATATCTCTCTTGCCACTAGAAATATTGACATTGACATATAACACAAACAGCCACACGAAACCTATTCGTTCACCCGTATGACGGCTGTTGCTCGGACGTGGAACATGATGGCGTGCAGCTTCATATAAATAAATGGTAGGCCTCACATACACACTGCTTCGTTCATTAAACTGCACCACTGCGTCGTCGGCGAACAGCATGCTGATAAGCCTACCTCATGCCGTTCTGACATGCCTGCTTATATGCGTGCACTCACCTTGCGACACATCCTGTAGGTTGATGTATGCATGAGGCACATGTTATACTGTGACCTCAAGCGATATTAGCTAATTCCTTCAATCTAATGCCTTGTCTGTTTGTTTTGGATTTGATGCTCGTATCGAAGGAATAGGAGGGAGTGAGCTTGTTCGAACTCAATCTCAGTACTTAAAAATGTCGTATCGCCTAGCGTTTTGCGAAGCTGTTGTGACTTTTGCAACAGTCACTCAAGTGAAATCGTTGAATTATGTTATCAGAAATACACCTGTGCTACACATTATAAAACACGAAAGATTAAAACCGTATACAACGCCACTACCAGCAGACGGCTCTTCGCAATATTCATAAAGCTTCATGGATGTGAATAATAAATCTGTGAAGATTTATCGGCTTGACATAGTCGGACTTATTTTATCTTTATTTTGTTTTTGTCTCGGTTGAAGTAGGTGGCGTTTGCGATGTTCAACTGGGACTCTGTGAAGTCGGCCTTACATATTGGTTCTGACTCTGAGTATGTTCTGCCGTCACT
>JAYGXS010000003.1:56327484-56353368 GCA_036362985.1 Ligula intestinalis
CAACTTCTCATCGATGCGGCATGACTATCACAGCCGGTCAGCAACGTCCCGTTTTTGCGGTATTAACTTTAAAGGACTGGCATTTGCACAAACTGTGTAAATGCACCATGCTTACTCGATCTAGTGTGCTAAGTTCTGTTGTATTTATTTGAGTGAGTGCATCAGACTGGACGAGGATAGAGCCTCTCCACCATTGACCGGGAAGTCTGTTGAAGACTAAATTGCTGTTTAGCAGCACACGTAATCCAATGCTTTATGCAAGGTAAGCCACTTCGTCCAGGTCGACTTTACTTTCATGTACTTGTTACGGCTGTGATCATGACTGATTCAACTGGCTTCGATGATATCCCGGATGATACTTCGCCATGCATGATGATCTGTGACAGCAGGTCTGGGCAATTCGATCCATTCTCTCCGCCAACGCCGGAGACTGATTACCGAAGTTTGAAACATTTTTCCCCAGGATGAAATTTGTAATGAGCATATACGGCAAAATTTATTTGATCAAACAAATTTCGTGACTGCTCATCAGCTGCAGCCTGTCTTTGCATGGGATGAATAACAAGTGGATAATAGCACAATTTGAATATCAACAAAACCGATAATAGCAAGGTCAATTTGCGCGCAAGTGAACATTCATATTGTCAACTTAAATTGGGAAGGGCTGGAAATTTGGGGGAAGAAAATATCAAAAACAAAACAAAAGGGTGACTTAATGTGGGCCTTTGTAAGCAATTAGAACATGTGGCTAACCTACAGCTGCCTTGGTGACAAAAGGCCCACATTTAGTCACCCTTTTGTTTTGCTTTTGCCATTTCCTTCCCCCAAATTTCCAGCCCTTCCCAAGTTAAGTTGACAATATGAATGTTCAATTGTGCGCAAATTGACCTTGCTTTTATCGGTTTTGTTGATATTCAAATTGTGCTATTATCCACTTGTTATTCATCCCATCCAAAGACAGGCTGCAGCTGATGAGCAGTCACGACATTTGTTTGATCAAATAAATTCTGCCGTATATGCTTGTTACAAATAATTACCAAAGGTCCGAGAACCGCTTTCATGTCTTGATTAACGGTGTCGAGCCAAGTCTTGAACTGTCCTCCTCGTAGACGCCTCCAGGAGGGTTGACTTTGGAGCAAGGGTAGCATAACAAAGGTCGTAGGGTGAACGACGGTGAACATACCCAAACCATCTCACTGGTCTTTCTTGGATGGCCGGAGCTATCCTCGCGATACTATCGAAGTGGGTGCGCACTGTCCCATTTGAGACGAAGTCGTTACACTTCAGTCAAAGGATTGCTCTCAGGCAGCGGTAGTCAAATACTCTCAGTCTTCGCTCATCTTCAACGCGCAATGCCCAGCATTCACATTCACAAATGCGCGGTACACACGGGTGTTCGTGGTGATCGAGATGTATCTAATCCACAGGCGATTTCAGAGGATTGAGAAAACCTGGCGAGCAGCACCCGTTCGAAAAGAAATGCCGTCCTTACTCTGTCCATTTGGCAGCAGCCTCGCTCAGAGGTGTTGAAAACTATCTACTTCTTCAAACTGATGGTTATTAATCCCCAGGGATGCCTTCTTTTGGTCGGAGATGCAGCTCGAGAATAATTGGGCCTTGCGAGCTAAAAAGCTAATCGGCATAGCGATCTCATTTACCCCTGACACTAAAGACTGTAGATCATCAAAGCTTGAAGCGATATCATTAGCGATCAGTCAGCCGGCATCCGGGTGCGCGCTGAAAACCGTCCTCTTTACGTAAAGCCTTCTGAGAATCCAATCAATGGCGTAGTTGAATAGAATGGGCGACAGGAATTGTGATGCACTCTCTGCCGTCCTTGGGGTTGCGTAGCTTTTCATTTTCTGAATCATCTGAAGTGTGTATCAACACTTCACCCTTATCATATGTGCTTAATTGCAACTGTTATCACCAATTTTTCTTATATAGCCGCAGGCATTCCGGACTTCCGAAGTCCCAGCACGGGCATATACGACAACTTGGAAGAATACAACCTGCCCTCTCCGATGGCCGTGTTTACCTTGGACTACTTCAATGCAAGTCATTTTTGGCATTGATCTTTCGCTAACGTACTCTGTTTTAGCATGATCCAAAACCCTTTTTCGAGGTTGCTAGACGGCTCTATCGTCCCTACGCAAAGGTTTCCTTTCGATTTCTTTACTTAACTTCCTCGATAGCCGACCACTGCGCATTACTTCATCCGTTTACTTCACGAAAAAGGCCTTCTCCGTCGTCACTTTACTCAGGTTAGTCACCTCAGCATGTTATTTGCAAACTTAGAATGTGGACACCCTTGAACGGATATCTGGGTTGCCCGCGAATAAGATTGTTGAAGCCCACGGATCTTTTTATACTGGTCATTGTCGAAAATGTCGCCGACTTCATGATTTCGACTACATGAAGGGTATGCCTTTCTGCCTAAAGTTTCCCTTACGAATTTTTTCTTGCAGATGAGATAATGGCAAAGCGGGTTCCCATGTGCACCGCTGAGGGCTGCTCGGGCGTTGTGAAGCCAGGTATGCAACTTACTGTCATGCGAGTTGAATAGTGATGCCTGGCAGATGTTGTCTTCTTCGGCGAATCTCTCCCATCCGAGTTCACGCGTGCGGTTAACAAGGTAGGCTTACAAATTTCATCCTGAAAACTTGTATTCGATCTTTGATGATCCCAAGACAAACGAATTATTAGCTGCCACCCATTTGCTACCAGTCAAAGTGCATTTCCTCCTCCTCCTCCGCCTCCTTCTTCTCCTCCCTCACCTCCCCACTTCTTTTCTCTGGTCACTATTTTTACTTCCTTCTGCGTTATCTCCCATAATTTTACCCGCTTTCCCGGCTTCCTGTTCTCAAATCATAAAAGGCTCTGATAGCCTGATGTTTGATTCATCCTGCCTTTTTACTGAACCAACTACGAAGTCAAAATCTTCTGTTTGCTATTTATAGCAATCAGCATGAACTCAAAAATGGCCTGCGTGTTATCTCTATGCACGAGCCAAGGCAGGCCGGCGCTTAATTCATAGGTTTTAAGTGCACAGGCGACCGCAGTATTTCTTTTTCCCCATTGTAGTTCATTGCAGAAAAGCTTTCAGGGAAATTAGATAATTTCGATCTTTAATGCAAAAAATAAGTATCTGACTGCTCGCAGAGATATCTGTGAACACTGTACCGAAACACCACCCCGAAAAAGAAGTCCTGCTTGCCATACCACTGATTGCATGGAATGTCTACTCTACATTCCTGATTTTTGAATTCTAAATTTGCCTGCTCAGGTTGCTTCTATCTTTGTTGGCAAACGCAGCAAACACACACGCTCACATCACATTACGTCAGGTAGCGCAGTGGCGTTACAGTAGACGATTTAATCTGAAGCGTCATAATGGGGACAAATATAATGCTTATAGTGGTGGTATTGATAGTAGTAATTGTTATTTTCTTCATAGTGGATTATTTGCTTGTACAGAAGCCTGAGGAGGGTCCACGAAAGACATTCGTGTTTCTGTTCCTTGTTTTGTAAGCCAACCACTGAATACTAATGCTCATGATCTCCGTCTTTGTTTTTGAAGGATTTCCCAAAGTGTGACTTACTTATAATAATGGGAACTTCCCTGACCGTGCTTCCATTCTGTGGCCTCGTCAACTGCACCAAGTCTGGCGTTCCGCGACTTTATATCAATCGGGAGTACTCAGAGGGTTCAAGCTCCGTAAGCCCCTTCTCCCTCTTCCCAGGGAGCTGTTTTTCTCTGATTCCGTTACAATCATTTGTTTGCATAATCATTAGCGACTGAATCCACTTCAACCCCTGTTACGTTGGTAGTGCCCAAGATTTCCTTCCCTTTTGAAATTCTGCCTCTTTGATGATTATCTGTGTCGCCTCTATGGGTGCTGATCTGCGTCGGCAGTTGGGAGACTTGGGTGATAACTATTATGGTATCTTTTAACTCGCCCTTATCGGACTCGAGCCAGAGCGCAGGTATTATCTAACCACATGTAGATCGCGTGTTTTACAAAGGCATCTACGCGCTTACCGACCGACTGAGCATTGACTCTGAGTGCGGTACGTCTCATTCGGGCTCAAGGTCCAGCACACGCGTTGAACACGCAGGCGAGAACTTTATCTAAGGTCAGCAACTGCACGTACCCTCCTATCCATTCCCCTCCACATTTTTTGTCACAAGGCTAAACGAGAGCAGGGTCCATGCTATGCAGGTCACCATTTAGGGTGATCCACGTCCTGACTCTGGCATGCCACGGAGCCCGGGGGGAGAGCGTGTGGCAGATGCGGCGCAAGTTTACTATAGATGCGGGCAGACGTAACAATGGTGGCGGATAACTTTTAAAATACACTTAAATATCTACTAAATGTATTTCAGCAGGCGTAGTTTTGATTTGACTTGGCTTGGCTCATCACAATAGCCCTTGCCTTGATTCGGTTTGTTATCTTCTCAAGGTACTCAGAAATTTTGACCTATTGATTTCAAACTTGAGTGATTTGGCAAGACTAATAAAACATCCTCGCCTATCATTTCATTAAAAAGAGGTGATAGTTGCGGAAACGACAAATACACATATCTTAGCTCAGGGAGTTAGAAGTGATAGACGGGTTGCTTCAACTTAGCTACGACAGCACTCACACTACACATTTTGCGATGCACCCCAACATGGAAATTTTAGTTTTCGTACATATCTCTATACAGGCTGTGTTGTGCCATTCAACACGACAGTGCTTCTTTAATGCGATCGAAAGCAATTTTTTATAACCGTTTCGAGGAGTCCTAGGCACTGACATGTTCGTATCATATCGTTACAATTCATCACTGAGTTATACATTCTCTTTGAGTTTCTCTCATTCTTCTCGTTGCTTAAGTTATTGGCCTAAATTTAATTCGGATAAAGCATTTGACATTGTCTATTCTTCAACTAACTAATCATTACTCAACTGTTACTTTGATTACCACGCATATTAATTAACTATTCCTTCAACCTATATGCTACCCTTTAGTGAATCTAAATAGATTCAGTCATCGTTCCCTTTTTTATTTGCTTTACAAATTAACGCGTATGCTTAAATTCCGATGCCCAGTCTAGCTCCTTTCAGTCCCTTTCAGCCCGGGATTTTTGACGGGGCTACGCGGGGCTGGCGCTGGCAGTTTTTAAAATACCTCTAATTTATTCAGTGCTCTCTTTTTGATTATTTTTTTCGATTTATGCGCTCTAAATCCCCCCAGCAAACGCCTGTCGATCGAATTTTGTCCATGCTCGCCCGATTTATATGCGCGTTGATGTTAGTTCCCTGAAAACACTTCCCTGCAATCATTCTCCCCTACACCGAATATTCTATTCCCACTCTCAAAGGGTTTTCTTTCTTTCGTCCTGACCTGGCTGGTCGCTGGTTTCAAACGAAAGCCGCTGAAATGGGGCCAACCTGGAAATAAGACGGACGTCTTTGTGAAGAGCGACGCTGACAGTGCTGCCTTGCAGCTGGCGGAACTGCTGGGCTGGAAGGTAACTTTGTTTTGCCCTGGCACTTAAATCGCGCCATTTTGTGTAATTGTCAAGTGGCCTGGTTACGCAGGGTTCAACAGGGCTGACTAGCAGCGATCTATATTGCTTATTTGCTATTAACTCCATTCGTTCTTGGCACGCACGCACGCACGCGCTTTCTTCTTGCTTGCACATTGGCTTCTCTTTCCAGCAGGTTTTGCAGTCCACCATAAACGCAGGGGTCTGTCTTCAACACACTTGTTTGTTGCATGCACTGAACAACCCCCGCTTGCTGGCTCGGTAACAATGCTGAGTCATTCCTACCATCGTAAAATAAAGGCAAGCTTTAAAGCAACTTTTCCCAGGTGCAAATTTAAGGATAGCAATAGCAGCAAGATTTATTGGATCCATGGCATGCATGTAGGGAGGCAGCCTACATGCGGTGGTTCAAACCTGACCTATGTAAAAAGTTGGAGCATTTAGTGAACCTAGCTCTGCCTTGGTAACATTAGCTCCCTGTTTACACATTTCTCCTCCCAAATTCTTACCTCAGACGTTTTTTCCCCGTTTTTGCTGACCATAGGGTTTAAAATTTTATGTTATTGATTAGCCACTTGGCCACTTCTTATGACCTTGTGTTTATATCGATTTTTTCTGTATGAATTCAATTTGCATTTTATCTTATGCGATTCACGTTACGCAGTGAAAGGCAGCAACTGAAAAGCATCCTCGAAATGCCATGGATCCAATAAATCTTGCTGTTATTGCTATCTTTAAAGGCAAGATTTTAGCGGGTATCACGGTAGATGTTTCGAATTATTGTTTACGTTCGGATATGTGATCCAATCTAGTCCTCCTAGGAAATCCGTACTTCGGCTATTTGGGTAGTCTGAAGTCTACCTAGCTTCCCTCTTGTCCATTCCATAACACGCCTCCCTTGCACGCTATAATTGGGGTTTAGTGTTTTGCTATCACAATTATCAAGCGCAATTATATCCTCAGTCGCGACCGTAACGAGAATCGGATTTAACGGTACATTTTCCTACTTTCTCCTTCAATTTGATTGGTCATCACGGGCTGGGGGTCACTTCACCTGCAATAACTAACCAATATCTTCAGTTTTTATATTTTCGTCCCCAATTTCCAGTATTTCAGTCAAAGCACTTGCAGCTATGCACTTTATTAGTGTATTTAAGCAAAGTTATGACGTAACGGGACTTTTTATCTTTCGTTTCCTGAACGCAGCTACACGTTGGTTCCGTTTACTCCATCATTCCCCTATTACAGGAGTCCTTGCTTCTCGTCTTTTGAGGGGGTCCACATATCCTATCCTTGCCAAATCATGTCCTCGTTGTCGTCCATCCGGGCTCTCAGTGGATCCTTTTCAGCGGCCGGGTCCGGATAGTCATCAGAGATTTCGTCAACTTAACACTTTGACTGCGACGTGTGCCATATGTGGTACACGCATACACTAACCGGCATACAGGCTATTTTGGCAGTCGCAGTCAAAGTGTTAACCTAAAACCTCTCTTTGCAAATCCGGGCATTCCAATACTGCTTACCGGAGATTGGTTCCATACGCCTAAATGTCACCCGTCGGCGGTCGCAAGCCCATGGTGTCTAGGCGTGAATTGCATTCGTGGCTGTTCCGAGGGATGGCTCTTGTGAGCTTTCAGCATGACGTTTTTCGGAGACATTCCCTCTTTATCCTTGGCCTTTTCTCGGTGTGTGTGTTTCTCTCCTCATCTTAAAATACATTTTTGGCGCAAACCATCGGGGGATTACTGCTCTTACGCTGCATTAGCATTGCCATTGTGAGTTTTACGCCTACTAAAAGGGCTGATTATTTCAAGCTTGTCCTTTTTGCTATTCCAGCTTTAATTGGAAGCGAATACGCGTGTCTCCCGGGTTCTGGTTGTAAAGAAGACAGACGCGATCACTGGGACAGCACTTGTATTAGCTCGAGCTTTCGGACTCTTAAAGGAGGCCATCATCAGAGAAAATGGGAGTATGGCAAGAATTTGCATGTTTTGTAGTCCAGCTACGATTGGTTGAGTCCGCGCTCACGTCTTACCGTGTTGTCTTGGCGTGCGTTCTTGAACATGAATTGGGCCGTGCTTCTTGGTCGGGCGAACGGAGGGCAAAATAACAGGGCCTGTTTATGGAGTTGGGGTCTGACACCTATGCCTCCAGTAGTTCTCGTTCTGTCTTATTACTGCCTCCTGTCATTATCCGCGTGCCCGTGAAGTTGAGTTCCTGGTCCTCATCTAGGGTGTGAGTAGCGATCTAAAACAGTGGGTCGCCTCTCTGCACTGTCCGTTTGTTTTCCGTCTTTCGCGAACTAAGTCGTCGCCCGGTGGTGAGAACAGTCGTGACATGGCACTTTATAGACGACGCCAGACTGCTCAACAACCTCCAGTGGGTCTTTCATTTGCATGATCCGCGAACGTATTGTAACTATCCGACGATGCCTTCCGTTCACGTGACCAAGAAGCACAGCCCAATTCATGTCCAAGAAGACGCACGCCGAGACGATACGATGAGACGACGAATGCTATCCCATCTTCCATCCGCCGCACAATTTTCTCGTTACTGGACTAAGAATGCTCGCCTTGCGGGTCAAACATAGATGGATATCGAAAGTCAGAAAACCCGTTTCAATGCCTTGTACACTTGCGCTGGCAGCAGATGATAGGATGGCTGTTAGCGAAGGCCAACCGTGTTCTGTGCTTAATGAATAAGCAGTTGCAAAATAGAAGCAACGAGTTCATCAGGTCTCCATAGCTTTGGTCTAACTCACTGGCTATCCGATAGGTAGTACCCCAAATGCCAGGGAGTGAGTTAATGACGCAAGTTCGGGCTATCGCAGTCTTCGAAGCTGGCCACGTATTCAAAGGCCTATTTGGTACTTGCACAAATTCCTCTGATTCCCTTTGCTCACTGAAATTTTCCTCGTTTTGCCCACTTGCCCTCCCCCTCCATCAGGACGACCTTCTAAAAATGCAGAAGAACAGGAACGATGAGCTAAAGGAGCAATTCGAGAAAGAGCGTGCCAAGAGCATGGGTTAACTTCAAAGTACTTTTGCTGCCTCGCCTGAAATTTGACTGCATATTTTTGACCGCTTTATTATCGTGAGGTTTTGTTTTCAATATTTTCTCCCATTTTTCCATGACATTAATTTATTTCACATGCAATAAATACTTGCTTCTTTGACCGCAGTACTGGCGCTCGGGTCCGCGTAGTCAAGTGTGGTGCCAAATGGCATGCGCACTGTTTTGCAAAACAGTACATCCGAAACGCGCCTACCAAGAACTGAGTGAAACTGTCCTTCGCTTTTCGCCTTTTCCATTTCGGTTTCACATGGCTGAAGGTGTGCCAGCACTGAGCTCAGGAAATCACAATTCTTGTCTGGCTCGAATGGAGTGAAATTTTTCTCCGCGGGTTGCAGCTCCGAAAATCCAGTTGGCTAATTGCCTGTCAGCGCTGTCAGTCTGTTACTGGTTGACAATTCGACCTTTAGTAGCAGAAAGGTTGTCCCAGCGATCGAGTCTTCTTCTTTTTCTCAATTCGACCTTTGGATCCACAGTGTGCCCTGCAGCATGGTGGGAGCCGAGGCAGGCACTTGCGCAGGAATTGTTTTTGCCATGGCAGTGGACTTGCAAAGCATCTACCGCACTACCTCTTTAGGTTCGGTATCAAGACAGAGTCAAGAAAGCCGGCGGCAAAATCGGACGCAGGTGGTCAGGGTGGCGTGAACCCGCACCACGGCATACCACCACACCCCCTGGTCTATGCACACAGGACCAGAATTGCACTATATTATTTTTAGGGACAGTCGACTTTACTCTTTTCGTCTAAATATCGCTCATTCTGTTTACAAGCAAGACAGTGTATGGGTGATATGCTATTGAGTGAAACGAAAGAAATAAGTGAGAGCGTACCTGCAGGCATCAACAAATCGTCGGTTTAAGAATCGAGACAGAAGCATGGAAGTAAAATGCGATTATCTGGTTTGCCGATCCAATGAAAAGGGGGACCGGGTGATAGATACTGACAAGGAAATCCGGGTTGAGAGAAAAGATAGAGATCCATCAGAAAAAGTGTCGAAAGCAGCAACCTGAAAACTGAGCTGATCTCTGCAACCGGACTCTGCTCATGCAAGCAACTGCAATAGACTGAAAATATTTCTTCTAAGAAACCGTATCCAAAACCAGTTCAAAGGCTGCATTATATTATCGCTGTGACTTAATTTAATGGGTAGAACCCTTTCCGCTGTGACTTTCAGGCCCTGGTTCTGTAGGAAAAAAGAAGAAGGGAGAGGCCAGGTTTCAATTTATTCAGCTTTCTTTCCAAAATCTCCCTTTTCTTGGCCTGCGGTTTCGTGTTAAAGCTGAGATCGTTTTTCCAAGATTCTCAGCAATAAAATCTCCGAAGATCTGGAAACACTCTTATCCTCCTCAATCTTGGCCTTGTACTTTCTTATGCGTCGGTGGCAGTCATCAACGAGGACGCTCACCATCAGTTTGATGAACATTTTGGCAACATCCCTCCCCACAGCCATATTCACTGGTGCTTTATATCTGAGGCTTCGTGGCGTCAGATACCTGTTGAAGGCACTTGTGAAGGAAACGTAGCTGTTTATAGGCTGCTGCTTCTCGGGTGGAGAATAGCTCCGAGCTGCGAGCTATGCTAAGCGCTTCGCGCCCGAATCGATCACGAATGCAAGAGAATACTCGTATTCCAGGAATGTCTATTGGTAAAGGAGACATATGGTCGATTACCGGAGCAAATTTTTTTTTCTGAGCTTTCGAGCTCTTACAAGAACCCCTCGTCAGAGGTGGAGGAACAGTAACAAATGTGGAAGCTACTCGGGGCGTGTGTACAATAATTAAAACTTTTAACGTGCAGAAAATCAATAACTGTGTGTTCGTGCTGCCGACTTACCACTGAGGGCTGTGTTAGCCTGTGCCCGTAGGCAAGATCGACATGTTGGGTGGAATATTTACAGAAATAGAATCATCAACAAAACAAGTAATAGTTATGGTGGGAGGGATGGGCAATTAAAAAAGGCATAGGAGAAGGAAAGAAGGATGAGAAGAGGGAATGTGTAGGGTTGGGCGCCAAATGGCCACGTCAGCATCGAAAGTGGGGTGATTATGGAGGATGTTGGGCCAATTAATTACAGCGGGCGTCTAGATGTGATCGTCTGCCATAGCGTAAGGCCCTGTACGCCGGCGCGAATTCGACACATCTGTTGGCCGAATTCTCATCCGTGGACCAGGCTTCGATAGATTCTCTGCTCGTCTTGTTACTCGCGTGGGCGAGTACATTGACGACAGCGAAGATGAATTCATGGCCTGTTTCGTATGTGTGGGTTGCAACTTGTGATGATTCGTCGCCATGCACAGGCCCAAAGCTACAATGCGCAGCAAAATGATGAAAATAAAAGACTGGCTTACGCAGAATGAACAATCTGGAGGAGTACATCGCATCCCATGCCTAAACTGTCCCTGTAATTATACAGGTCAAACTAAACGCATGCTCGGATCGCGTATACGTTAACACAAGCAGGCCGTGCGACTAGGTCCAACATCCTCCATAATCAGCCCACTTTCGATGCTGACGTGGCCATTTGGCGCCCAACCCTACACATTCCCTCTTCTCATCCTTCTTTCCTTCTCCTATGCCTTTTTTAATTGCCCATCCCTCCCACCATAACTATTACTTGTTTTGTTGATGATTCTATTTCTGTAAATATTCCACCCAACATGTCGATCTTGCCTACGGGCACAGGCTAACACAGCCCTCAGTGGCAAGTCGGCAGCACGAACACAGTTATTGATTTTCTGCATGTTCAAATTTTTAGTTATTGTACACACGTCCAAGTAGCTGCCTCATCTGTTGCTGTTTCTCCACCTCTGACGATGGGCTCTTGTAGGAGCTCGAAAGCTCAGGAAAAAATAAACTTCGTTCCAGTGATCGACCATTTGTCTCCTTTACGAATAGTAGATTGGAGAATAGGCAGAAGGAAGTTGATTCTCGAACAAGTGCGCAACTACTCGTTAGAGGACTGCTTTTCGAAATGTGTATTCGCGTAGGCAGTCATTGCAGTGGGGTACTTTGTGAGTCGGCCTTAAGGCGATTGGCCAGACCGGGGGAGGCGAACTAGTGCATGCGCTGCGCCCATTTTGCGGATATGTGATTGGCTGTCCCAGAGATGAGCCGAAACTCGTGAGCACGTGACCTCATGTATGGCGTGACACCGAAGGTTGAAAACGCTACAGGTTCACTACAATGTTGTTTATGTAGGATGTTTTTATAAAATTGTGATATTGGTTCATTGAGCACGTGCGATTCCGTGTACTTTTCCCATTTGCTTGAAATACGAAAGTTTTTCAGGCATAGTTGTGTGGGTAACAATAGTTAATGTAGTATACCTCATCAACCCCTAGTCCCAGCATTTTTTATCCTACGAATGCACTAACCATTACACCATCACAACGCGGTCGGAGAGCCGTTCGAAAAGTGTCTTAAATTTAGCGCAGACGACGCAAGTA
This sequence comes from Ligula intestinalis, assembly GCA_036362985.1. Taxonomy (NCBI): domain Eukaryota; kingdom Metazoa; phylum Platyhelminthes; class Cestoda; order Diphyllobothriidea; family Diphyllobothriidae; genus Ligula; species Ligula intestinalis. The sequence goes on from JAYGXS010000003.1 coordinate 56,339,541, forward strand.
GACCAGCCAATTTCCGCATGCTAATTAATGGTCCAGCTGCTAGTTGCCAAATTGAACCGGCTCGAACTCGAAGTCAAAGAGATGAAAGAGCTTATCCACAGGTCTTTTATTCCGGAGGAAACTACACAAAGAGCAACCCGTAGTAGAATGATGGGTGGTGTGCCTAACATATCCACAGGAAACAAACAAGTGGTGTCTAAAATACCCGTAAAAAGCAGTCCAGTCGCGCCTCCTAAAGAGCCAAAGACTAAGAGCAAGAGGCCGCCGGCTACAACACAAGAAGGTCACCTAGTCACGAAAGAGAATCCGTCGGGCTCTTCCAATAAGCAAATATCAGATCAAAAGGTAGTCACAGCCCAAGTTAAGGAGACCTGAACTCCGGTAGTGTCGGATCCCTCTCAGTGGTCCCCGGATAAAGGCCCCGTTGACCGTGCACAGAGCGTTAATCGTCCGGATATCCCAGCAGACATTTCCATTTTGCAAGGCCCATATGAGGATTCTGAGTTGTCGGAGGATAACCGAAAGCCCGCAATCAATCAACCATTTGAGGATTCTGAGTGTTCGGAGGATAACCGAAAACCCCCAATCAATAGTAGCGGCCCTGACAAGAGCAACTGCGTCATAATACAGGGACTACCCGAGTCCTCTGCCGAAACATCCAGCGAAAGAAGCGAGGCTGACAAAGGGTTATTCCAAGAGCTCCTAAACGAGCTGTTGCAACCATCTGAGGAGATCTTTTATCAAAAGATAGTTAGTCTTGGAATTCGCCCAAACTCAACTCAGCAGACTAGACCATGACCACTAAAGATCGTCCTAAACAGCAACACAGAAGCAAAACTTCTACTGTCAAGACGTTTTCGATTGAAGTACTCTAGAACGGATGTGTTTTTTCAGCCGGATTACTCTCCTGCCGACAGGCTGAAACGTCGCATGCCATTTCTAGAATTGAGGGAACGCAGAATCAAAGGAGAACCGAATCTCGTGATCTTCAAGGACCAGATATTCGAAAGAAATTCTGCCCCTCATGGACCAAACCGATTCGCATGACCACGCAGCTACTCCAGTAGCCTGCGTTGGGGCTACAAATGGACCACGCGAGAATTCAAAATTGAAATTTATGTTTACCAATGCGCAAAGCTTACTTTCAAAAATGGATGAATTAAGGATCAACGTATCCGACCTCCTTCCCGATGTTATTTCGATAACAGAAACATGGTTGTCAGACCAGATTGACAATCGCGACATTGGAATCCCCGGCTTTCAACTGTTCGGAAAGACAGACAACCGAAGAGGCGGAGGCGTAGCAACCTTCGTGCAGAACGGTTTGCATGTTTCTGATAAAACGGCGAATATGTCTTGCCAAGAAGCGGTATGGTTAACTGTAAGAGCAACGGGTTCCCAAAGCCTTGCTATCTTAACTGTTTACCGACCACCGAGGAACAATCTTGAGGCCAATGCCCTATTGCTAGATGAACTTAAAACCCTCGCTACGCGACCAAATACCCTTATTGTTGGGGACTTCAACGCTCCTACCATCAACTGGAGCTCCTCCTCAGCTGATTGCCTTGAATCGGCATTCGACCACCAGCTCCTGAATATAATCCAATCTCTACTTCTCACCCAGCATGTCACATTTCCCACAAGAATTCGTAAAGGCCCGCGGATGAACTGCCTCGACATTTTGCTCACTAAGTCGCTTGACAATCTCGACATTATGAATTGCTTACCCCCACTAGACCAGAGTAACCATGTAGTTCTCATGTGGAACTACAGTTTATTTTCTTTGCCTGCCGAACCACAAGATCTCCGTCCTAATATTTGGCGTGGTGATTTCGAGCAACTGAGACATGATCTTTGTTTCATAGACTGGGCATCCACACTCTCCGACAACGTTGAAGAAGCTTGGGAACAGTTCAAATGGACAGTCCATAACCTCATCTCTAGCCCCTGCCCTTTCACTCGCCGAAAACTTACGAACAGGCCCCGCTGGCTGAATCCATCCTTGAAAACCGAAGTTAACAAGAAGGGAAAACTGTTTAAAAAGTACCGAATTGATAGGTGACCTGAATCTCTTAATAAGTACAAAATGCAGAGGAATCGGGTCAAACGTCTCATTGTCAGAGCTCGACAGCAGTTCGAAGAGGAGCCATGGTTAACCCAAAAGTCCTGTACAGTTATATAAGACAGAGCACGCGGAATAAGGATCCTATTTCCCTACTGCGAACTGCCGAACGTGCCGAAATCTCAGAGGACAAGGATAAAGCTGACCATCTCTCTGAGTTCTTCCGGTCCGTCGAGATGACTGAACCCGGTTTTCTATCCCTCACTTATGAAGACAATTCGATCCCATCTATTGATACAGTCCTCTTCACCGAAGATGTAGTTAGGCATGAGCTTCTTAATTTGAAAGAATCGACCTCCCCAGGCCCCGATGCAATCCCGGCCAAGCTGTTGAAATAGCTGGCTTCTGAAATGGCCAAGCCGCTAGCGTCATTTGTTACAGGCTGCCTACCATCTGATTGGAAGACAGCAACGATCATCCCACTTTTCAAGAGTGGAAGCCGAGCGTCCGCGAATAACTACAGGCCGGTGAGCCTTACCTCCATTTGTTGCAAAACCATGCAAAAAATCCTTAAGAAGGCGTTAATGCAGTTCCTCGAGCAGAATCACCTCCTTTTCGATGCCCAACACGGTTTTCGCAGTGGAAGGTCCTGTCTTACAAATCTGCTATTCTCACTTGACAGCTGGACAAAAACACTTGACGAGGGCAAAACGGTGCATGCGATCTACATTGACTTCAAAAAGGCGTTCGATACCGTCCCTCATCAATGCCTGCGGCTTAAGCTGCGCAGGCGTTCACGGGAATCTTCTCGTGTAGATCCAACACTTTTTGACTGGACTGTCACAAAGAGTCCAAGTCGGTCGCCAGCAGTCCTCGGGTTTACCTGTGGTGAGTGGCGTCCCACAGGGCTCAGTTTTAGGTCCCTCATTGTTCCTCGTTTTCATCAACGACTGTGTCAGGCATCTAGACTGTGAAGTCACCTTGTTCGCCAATGACATCAAATTATGGAAAGTTTTCCAAAGTACGACAGATGAAAACCATGCACAAGCCAACTTGAACAGATTGGAGGACTGGTCAAAGCTGTGGCTAATGCCTTTCAACGTTAGAAGATGTAACTTTTTTCAAATCAGTAGTTGTAGAGCATCCTGCACGAAAGTCTATTCTTTAAATGGTACTCCGCTGCAACAAGTTGAGAGTCAGGAGGACTTGGGTGTGTGGATAACTTCCTCACTCAAACCAACGCTGAACTGTACGAAGGCGGTGAAGTTGGCCAGATCTATGTTACAGCTGATTAGACGAGCCTTTACGGGGTTTGAAAAAGACAGCTTTTCCAAAATCTTTGAAAGCTTCATTCGACCGCATCTGGAGTTCGCTTTACAGGCATAGAGACCATGGAATGTCAAAGATTGTACTGTCTTAGAGAAGGTTTAGAGGCGAGCGACAAAGATGGCCAAAGGTCAAGGAACATTGCCCTATGAAAGCAGACTGTCCATTCTCGACCAATTTCCCCTTTCCTACAGACAAGTCCGAGGGGACCTCATATTAACCTTCCGTATTATGAATAACCTGCATTGTTATTTCGTTCCTGGTGATTTCTTTGCCCAGGCTAACATGCCAACATTGCGCGGGCAATCCCTTAAACTACGCCCGGGCAAAGCAAGGATATACGAAAGAGAATTTTTCTGTATCAACCGAGTAGTTTCAGCGTGGAACGCACTTCCAGAAAAGGAAGTCCTCTCCACTTGTGTCAATGCATTTAAGAGTAGGGTGGACATGTATCAAGCGCAAACGCAATGAAGGTAAAAACTACTTCATCAGATTACCATGAATCACTTTACAATGAATCACGTTGCTTATCACATACACTGCATCAAATTATACTACGCTCGATTTGCAAGTAGCCATATATTTTCCTGCCATATTTTGTGAAGATTGTGTTCCCGGAACATGTAACTTTCGTACATTTTAAATTTTCCTGTGTATCCACTTATTTCCTATCCTGCTGTTACCAACAGGGAGTTCAAAGGCATTCACCTATCTTTCCCTCAATAAACTGATACTGAAAACGGTGGTTATAAGGCTTTACAGCTAGGAAATTAGGACGGGCAATGCGATATACTTAAATAACTGCTATATGCATTTTATTTTATTCTATTTAGAAATTTTTTTGATTTATATCTGCAGATTTTCCTAATCTGTATTGTCGTGTGAAGTTTTGCGGAAAAAATCGATTATCAAATTGTAGGTTTTTTGAAATTCCCGAAAAATATAAATGGCGGTTAGGAGGTCGTCTACTTCAACTTACCTGAGGTACAACTTACGTTCTGTAGTTATGTTAGTTAACTGCCCGGTGCTTCGCGCACGGAACAACTTACTCCCAGCGGCCGCAGGAAACAAGTTCGACTACATTTTTCCACTTTTCACTTGCTTCAAACAATTTCCTTCCTATCCTATTTTCCCACCCCCCAAAACCCTATAAGCTGGGACTAGAGTATATGAGGTGCAATTCATAAACTAATTTTGCTGCTGCGCGTTTATTGGCTAGCACCTCGGGGTGAATATTCGGAAAATAATCAGCCTTATTGCGTACGCCACCTCAATGAGATTATATAACTCCCAACTTCTTAATGGAAAAGGTTTCATTTTAATGACCGTTCGTGGTATCTGGGGTATCGCTGAAATTTACGTCCGTCTGGATGCTGAATCCTCTACTGGAGCTTGATGCTGCATACCTCAATTAAAATCTTTAGTTGTAGGCTGAAGAACCTTCAAGTGTCAACCTGTTGTTGAATGAATAACCACTGCTCAAGTTCAGTGGGATCAGATTAATAGTTCTTCCTCCCGCTGTTCACCTTATTTTATTTGAATGGGAAAGTATTTCGAGGCGTTTTATGAAAGAAAACTGTTGGGAATGCCTCTATTCTTACAATGCGTCATTGCTTAAAAAATAACTGCGTTAGATGCCACACTGCCGCCATGCTAACGCTTCTGGACCGTGGCCATCGATATCTCGTCAGATTTGATTGGTCCATGTTTCCAACATTTTCTCATCAAACAGATCAACAAATATACGTAGCCTATTATGGCCTTTATAAAACACCGCTCCTCGTCATCGATTGCCTTATCATCCTCTCCCTTTCTGATTTTAGGAACAATAGGCAGGCAATCCCACCGTTCGTGTTAATTACACCTACCAGACGCGAGTCATAACAGAAATAATATTCACTTAGTCCTGTATGCATGGGAATATCGGTCAGTGAGGTAAATCGGTTCCGGAACAGAGCTTGCCATTTTATACACTCGTCTCACGTAACGTAGCCAAGCAAACTGCGTCAGTTAACTGATTTGCTGCGGGCGACTGAAGACCCACGCTCTGGGAGCAAGACCCAACGGCGAACACATAGGCACACACAGGCACTGACAACTCACTAACCGCGCGGAAGCTCCTCAATCAAAAGAAAACTTTTCTGGTAGTAGCTCGCTCATTTCCTGAAATGATCGTAGATGGGGATGCTCGTCACCCAAGGCGCTACTGTACTTGAGGGCAATAGGCTTTGTCGCGGAATACCCAGTCAATATGGGATGATATTTAAGGCAACATAAAAATGTTACTACAACGCAGATAGTAACATTTATTTTCTGTAATAGTTGGGATTTACTGTCAGCTCCCCTTGGAGGATCAAGGATAATGGTAAATATTCGATATCACCGTAATTAAGCATTGTAATTTGTTCAAAGCATTGTCCGTTGACAGCTACGGTATCTTCTATCTTTCAGGGAACTAATAGATTCCACGAAAAAAGGTTTTGCGTTTTTGAAGTAATCCCGTGATCTAACCAATTTTCGACTTCATAGGAACTGAAATGCCGTCAGGTTACAGTAAGTGAAGCAAATAACAATAATGTAATTTTTGGTGGATACGGTGGGTGGTGTAGGACCTCTCAGTGTCTCTCATTTGCTCTGTGGCACGGGGCCTGGCGTGGCATGTTGGAAAATTCACTTTGCGTGTTTACCACCATGCTCTGACTGTTGCGATCAATTCTCGGCTCACAGTGATGAATTATTGTCAGTGTGGCCCTAAAGTAACAGTTTCAGATGACTTCAACAATTACGAATCCTTTATGGCTTTCCCAGATGCCCAGTGTACTTTTTACACAGATATTGTTGCCACAAATGACAAGGGAGACTGGAATGGCCATTTCTGGCTCATTTTCCATCATCAGTTAGTCATGTCCAACCTTAAGTGGGGCTCCACCCGATGCTTGAACCCGTGAGCTTTTGATCAGGAGTCTAGCGCTTTAACCATTGAACCATGGGTTCATTTTATTGCCGGTTTAGATCGGCAGATATTGAAACTCGTTAATTAACGTTCACTGATTGTTAACGGAACTCAATTGTCCCGCTCTGCCTTGGGATTCACTTTCGAGCCCCGCCAGTAGCTGCACAGTGACTAGAAGTTTAGATGGAGACAAAATAGACTGGAATGGTCTTTGCACTCGCTGTGTCTTTTTTACCCTCCTTCGCGAGTGTGTGTTCAGAGAAACTCTAATCCACATTTTATAGTCACCGATGCGTTTTGCTTGACTCTTTTCCCACATGAGGGCACCGATCTCACGAACATTTGTACGGAAGACAATCGTACATTCGCAAATAAAAATGTCAATTTTGGTAACGGAAGGTGTGACCGAATTGCTAGAGCCGCATAGTCAAAGTAATTAATTGGGATAATAAATTACTCAGATTAAGCCGTTGCGCAAGGGGTAGTTATTGTCTAGGCTGATAGCATTGCCGGCAACGATTATAACTTTTCCCGTGAATATTCTGCCTTGAAGTTGTTATTAGTGGTTAGTCAGGCATTGACCAAATTTTTGCGTGTTTAGAATTGTCGTTACAGATCCGTTCTTCATTCGCCTGTGGGATACGATGTGGTCCAGCCAGATAATAGACGAGAGAACGTATCCAAACATGTATAAGCTAGTGGAATAGGATAAGGCGTGAAAGGCCACAGTGTCAGGGAGAATTTACTAAGGTAGGAACAAGCGTAGTATGTAAGCAATAGGAAAGTGACTTCCAGACGAGTGCAGGCCAGCCATGAATCAGCCGGAGTCCAGATAGTCTGCAACCGAACAGTGAGTCGTCGGCTCTGGAAATGGTTGAGCGTAAACAAATGTCCCGCATCTCGCGCACTGGCCTGACCTTGAGAAGTGGTTAGCTAGTGAGACTAGACCGCCTTGAGAAAGCCAGACAGGAGTGACCTTGAACGGAGGCCTTGACTATGGTGTCTTGCAGACGCGTGGTGGTCATGCCAGAGATGAACTAGTCTGCGCGGCGTCCGAGGAAAGCATGACTAAGAAGGGGGGTCACTACACGCCTCTAAACTTAGAAGGGTAGAGCTTCAGTAGAGGCAACGCTCTGATCATATGACCTACGAGGCCCATGCAGTTTGATGCTTTGTTGCTGTTTTTCAGTCAGTTAATGTGGCAGCCAAATTCATCGTTTTTTTGTACCGTTCTCAATGCATGCTGGCGTGTGCATTTTGTGAATTTCTGAAATTCCTAATACTTCTCAAAATCTTCAGTCGTTTAACAGGAATTGTGATTGATTGACTTTTCTTTGCGATCATCCATTTTAAGACGTTCAAACAATTACTTGCTTGTTCTTAGAGAGAGAAAGAAAGTGAAAAAGAGAGACAAAGAGCTTATTAATTAGAGGTCTTTCCAAATGAACGGGAAGTTTCCACAGCGTCGTTTTTAAAATTGACACTTTTCCGGTAAATGCCTCTCTTGACACAAACCTTTTCACTTTCCATGCCATAAAGAGCACTAATGCAAATGCGTCAACTGAATATCGTAGACTACATATGACGTCTTTTTTCAAGGACTTTACAATACATGTGCTGTCTTTTTTTGCCAAACTGATAACAGCGTCTATAAACAATGTTAAAGGACGACACGAACCAGAGGTGTTACCTAGTAAAAAAGATGGATAACTTCGGAACTTCCTGTTTACTTTATGTACAAAGTTCGACTTCCGGCAATTTATCATTAACCACGGGTAAATAGGAGATTAAGACTGCGTTTACTATTTACCGTTGTAAATTATCGTGCCTGTGAGGACACACTTCTCGTCAACCCAATTGTAAAAACCTATTACTTTTACAACTTTTCTTAATTTTGTATCTTCGTCATTTTATCACAGTCGAAAACGCCCACTCTGTCTTAGTCTGCATAAACCTAGTTATTACCTTGACTCTAAAAGTGAAGCCTTCCCCCGGCATCGTGTTCTAGTGTCAGCGGCAGATATCCCAGTCTAAATTTTCAACAGAAAACTTTGGCGTAGGACCGATATATCGATATTGAAGTGCCAGGGAGGTAAGCCAGCGGACGACGTCTGAAGAGATATCTGCTCGGCAATCGTCACACGAGATCCCGTGAAAGTCGGTCTGTGATTGGCTGTGACAGAGGCCGGAAACAGTGAGCGTTCCCAAAGTGCGCTTCGACCTGAGCTAGTCACGACAAGCGTTCATAAATGCACTTCATGTGGAGCTAGTCACTGCAGAGCTAGTAAATCCTAATGACAAACAAATACACACTTTTAGAGTAGATTTGACAACCGAGATCGACCGGCGAAACCATTGGTGTTCTTTTAACCTGCTGCAACTTTGTCCCGCCAAACGTCAACTACCTCCTGCGGCGGAACTGCAGAAGCACACGTGCATTCCGACACAGGGCGCCTCGGCGCTCGACCGCCAAATCATCTTAATCGAAACCGTAACCTTCGTTGCATTGAAGACAAGGGCGCTGTGCACTGTTCTAGATCGCTGTTCATGTGGAGTCCTAGCGGTTTTAACTCTTCTTGCCTTTTAATCCTAATTTAGTCAAGGATTTGTTATGCTACACTTGTACACTTATTAGGAGACGAACTGAATGCCATATGCAAACTTTATTATTTTCAGCTTTTACAGTCAACCAATCACTTTAGTGCGGAATCCACTGATAAAAATCGTTTTTTGTTTGTTCCGTGGTCAATTGACGTACAAAACTTCGCACCTCCGAGATACTGGTTGTTTGCCGCAATCTTCGTTTCTAACGACAACGAAAAGGTAACTAAGACATTAACAAAACAAAGCCTCGATGCCCCAGTTTGAAAAGGCCTTGTGGCTAATCACCGCCAAGGCCTTAAAACGAATCCCTCCCTTGATGTATGTACGGTACTTTTAGAGTGCATTGTCGACAAGTGTCTGCTCTAAAGGACTTACTGTAAAATCGGATATGTTCGGCCAACCGTGTAGTTCGCTGCAACATTCTGTGGATTCGAGTCTAATGAGAGGATACCCGTACTAATGCTTATTTCCTTTTCTTTCATTTTCTAGTAAGTACACTGGCCGCCTTTAATAATTGCACCTTTCAGATACCATGCTTTTGAAAGATTTTTAAAATCATATCGATGGTAGTGACAGCGGGTAATTGATTAAGTTGTAAGGCACTCTCGACATTTTGTGCCCTGAAGCTCAGTCAAGAATACGCACAGGCTGTTACGTATCAGAAGGCGTGTTGTGACTAGCTCGTGTCGAAGTACACTTTTCCGAGGCCCACCGATGAGGTTTTCGAAATTTGGATCAGCCAATCCCAGTTACCGTATAGATTTCTATTGGGCCGGCGACGAATAGCAGGCCTGCACGCGTGAATGCTTGCTCTCTGGCCCACGGGTATTTCCTGCAACTATTCCAGACTTCGGATCACGCCGCTCCAGCGGAAGGTCTTGCTCCCCATAGTCAAATCTCTTTCCATCTATTCTTTGTCCCTCTGTGCACACAATATACTGTTCCTACTACTTTGGCCGCCAACGAATTCTTTTCTCCTAAGGAACCATAGTCTGAAGATCGTAGTTCCTAGGGTTTAACTTACTTAACGCCCTGCGATAGGGGTAAAGGCATGAAAAAATTATACACAGTCGCAGTCACAGACACAGTCTATCATATGCCCCACAAATAGGTGGTGCCGTGATTGCGACTTACACTCTAATTAGGTTATATTAAAATTGGACTTGCTCTACATCTACCGTATTTTTCGTTCCACGCCCCCCCCCCCCGTCTGTGCCCTGTGTCCCGACCAAACGTAGAAGACCGGAAGCTGAAGGCGTGCAGGTGACAGTCGGGGCTGGAGTTGCCCTGAGGCGTGCTGCCGCACTCGTACCACTTGTACTGTGCCGAGGTACCAGACTAATTTACCTCTGACAAGCTCGTCACGATTCCTTTTCTGAAATGTGTTCTAATGCGATGGGCACACTTGTGAATGTCAGCTATCGCGACGCTTGTTTGCTCGAAAATCAGGTTGTTTAACGTTTTTGTTTCAATATTAATTTTATCGACCTACTGGATTTTGTTATCGCCCTTATTGCATAAAATTCCTAAGATGCCATTCGTCCGTTCGTTAGAACTTTATTATCCGCGTTAGTACTGCTAGGAATAGGGTCATCAACTCTTAGAAGATGTGCAACTCATCTGGCCCGAGGTTGCTGCTTGGTTACAATGCATTACTCAGAGCAGATCGTGACACACACTAACGCCGCACAATCCCTTAGAGGACTTAACAAATGCTGCATATAGCCCAGATCATGTAGGGTAAAATACTGCACAGTTTTGGCAAAACACACGGACGGACATTGTTCCATGAACATGAATGTAGTGTGTCGAATATTGCTAAACTATTAGTCATAGAACTCCTTTGTGACCCTCTACACATTTATCTGAAAAATACAGACTGTCTTCTAATTAGTGCTGTTTTTTTACATTTCGGACATGACCCTTAATTATATTTTACTGTTTAACTCCATCCGTTTTAACCTGCTTCTAACTGGTAGTGTAGGCAGATAGTATTAGGAAAGCCTGGAATGGCCATTTCTGGCTTATTAGCAGTCATCAGCCAGTCATACCCAGACCCAAGTGGCGTCCCACCCGAGCCTCACACTCGCGACCCCTTTGATCAGAGTCAAACGCCCTAAACATCGAACCACGAGCTCGTTGTCTTGCCGGGTTAGCTCGAGGAGTGTTGACACTGACTGATGGACGTTCACCCGACCGCTAACGGAACTAATCTGTCCTGCTTTGCCTGGGGTCTCGACAGAAATTCGGACAGTCGTTGTCTCAATTTTCTCTGACGGTTATATTACCTGCCTACACTACCAGCTGCTACGACTGTCAGGGCCTCTGTCGAGACCCCAGGAAGAGCGGGACAGATGACTTCCATTAGCGGTCGAGTTACTCCTTATAACTGTCGGAACAAGTAAATCTACTTTCGTGTCCTAACCATCAGCCTCACCTCAATATCCTGCAAGCTTATGGAACGCATAGTCAAACGTGAGCTGATGCACTTTTTGGAGCAACTTCAACTTCTTTCTGATAAGCAGCACGGATTCCGCAGGGGAAGGTCCTGCTTGACCAATCTGCTCTTTTGTCTAGAACAATGGACCCGAGCGATCGATGAAGTGAATACGGTGCATACAGTCTTCGTAGACTTCAAGAAGGCGTTTGACACGGTGCCTCATCAACGTCTCTTATACAAGCTCAGCCGCCTAGGGGTAAGGGGAAACCTTTTGCAGTGGATCGCAAACTTCTTGACTGGTCGTATCTAGACCGTATGTATTGTCGAACAGCGGTCGGCGGAGGTAGCAGTTGAGAGCGGGGTTCCACAGGGATCTGTTCTTGGCCCTATTCTCTTCCTTATGTTTATTGATGACTGCATAAGCGGACTAGACTGCGAAATCGCAATGTTTGCTGATGACCTAAAACTTTGGAAGGTCATTCGCAACCAAGACGATAAATTAAACCTCCAGGCAAATTTGCATAGACTGGAGCAATGGTCGACCCTTTGGCTCATGCCATTCAATGTGGCCAAATGCAACCTAATGCGCTTTGATAGAACCAGCACTTCGCCTCGGAGGGTGAATTACCTGAATCACACGCCGCTACCAGAGGTAGAGGCTCAGAAAGACCTGGGAGTGTGGTTCACGCCTTCACTGAAGCCATCACTCCACGTCCTGAAAGTGGCTAAATCCGCAATGTCAAGTTTGTATCTTATCAAGCGCGCCTTTGCTAAGTTTGACAAAATTGTATTTGGCAAGGTATTTGGCACGTTCGTGCGACCTCAACTGGAATTTGCCATCCAAGCCTGGAGACCTTGGACAGCCACAGACAAAAAAACCTCGAAAGGATACAAAGACGCGCAACAAAATTAGTACGAGGCCAACGGAACCTCCCTTATGAGACCCGATTAGTAAATCTTGACTTGTTCCCTCTGTATTACAGGCAGCTACGTGGGCACCTAATCCAGGCATTTCGCATGTTGCGTGGTCAGGATTGCTGCCTCCAAACAAATGACTTTTTTGAGCAGGCCACCACCTCTAGGCTGCGAGGAAACCCCTTCAAATTACGTATGACTGGGGCAAGACTTGACCCAAGAAAATTCTTTTTCTCTGAGAGGGTAATCCAGACATGGAATGCCCTTCCTGCGGATATTGTCATGTCCCCTTCCGTAGATGTTTTCAAGGCAAACCTAGACCGATTTAATGAGTATCGTCGCGATTAAATACTCCAAATCCAAACACTGAAATGCTAGAAATGCTATAAATATATACTTATAGTAATTTTCAAGTATTATTATTATTATAACTAGTATTTAATCAAATGCGTTAAGACATTGCCTAGCTCCCACGTCTCTGCTCACTACGTGAACTGCACTGATCGCATCTGAGGTCGCATCTACCGCATCTATGGTCCTAGGCTACGCGGCCCTGTCACACTCTTTCTCGTATCGACCGACTGCTGACGACGTGGCGGGTTCCTCGTCTCTTGGCACAGCAAAGGCGTATCATGGTCGCATCTCCGGTTCTTCAGGACGTTCTCGTGTCTCCGAGGTCTCCTTCTCGTATGGTCCTTCGGATGTAGATATTACTCGTCATGGACGCCATGGCTGCCGTCAACATTCACAGAAGCATCATGCCCCTATCATTCACATACTTCCCCCACGAGCGACAGTTTGTCTCCTAAAAACCACAAATGACATTCCGTTTTGAATTATGAGCCAGCCTTAGGAGTTTTTTCACTGTCTGCTCTTCTTCCTCAGTTACACTGTTGGCTCGTGTAAGCTGAGTTTGAGTGTATTACTTGAAACAAGCGATTAGTCGTCTGAAATTGTGTCAACGACATCTTTGGAATGTTTGGCTATGCCGATGCATTTCTTAAATCCTATGTACCAAGAGGGAATTCAAAGGCGTTTGCCTATATTTCCTTTAATAAATTTGACTTGACTTGACCTGTTCTTCCACTGAAGTTTGCTGAACGAGTTGCCTTAGATATTATTACGTCATTCTTCTCCAATTCTTCCGACGCTTTTTCATTAGCATAAAAGGCCACGTTTAGTGCTCTAGATGCAGTTGATAATGCAGTGCATTCGGCTCTAGGTGTTGCCTAGCGTACGCATGTGCATATATTAACTACTTCTTCGCCATCTCCTCCTTAAAAAGCAATTGCATGCGGCTCTTCCGATTGGACTCCCTCTTGGCTTGGAGACCATTTCACTTGTCGCACTCAATTCGTAAGCAAAAATCTGTAGTGACCGCTAGCGACCACTGTGTGAATTCGTGATCGCTGACTCATTACGCCAAGGTTGCAGTCGTGGTGACTGCCCTTAACCCGCGATCTTGTGTGAACGGCAACACCCTGTCCACTTCTAACTCAACGTGTGGCGCGACCTACCAACACTTCCA
>JAYGXS010000003.1:56358025-56386573 GCA_036362985.1 Ligula intestinalis
AAGTTATAAGTATGAAAATGAGGTCAACAAGGGAGAAAGTAGCTAGCTGGTGTCGAAGGAATCTGCCAAGCACAATGGCGTAAACCAATCGACCAAGGATCCGGCTGTTGCCGAAAATGAGCCAAGATTAATGCTTTTCTGATTTCCTCAAAAATACGTTGCTGACTTACAGTATACCAGTTTATTCCACGGTTTGTAGACGCAGATCAAAATTCGACATGAACATTGAGGCCGACCACGATCAAGTACAGCGAGATAACAACCTAATATTCATGAAACTGACACTCGTTGAGGAACGTTCACCGATCTCTAACAGAACTCACTCATTGGGGCTCATTCTCGAAACCAAATCTAGTTAGACGGCATTGCTGGCCCCTTCGGGCTAAGTAGCCGTCATCAGCCAGTCATATCCAACCCCAAGTGCTGCCCCACCGGAGACTCAAACCCATGACCTTTTGATCATAAGTCCAATGTTCTAAACATTGAGTCACGAGCTCGCTGTGTTGTCTCCCGAGCCATGGAACTACCAACAGGCAGCCAGTGGTATACACTGAGATCAAACGATACACCACACAGGCAGCACAGTTAAGAGCTTAAAGACCAGATACGTATTTCACCAATATTTTGCCGCTCCATGACACAGCTGCAAGGGGTTCGGATCAGAAGTAGATCTCCCAGCATTTCCTTAGTGCTTTCTATTAGATAATCCAGGCGTCTAATTGCTGATTGGTAGTAATCCGTACTCAGAACTGCTGCGCTAACTCATAGTGCCTTCGCCCGCCAAGTTAGTAAATACACCAACTATTGGCGCGCGTGACTGCCCCTCAAACGCTGCCTCGCGTCTTGGCTCTTTTGCCTAGCTAGTTTGACGCCATTTACTGTTCACCTGTCTCTGATTGGCTGAGACAGCAAAGGACTGGAGGGCTAGCCTCTAATCCTGCACGCACAGGCGCAAACCCAGACTTTTTCACGGACACACACCCGGCTTGTAGACACAGCTGGCAGCCAACTCGTGACACAGCCTTTGTGCAATTAGGTTTCTCGCAGTAAAGCTGTTCCAGTTTATTCTGTCTTCCCTGACTTGTGATTTGAGGAACCTTCTCTTCTTGACACTACTACCAGCGACAACTGGTGAAAGCACGATGAGTCAGCGCAAAGGTGCTGAATGCAGGCTACCACAGATTTTCAATTTTATTAGAAAATAATGGCTTGCCCCCCGTTGAATAAAGCTTTACAGGCGCTGGCCGAATTAATTTCGAAGGAAATAATAAATCATTTTATAACTTTACTAGAAAGCTCACGGGGAAAGCTGGCGGACCCACTGATGAGCCGCACCCCTCACAGAAGTGTTATGTAGTAACAAAATATTAGCGATACACGTATCCGGACTTTTAACTAGTGTTGGTTCTGCCAGTCTAGCGTACCATGCAAGGTCAGGGGGCTTAAAGTTTGATAGAAAACGCCCGCAGACGGGAATGACTTTTCTTAGGATTTTTACCATCAGTATATCCCTGGCCAGACAGACTTGAGGTTCGAAGTCAAAACTCCTTGTTAGTTCAGTAGGCGCAATACACCTAACCCACGGATTCACGAACGGCTAGCTGCGACCAAGAATACATAAGAACCACACGAGATCTCGAGCTCAAAAGGCAGCATCCGTAATCCATTAAGAAATCGGGATTGAGTCATGAGTGGCGGTACCGTGTGCAGGGTAGGGACATGTTCCAGTCCAGGTGCGAAGTTTGCTCTATCTAGACACCCTGGGGTCCGCAGGGCTCATTCCCCAATGTCGTGTAGAAGCGACCAACAAGCCTCTAGGTGGCAGATTGCTACGCGCCGGTGCGTCTCCGAGGTTCCTCGCCTCTCCCTGGCGCAAAATAGAGTCGGATGGGGAAAAATCTATTGGATACATCTTTCTACAGCTCTCGAACGGTGAGTGACAACACCTGGAGCTCTTACATACAGCAAAGGGAAAGTAGGTGCAAGATATGGTCGAGAATATTCGTGCGCGAAATAAACAACTATACACAGGAACAAGCGCAGACTTTTTGGGAGTGCCGATGGCAGCCAGTAGTTTAAGACGTCAGAAGAGTATCCAATGAAATGGGAGGCGGGCTGTTAACGCAGAATGGGGCAGCGACAATGACCCCAAGGAGGTGGGTGATGGAAGGGAAGCCAGGAGAGAATGGAAGACAGTCTTTCCATATACACCATGTCCAGCTGGCGTCCGAACCGAGCCTACTTTGCTGGCTTTTCCTCTTGCGATGGTGGCGGCGGCAACTTCCCCAGTTGAGCATTCAGCTGAGCATTACGCAGAGCTATAGGATCCATCTCCTCGTCGGTCTCGTCCTCAATTTCGTCGTGGAGCTTATCCTTAATCGTCTGCAGAGTTTGGTACTCGTTGTAGTGCGCCTTGCGTTTAGCCTCGAAGTCCCGCTTGTGTTTCACCTCCTCAGGGCTAAGTTGCTCTGTCACACTTCCTGACGGGTCCTGCAAGGCAAAAAAAGTGTACAACATTCCCTTTTAATATAATCATACTATAGTTGTCAGAGATGCGGTGTGCTAGCATTTGAGCAGCTGCTGCCGGGGCTCGGGAGCGAACCCCAAGACATAACGGAACGAGTGAATTGCATGCCGATCAATGAGTGCCCACCTACTACTGTGAATATTCCCGATCAAAACCGGCAGGGCAAAGAGCCCGTGGCGCGGTGCTCGACTTCTAACAGGGTCGCGGGTTCTAGCCTCGAGGGCGGCTGGGTATGGCTGGTTTATCACGTGTAATAAGCCAGAAAAGACCCTTCCAGTTTTCCCTGTCTTTGCCGGTAATGGATTTTTGCCTAGAATGTAAATATGCATGCGTAAAGATAGTATTTTTAAAGATCTGATCGCATTAATCACCAGGGTAAATAGGAGTGACAGTCGGAGGTCACATGACCAAGATCCAACACTGAAAATACAAGCGGACGTGCGAGTCGTAGGAAGTAATTGAGAAGAAGAAGAAGTAATCACCGGAATTAGAATTTTATTTGCCTAACGTTCCGACATCCGTCGCGGATCCTTTATCAAAGACAGTAACAGAAACGGGATCCCCGGCGGATTTCGAAACGCCAGGCGAATAAAAGTCTTGCCCCAGCGACCAGATCTCCTTCCTTTTAATCCAACAATGCCTAACCGATGCACCCACGAAAGGGAGAGCAACTCAGGTGAACAGCAACGACTGGCCAATTAGACAGTTGACGTGAGGAGGTTTAGCGGGCACAATGACTTGCCTACAACTACGCCGACCTCAAAGCGGACAAAGGTCACGCAAGCTCGCTAACGGCCATCCTCGGGGAAATCAAAGTCAGCAGCGAACGGGCAGGTCAAAATCCATGCGTCAATAATACGAGGCAGGCAGTAAGACTGACTAACCAGACGACGATAGAAGCAAGAAGGGTTCCGAAGCGTCAATACAAGTGCAATTCGGTCCACGAACTCATTCCTTTTTCTTCTCTGGGAGATGAAGAACGCGATATACTTGTATATCTTAAAGTATTCGTTTCATCATCCTCAGAAATAGAAGAAGGGACGATTTCTGGGACCAAGCTCTGTTTTGGCTGACGTATCAAAAGCGTGCTCGCTTCCATCGTCAGAGCGTGATGTCTGTACTCCTGTTCACGTCAGATAATTGTGTCCGACCACTAGCCTTGATTAATGCCCATTTGTCAATCGATTGCACCGACCGATTTCTGTGGCTGTTTGAATTGCTCGTGCCCTCACGGGCGTCTTCAAGAGCTGTGTCAAGTTGTTTTTTGTGTCTCATGAGCGTTTCCACCCTCTTTTCTCGCAGCTGCCGGCTGTCGGCCCTGCTTATCTCTCTCCGCCCAACCTATTGCTCCGTTCTGAGCCGAACGTAGCCTAAGAGAAAACTCGCAAAGTATTAAGATCGCGAAATGGATAGGAATTATTGTATTAGCTTACCGAAAGGTGCCACCAACAGCTATGTACCGGAAATCGCCGTGGTTGTTAGAAGCTGCTTGTACCTGCCAGTGAGTGTGCAGAAACTGCCAAGGAAGGAGCCGGTCGGATTTTACTGCGCGGAATCACCTTACGACGGTGAACGAAAGTACTAATTCTACTAAATTATACAGTTTCACGTGGCCCACGCGTCAAAAGATTTTGGAAATTACACTTGCGGTTATCAGATTATTTCCAGACCAACGACATAAAAAAGTCGGATAACTCCTTTTTACAATCCCAAGCCCACCTCCACAGCAAATGAAGCCGCTTTAAGTGACCAACACCGGTCTAGACACTATCAACTTTCCGTACGAACCGAAAACCAAAAACTAGCGCCGACGTCAGTTCTTACGTCCAATCACGTGCTGTAGTATCACACCAACCTTGGAAACTTTGCGCGAATAATCTATACATTTATTCTCCCATAGAACAGCTTCTTTTGAATACCTGACATATTTGTTTCTCACCCAACCCATGGCTTCTTAGTGACTGTCCAAAAAACGCTTTTTTGGCTGCTTTTAGCACAACGGCATTCTGGCTTTCGACCGAGAAGCTTCCCAACCACAAGTGTTAAATCCACTCGGGGCGAAAGCACCGTATAACTTGAGCAACATATGCTACTGGGTCTGGATAAAATATGCTTATTTTCATGGGAAGAATAGTTTACTTCGTATAGTCTTTGCACCCAATTAGATGCATAGCATTCAAAATGAGCAGATGCGATTGCTGAAACAAGAAGTTTACTGGCCTAATGCTGCGGATTCTCGCTCACACAGACAACTGTAGATAACACTGCAGTACCATAAGTTTTATTAGTTCACATATCATCTGAAACTCGACAGGTTTTGTGCTTAGTGTCAAGTTTTCTGGAATGTTGTAGTTATGACGGCCCAGCACGCGAGTCATCACTCGGGCCGTCCTGGGGGCAAGAGAACAAAGGAAGCTCACAGGCCAGCGGAGGTAGGCAGAATGGGACAAGAACGCGATCTTCAAAGGGCCGACACGCGAGGACGCAAGGACAGCGGCCGGTCGGGTTCTGAGGTCACGCCTGACCTGAGACAAAGCGCGCACGCCAAGTGTCACACTGACAACACCACACAACGGCCTCCACGCATGGACCACTAGCAGAGGGGCCAAGAGGGAACAAAGGCCGTTGGTCCTTAAGTACGCTGCCACCGACACGAAGCGGTACTCTGCTACTGGATACGCGAGATTCTGAAGCTGGAGACACGGGACACTGTTGCCCTAGATGAGGACCTGCTGTTAGCCGAAACGAGAACAACAGAACATACGCTGCTGACGGAAACAGGACGAGCTGCTGACACTACCGAGCTGCAGTCAAGACCGAGGTACAGACACTACCGAGCTGCACAGATGGACAAGCTTCCGGACACAAGAGGCAGAGTTGATGCACTAGCAGAACCAGTGACAATAAACTATTATCTGCTATCCTGTCTACCTTCCTTTCCTCACATACAAATGGGAGGTAAAAAACAGTGTCGACGCAGGCACACACAAGGTTCTAACAGTTGTTTCCGGTGATCTTCATGACATTGCGTGGGACAATCCTGTCACCCTTGGCATAGACAGTGGGTTTGCCTCATAAATCTGTTGATACTCAGAAATTACAAACTGTTCAATTCGTACGTACGAAAATTAAACCTCGAGGCACAAAATTCAGTTGGGAAAGATGGAGGAATCGAAATCTACTCGCACCACGGTCCACCTATCTATCTATCCTGCAGGTTGGTGGGAATGTTCTGGTATTAAGAGTTCGCCATGCATGCTGTCTGCAAATAATTTATATATCTACCTATACGACTTTACGAATAGAAATCCCGCCTTCTTCGTATATTGGGAAAACAGTCGGAGTAGTTGTCCTGCTTCAAGTGGAGAAAAACAGATAAAATCTGGTATAAGGCCGCGTCCATCGTCAAACGAAGAATACAAAAGGCCTCAGCAGTAAAACTTTTGACAAAAGTAGCTTATGTAGCCCCACACATATACCCCCAGTCTTAGCATTTTGTCCTGTAACAACGATCGCGAGTTTTTTGGGGTGGGGAAATAGAAAAGGCAGAGAAAGACATTTTTAGAAGTAAGTTTTAAGTGAAAAAATTGAGTCGAAGTTGCTTCCTGCGGCCGCTGGGAACAGGTTATTCAGCATGTAAATTGAAGGTGTGCGCGGCACTTCGGGCCGCATACTATACTAATCTAACTCTGCAGCGGTAAGTTTGACCACAGGTAAGTTGAAGTAGACGACCTCCTAACCACTATTTCAATTTTTTGGGAAATTCGAGAAACCTGCAATTTGATAATCAGGTTTTTCCGCAATAAGTTAAATGATAATATAAATTAGGAAAATATACAGATATAAATCAACAACACTTCTTAATACAGTAAAATAAAAATGCATTTAGCATTTATTTAAGTATATTCCACTGCGTGTCCTAATTCTCCGCCTATAAAACCCGATAACCACCGTTTTCGTAGGAAAACATGCAGGTTGTAGGGATTAATGAGTGGGGCTACATAAACTATTGTTGCCCAACTTTTTCCTAAACCAATTTTCCTACAACGCGAAATATTTACACAACGCAAGAAACACATGCTGCCCAAACCGCTTCAACTAAGTGAGATCGACATGGATGATTATCGAAATTAACCTGAAATTACGGTTCATGTCGCTACTATAACTCTAATCAAGCAATAATTAGTTTAACACGGAAAGTAAATAAGGGATTTCGGGCCGCGTTTAATGTGGGGATTTATGATGCTGCAGAAATCGAGTGACGAAAGCCTGGTAGATTACACCACGCAAGTTCGTCTATTTAAAAGACCACAGAGGTTAATGGGAAGTAAATTTCGGCGCATATATTACAGTATGCGAATACCCAGAAACAGGGAGAGGGGGATAAAATGCAACTAATTGAATAAAGTTCAGGGTAATTGCAAAAAAAACAGACTGAAAACGGAAGAATTATGAGTCCTTTTTTTATTCGCAAGCGCGTGCTAAGCCGTGCTTAGTTAGATGAAGAGATCATGCCACCTGGAGGTTAGATCTACTTTCGTATAAGCTCGCGGATTCCTGATTGTTGCGGACCAGCCATCTGTAAGATCACGGGACAAACACACCAGAATGTGTAAAATTACGTTTGCAATCACATGACAATAGCGTGCGCTGACCTCTTCTGACACGGGACGAAATAAGGGTGTCATTGTACACCAAGATATGACTGTCTTACGACCGCAACTAAATCAGAAACAACTATTCAATTTCCCTCTATTTCGCCGTATGTCTTTCCGTAGAAACCCGAGAAGACAGGAAACTGAGTAACACCGAAAAGTATCAGCAGCGGGACACGGTGTTCATGTGTTTTAGGAAAAATTGTTGCGACAGTCATTTGAATATTCGGTCAACATGTGTCTAACCCGTTAGTGAACGTTAGCTCCGACCAAAATAATTGGCCTGCAGCACCTGCTGACTTCGTATGTAAATCATAGCAGAACATCGCATAGAATGTGGCAAGATTGCAGCCTCCCATTGACCCTCTCTACCTAGGCTGTGAACTGTGCAGTGATCGACGACAAAGCACCCTTCTTTTGACTGCTGATTACACCGACGACGCGGACGTTTTTGAGATTCTTTTGAAGCAACGAAATTCCACAGAGAGGCTTTATTTCCTAAGTTTGCTTATGAGTAAACGGCTTCATAAAAAACTGTTTACAGAAAAACCAGACAGATATGGATTAGTTAGCCATGTGGCGACTGACTCTGCCGTGGCAAGCATCAGCTGACGCGGGAACTTGAAATGTCTCGCCGGAACTTTCTATATGACTCGAAACACTTGGTTGACGTCCACCCGGTGACTGCTGTCAACCAAGTGAACCAAAATCGCGCTAGATATTGACGTTGCCATGCCTAGGATTAGCCAGGCAGGATGGTGTTGTTTTAGGCGCTTGGATAGCCTCCTAGTTGCTCGATCAGTATAATCTGCCCCTCAGGAGCAAGCAGAGGCGTAAATTCCCATTGAAGAGCTGTAGAACGGGAGTTTATCTTGCATTCAAGGCGAAGAAGTGGAGTGCTTTAAATTATCAACCTTATCTTAGTTGCTGGATACGTGCGCGCGATTGCAGCGTTCAAGCGAGGCTGTGGAAGTTTGCTTGCCGGATCCCCTCGAAAAGGCAATGTAAGAAATAAAAATATCTTTTCAGCAACATATGGAATGATTGCGATGGTGGTAGTAG
Source organism: Ligula intestinalis (assembly GCA_036362985.1). Classification (NCBI taxonomy): domain Eukaryota; kingdom Metazoa; phylum Platyhelminthes; class Cestoda; order Diphyllobothriidea; family Diphyllobothriidae; genus Ligula; species Ligula intestinalis. The sequence continues at coordinate 56,366,270 of JAYGXS010000003.1, forward strand.
TAGTGGTTGTTTTAGTGGTGGTGGCGGTGGTAGTGATGGTACAAGAAGTTGCTGTCGTAGTGCATTATTTGCGTTAGTAGAAGCCTGAGGAAGGTCCACGAAATACAGTCGTGTTGGAGTTCTTTCCCTTGTAAGCCAACGACTATGTGCTAATGGTCATACTCTACCTGTTTTTTTAAGGATTGTAGAACAAATAACCTGCTTATAATAATGAGAACTTCACTGACAGTGCTTCTCTTCTGTGATCTCGTCAACTGCACCAGGTCGAGCGTTCCGCGGCTTTATAACAACTGGCAGTGCTCAGAGAGTTCAAACTCCATAAGTGCACGGCTTCATGAAAAACTGTTCAATGACAAGTCTAACAGAAACAGAAACGGTGGCGGTAGTTTGCTTCTCTGTCAAGGAATACTCTTGAATAGCATTTGCAAGTGGGCAACAAAACGGCCTATGCGGTGCTAGCGCACACTATGGGTATTATAGATCACACATGGGGTGATTAGAGTCGATCAACCAGTCCACTAGCTTGTCGTTTTCTATCTACCGACAGGGAAATAAAGCAGAAGATAGAAATTGCAGGCAGTGCGGTCTTTCGTTCAGGACAGTGGTTGTCTTCCTGGGATGCTCAATAGAAGCCAAAGGAAGTCACGCTAGAAGGCTGAACTCAACGCTATCTTGCTAAGTGGCTTCTTTTAATGGCTACGTGTGAAGCGGTGCATTTGGTACTTGTTACGGTTGCGAGCATGACTAATTTAGCCGGTCTCGACTGTGTCCAGAATGATACTTCACGTGTGACGGTCCGTGACAACATACCTGGACAGTTTAATCCATTCTCTCAGCCAACATCAGAGGTCGGATGCCGAGGGTCCAAGAGCCACTTCCGTGTCCTAATGGACTGAGTCGAGCCAGGTTTTTAACTGACTCACTCTTTGGTTGGTTAACGGTTTCGGGACAGAAACACTGAGCTCGCGAGGTTCACTAAGAGGAGCGTGTCCTAACATCCTCAGTCGTCTTTCTTGGATGACTTCGGATACCCTTGTGATGTTTTCACAGCGAGTGCGGACTGTCTCATTTTCACTCGAAAGATAGTCCTCAAGCTATAGGGATCCAGTACCTATAGTTTTCCTTCATCTTTGCCCAGCATTCACAGTCGCAGAAAAGTACAGACCAAACAATTGCATGGTACGCACGAACCTTCGTGGCAATAGAAATATCGCATCGGGTCCATGGGCAATTTATAAGGGTTGGAAAACTCAACGAACTGCATCGATTCAGTAAACAATGTCATTTTTACTATCTCCATTCGGCAGCAACCTCGCTCAAAGGTTTTTGAAACTATCTACTTCTTCAGGTTGACGGAAACTAATCACGATAGGTACCTTTTCTTGGGCAGGGATTCAACATAAAAGCATTTGAGCCTTCCCAGCGTTTAGGGACAAGCCGACTGATTTAGTGACCTCGTTCACCTATGACACTATAGACTGTAGACCATCAAAGCTTGAAATTAGTAAGGTAATATTATGGACGTAGTCAAGGTCAGTCAATCGGCATCCGGGTGCAAGCTTAACACCGACCCTCCATCTCTCGGCCCAAGCCAGGATCGCCCGGTTGTCCAACTCAGAGAATTATCGCTCATTGAGACGTCAAAGGACACTACCGTCAGAAACACTAGACCAAGTTAGCTGGCTCCAGTGAATCAGCTGCTAACTCTGGTATTCTCTACGAGCTCTATTACCTGTTACCTAAAGCATATGGCAGACATAAACCACCATGCACCACCGTTTGGGATAATTCGGTTAAAGTGATAACTGATATGAGTGGCAAAATCTATCAATGACGAGAGCACTTCAGAGAGCTACTGGACCCACTTCGATGTCCAGCTGCGAATCTACAGCTATCAACGGAAATTCCATGCGATATTAACTGCAATCCACCTACGAGATCGAAAGTGGAAACGGCATTGCAACGATTGAAAGGTCGGAAGGCACCGGGTGAGGATTGTACGCCAGTGGAGGTCTACAAAATTGGCCGTTCTGCTTTGACAATTACTTCATCGAATATAATTGACTATATGGTCTACAGAAGTCATCCTAACTGACTGGTCATTTTCCATCATCTTGTCAATACCGAAACGTGGCGAAATGTCCATATGCTCCAATTATGGCGGCATCGTTCTTATTGATATAGTCACCAAAGTGTATGCAACCATTCTTCTTAATAGATTTGCGATTGAGCGCAAATTACACACTTGTCCTAACCAATTAAGGTTTCGTCCAGGTAGAGGATGTGTTGACCAGATCTTCATTCTCCGCCGCATATTGGAAGACCAACACAAGAATCAACAGATCATCCGGACCTGTTTTATTGATTTCAAGACCGCCTTTGATTTCATCGACAGAGAAGCCTTACGGCAAACCATGCCTTCTGGCATACTCCCAAAAAGTTGCTGAATCTAATCAAAGCCTAATAAAGCACAACATCAGCCCCGGTAAGAGCCCTTGGTGAAAAGTCAGATTATTTCTCATCAATTTCTGCAGTTCGATAAGGATGCGCTCATTCCCCTGTTATCCTCGACTGGGTGATGCATTAATTAACCATACCCGACAGTAGACTTTAAATGAGCCCTGAATTCAGAGGTCTGACCTGAAGTCTCCCGATGACATTGTCATACTTGGTAATACCCCTCAGTCAATACAGTCAGCTGTAGACCGAATAACCAACTTCACTGCAAGTGTTGGTCTTACGATTATTATACGCAAAACAAAGTGCCTGAGTACATATCTTGGCACAGTACAACCACTGTCAACCGTGAGCAAGCCATCGAAAATGTTAGCTGCTTCTGCTATCTGGGCTCGAATATATTAGCTCACGGACAGGCCAAAAACTAAATCTGGAAACGAATCGCGTAGGCTCGAAATGCATTTAGACTGCTAGCCAGAACACTCTGCTCTCGTTCAGGCGTCAGCTTACGTACTAAGCTGTTGATATACAGAGCATCACTGAGACCGTTTTCAGTATATGCTTGCGAAACCTGGCCAGTCAGAAAGAAATGCATTCGATGGATCGAATTCTTCCACCGTTGGTGTCTTCGATGCATCTTAAGAGGCTCCTGGCGGGATCAACTCTCCAGTGTTGAGCTATTTCGCAGGTATTTGCAACTACCAAGTCTAGCGTTATACATACCGCATCGCCGATTTTAATGACTTCTAAATGTCCTGCAAAAGCCATCAACGTACTTTTGCAGAATGGTCGTGAATTCTTCTTGTAGTTCAAACTGGAGATACCAACGTGGCCATCGCTCAACACTGCCAGGGCAGACGTCAAACGCATGAGTCTCATAACAGTTTCTGGCTGACGAAACAAGAACAAGCACCGGATTGACATTTGCGAGGACCTCGCTTCCGACCACCGCCAATGGGCCGCCACTATCAGTGACATCCATGAAGCTGATGCATTCAACAGTGATAAATAATCGGATTAGGTTCAAGTAAGTTTTTACGTAGAGCCTTCTCGATAATCTAATCAATGGTGTAGTTGAATAGAATGTCTGATAACGGAACTATTTTGCGGCTAAGCACCCGGTCATACATAACTTATTCAGACTTTGGAAAGAGTTTTCAAGTAAAGCGCAAAGCATGATAAATATTAAATATTGGTAAACATGTACACCAGCAGCCACTGCCATGCGCTTAAGTTCCGATTAGCGCAAGTGTCGGACATGGGATTCTCGAATCAGGTTGGTCAATGCGGACGAGTTACTACCGAAACTACTCAGAAACCTCATGAAAATGGAGCTGAATCGGCTAGGTATAAGTAAATAATCTCAGTGCGATCTCATCTACAGTGAAATGTACAATTTTGGGTCAACAAGGCGCAATTATCAGTTATCAGCACCAAACTTACATCACTATGGTAAATACCTCTGCGAGTATCTCCCAATATCGGGAACATGTATTGTGGAAAAAAACACTAATAAATATGAAGTGAAGGTTCAAAATAGCAGATATAGACGTAGTGCAGTGACTGGTAACGCCCGTGAGTTTCGTTCGCATACGCTTGAAGGTGCACCTCCTACCAGCGCTCAAACTGCTACGTGCCAGATGTCTCGAAAATCTGGACTGTCGGTGCCCTGAGCAGAGAAATCTATGTCTGCTTTACGACCAAAATCGACAAAGAAGGCAGCATATAATGGTCACCAGTTAAGACCTCAGTTTATTGGGCTGAGGTAGCGACCGCTGCGGAACGGGCCTCAAACATTGGTGGCATTCAAAAAGTCTATCAAATTATCAGCCCAGTTAGCACTAAGTCATATGCCCTGATTAACTCTATTCGCGACTTTAACGGCGGCGTTCTTCCTGACAACTCGACCAAGGTCGCAGGATGACGTCAACCCCAAGCGGCTGTTGGGGACCAACCCGTATTCAAAAATTCCCAAGAAACCTCGTGATGTCTACTTACTCTACTACGACCAATGCTACGGCGTCCGCGGGAACCGACGCTCTCCGCAACCCTTGTCCGGTGGTGCGAGCGAATAATACGCAAGCTGGACTGCTCAACAAAAAGCGGACTCTTGGTATTAGATGCTGGAATGTGCGAACACTTCTGGAACCTGGTACTCAGTCTGAAAGGGCACAGTCTCCATGAATATCACGTGGATGTTTGTCGCCTGTCCGAAGTCCGACGCCCCGATTCAGGCGCCCGAAAAATCAAAATCCCTGGAGTCGATTCCAATCTCACCCTGTATCACAGTTGTCCGTGTGACTTATCTGATAGACACGGTGTGGCTATTACCCTCTCGAAACAAGCCAACTGTGCACTGCTGGCATAAGAGCCTGTCAACGACCGAATGGCTTATGTTCGACTAAAAGGTCATTTTACGAACATCTCGGTTGTCTCTGTGTATGCACCTACATTAGCGGCTGAACAGCAAGACAAAGACAATTTCTACTCGCAGCTGCAGGAGCTAGTCGAAAAAGTCCCTGGCCATGATCTGTAAATTGATGTCGGGGACTGGAATGGCCGGACTGGACCCGGTGACACGACAAACAGCCACCTTCTTGGTCGTTTAGGGCTTGGCTCTCGAGCGGACAATGGTGAAAGGAGGCTGCAGTTTGCCGAACAGAACCGACTGTTTGTTACCAACACATGCTTTCAGCATCGTCATAAACACCTACTGACCTGGTATTCGAACGACGGCCGAACTGCCAGTCAGATCGATTACGTTCTAGTTGGTTCACAGTTTCGCAGCTGGGCCCACGACAGCAGGTCGATGCGAGGTGCCGAAAGTGATGACGTCTACGGGTCTGACCATGCTCTCGTCCGCACGCGCCTGAAGGTTCGCCTCTCCTCTGCGTCCAAAATGCCAGGTGCGAGACGCCTTGATGTCGCAAAGCTCCGGCAAACCAACACTACCGAGGCTCTAAGCACAGAAATCCGGCCCCGTCTTAGGACCCAGGCTGACAGAGAAGGCAGTAGCAGGTGGCCATCACTGAAGACATCCATCTATGGGGCAGCTGAGAAAATGCTCGGATTCACTCAGCGGCGCCGCAGTGACTGGATCAGCGGAAGAACCCTGCAGCTGTCGGCCGAGACGACTCGAGCCAGGTCCCGCAATGATGCCTCCTTCCGCCAACTTCGAAAGCTGACAGCAAAGTCGGCTAGAGATGACCGGCAGAAGTATTGGTCCGAAACGGCGACTTCTAGGGAGCAAGCCTCAAAAGTTGGTGACACTCGAAAATTGTACCAAATCGTCCGCCAGGTTAGTACTAAGCCCCCGACACTGCGATTCTGTTCGCGATGTTAATGGGGGTTTTATTGTTGACAACTCGGCCAAGGTCGATCGCTAGCGTGCACACTTCGAGCACCTCCTCAACTTTGAAGAACAACCCATCACACCCTCCCTCTCCTGCCTACACAGTGTCGTGTGACCTCCCTTCCGAAGATACCGATGCAATGCAGAGGCTACGCAACAACTAGGCGTGCGGAGAGGACGGTATTCCTGCAAAAATCTACAAGTCCTGTGTCGACACCTAGCTCCTTGGCTTCATGAGGTGATTGTACAGGCGTGGTGAGAAGAGGCCGTTCCCGATGACTGGGGCTCAGGCATCCTTGTACCTGTTCACAAGAAGGGAGATAAGACAAGATGCGAGAACTACCGTGGCATAAGTCTTATCGATGTTGCTGCAAAGATCTTCGCTGTTGTTCTTCTCAGGCGCTTCCAGTCTGTACGTGACTCCAGGACACGACCCAACCAAGCCGGATTCTGAGCTGGGCGTGGATGTGCGGACCAAATATTCACAATGAGGCGCATTCTTGAATTCAGCCATAGCTACCAGCAACCGACGGCCGTTTGCTTTGTCGACCTTGCCGCCGCATTCGATTCCATCAATTGTGAGTCCCTGTGGCGAATAATGGAACTGGATGGAGTGCCGACCAAACTCATTGCCATGATTAAGGCCTACTATCGGTCTACCACCGCACGAGTCCTGGTCCACAACAATCTCTCTCAATCGTTTGATATCCGGTCTGGTGTCCGTCAGGGTGTCATTCTTTCGCCCATTCTGTTTAATTACATCACTGACTGGATTCTCGGCAAGGCCCTACATGAAGAGGACGGTGTTGAGCTTGCACCCGGACGCCGGCTAACTGATCTTGACTACGCCGATGATATTGCGCTGTTAGCCTCAGTGGTCTACAGTCGGTAGTGTCGCGGTTAAATGAGATCACTATGTCGGTTGGCATGTCCATAAATTCTGGAAATACGGAGTGGTCCTCGAGCTGCATCCCTGACCAGGAGAAAGCACCCCTGGGGATTAATGGCCATCAACTTGAAAAAGTAGACAGCTTTAAACACATCTGGGCGAGGCTGCTACCGAATGGGCAGAGCAAGAACGACATTGTCTCCCGTATCGATGCTGCTCGCTGGGTTTTCTCTTTTGAAAGCACCTATGGATCCGACTTGACATCTCCATCGCCAAGAAGATTCGTGCATACCGGGCATCCATCCGGTCAGTCCTCCTCTATGTCTGTGAATGCTGGGCTGTGCGCGCTGAAAATGAGCGAAGACTAGAGGTCTTTGACCATCGGTGCTTGAGGACGATCCTGCGAGTTAAGTATAGCAACTTCATTACAAATTATACAGTTCGCATGCGCTGCGATCATATCACGAGGATAACTCGGGCCATTCGAGAAAGGCGACTGAGGTGGTTTGGACACGTTCTCCGTCGTCCGCCCCACGAGCTTTGCTATACTGCCCTCGATCCATCACCGCAGCCCACCTGGAAACGTCGAAGAGGAGGGTAACTGAAGACTTGGCTCGACACCGTCCGTCAAGACATGAAAGCAGTTCTTGGACCTTCTATCTTCGGTCTCCGTTGCTGAATAAGAGACTGGATGGAGCTTTCCAGATCCGCTGCCACCAATCACCACGCATGGAGGAGTACCGTTCGTGAAATCATTGAGGCCGACTAGATCAGGCATGATCACAGCCGTAACAAGTACAAGTACAAGAGGACGTCAATACGTCCAGAACCTTTTTAATTTCAAGGCTCAATCCATCCCAATTTCGCTTCGCCCTACAGCGGTGTTTACCACTCCCCAATCTATGCAGATTCATGCAAATCCCCTTCAGGCTGAAAGGTCGCCGACGAGATATAAAGACTGTGCAGCAAAAATGCACCTGCAAAAGACGGTAGGCCCGCTAAAATCTACAAGTCCTGTATCGACACTCTAACACCTAGATTGTATGTGATGATTGAACAAGCGAGGAGAAATCGGGTTGGTTCTTGCGACCGAGGCTCAAGCGTCCGTGTACTTGTCCTCGCGAATAAAAATAAGACGAGATGCTAGAAATACCGCGGCATAGGCCTTATAAACGTTGCCGCGAAGATCTTCGTTTTTGTCTTTCTCAGAGGATTCCAGGTGTGTGTGACTGGACGACTAGGTCTAAAGAGGCCGGATTCCGCGTTTGGCATGGATGTGCAGACCATATATTTTAACTGCGGCACACTTTTGAACTTCACCATATTTGCCAACGACCAAAGAGTTGGAACCACAGCAGACGCGTCTTCATCACGTTTCCACCCGCCTTATGGCGGCCAAGGTCTGCTACACCAATCTCTTGATGTTGGATCAATCTTCATTTCTCTCAACCTGTGTTCTTCGTGACGGAGTAGCTCCTCTCGGCCACATTGCCTTGAATCGTCTTCCTCCTCACCATCGGGATTGAGGCCAACCCTGGACCTCGTTGGTACTGTCCTTTCTGTCTTTGCTGGTACCAACACCGGCTTGATCTGTCCACATCCCACAGCTGTCCCGATTGGAGCGTCCCTTCGCATGACTGCCAGCAACTTTTCGCCTGCAGTTTCCAGCCAGGCACCCAACTCACCACCGTGGACCTTTGGCTCAAGCTGGTTGAGGTCTCGGCTTTTCTCTGTCTTCCAAATACAGCCAGTTTGGAGTCCAGCGGGGAATCTTGATCCAATAAAGGCAACGACAAGCACGACAACGACCGCCTCTCTTGTTGACTTTGCCGCTGCATTCCCTGTGGCGAATAATTGCACTAGATTAGTTACCGGAAATATAATCATCGAATCGATGCTGCTTGCCGGTCGTTCACCAGCCTTGCAAAGTGTCTAAGGTTCCTATGCGACATCTCTATTGGTACCAATATTTATGTGTACCGCACACCCGTCCGGTCAGTCCTTCTCTATCTTTTCGAATGCTAAGCTGCGGGCGTGGTACACACAGGGGAAAACGACAAGTATCCAACAGCAAGCTAAGAAAGTCCAGTAATAGAAATTCAACAGCTATGCTTAATTGCAAAACGCCGTAATAGTGAATCGAGCTTTCAGCGCATTCTTATCCTAGGGTAATAAGAACATCTCCCTAAAATATTAAAAATGAAGCTAAAAATGGTTGGACGCTTTCCAGTTTTATGATTACAGGAAAAAAGCTTAAGCCAGTTTGACCAGAGCTTTATAAGTACACATGAAAATAGACTAATTCACATGGTTGATGGAAACTTTTGACCGCAATATGATGATGAAGAGAAGGGTACGATAATATCGCGGTAAAATTCGAATTATTCTAAAAAATACGTTAAGTGCTCACATAAGATAAAATAGGCCAATAAAAAGACAACCGAGTGGTCCACTGAAAAATGTACGCAAAGACTTCATAGACACTTGGCAGTGGTTAATAAAGTTTCAACAAATCGGAGATGAGTACGTCAGAGTCCCCTCTTGGTTATTCTCATTGAAAAGAAAACTGTGACTTCTTCAATAAGAGCACGTAACAATCTGTACGGGCCTAAGTAGTGTTTGTACTTAGACCCCTACAGCGAACTTAAGTCAGCGGGATCCCTGGGTAAACTGAAGTCTGAGAAGAATGATGAGATATAGTCTTTAGAATTCGAAAGACCTCAAAGAAAGATGAATACGATTCAAGGGCGAGGCCAGAAACGCAAATGATCTTTGCAAAAATAATGCCGATTAAGATTGAATCAGATAACGCTAATAAATAAATGGCACGCTCGCCAAACGGAACCACGTCAGATATTTCCATTTCTTAACCAGGCTCCATGAGATTATGCATCTTCGGACTAGATACATTGGCCAAAGAAAACCGACAAAAATATCTCACTAATTTCGTTTGAAATAACTTTAAGATAGCTGAAGGCTCATTAGCGGCTCCGTTAAGCGTTTTATCTTACTGAAGAACGTGGGGGAGCTTGTTTGTTAAACGTTTTACGCAGACGTCAGAAGCAGCAGTTATTGTCAGACCAACCTCCAACATTTTGGGTGCTGAACCAGACACCTTTTCCAGCATGCTTGCAAGAGCTTCGGGTGACACAGCCTGACCATCTGCTACACTGGGGTCGTTCGGATTATACTCGAAATTGTAGGGTGTATCGGGCTCATCAATGTGTATATGACCATAATCCTTATCGGCCGGATGATAAGTGGCCAAGATGTTCATCTCATCCCATTGAAATGTCTTGGTCTTTTTTCCATCTGCAACGTGCTTAAGAATGCCTTTGGGGGGTTCCGGTGGTTCACTGTTGCTCATAACGCCCAATGAAGAAGTGTGACTTTTGAAATAACGCTAAATTTTTGGTGAGCTCAAACAGCCTAAAACGATCCATTTGGTGAATAGTTCTTCTCATTTAGAGCTTCGTTGCTCTAATCTAGTTGGCTTTATATTTTTTTCTTCTTTGTAAATTTCTTAGTTTCACAGAATGTTTCCATCCTACAAAACTTCGCATTTGAAGAACTCGTATTGCGGTTGAAGGTATTCCAACACTGGAATAATAAGTTATGATACGTACGCTCATATCTGAAACAGAATTTGCTGTTCACATTCACATTTGTAAGTGAATGCCCTGAAATTCAGTCTGATGTCAGCTGTTTTTTTATTTAAAATGGCGAAGTTGGTTTTCCATGTTGTCATGTTGTGGATAATTCTTTCCCTTTTAGTAAAAATATTTACAGGATTATACCTCCATGCTTTGATTATAAGAAATGATTTCGAGTTCCAAAAATTTTTGGTAATGGCTCCAGTGAGAGAGGAAGTGTTTATCCGAAGGTGATCAGTATGTAGGATATGTAGGAAAAATGCCTTCGAGTGCCCTATTTGTACATATGTGCAGTGGTAGCAGAAAATTTGTTTCTCAGACTGCTGGTTAGGCCAGTTGTCCTGTGTCATAGGATGAAAATAGAAGTAGACAGTAAAAAAACTCCTCAGGGATTTTTAAAAGAAAAACTGTCACTCTTGTGGGGGTAATGCGTGGGATTTAGGAGAAAAAAATTAGGTTCCGACGGGGGCATTGCAAAGGTTCCCAGGATCATTGCCGTGTGGAAACCGCGTTCTGATTCTTCCTTGCTGATCGCAGAGTCCGCCAACGGAACTGCAAAAACAGAGGCATCCGTCCAGATCGTCGACAGTCCGCTTGAGGTCGAACCAAGTGTGAATGTTTAAGCCATCAGGTCTGGCTGATAAGATCGCCAGCGGGTAATCACGGTACGCAGATAGCCAAGTAGGGTAGACCGTGGGGACCTTCGCATGAGGATATGTGTGGGAGGGGGTTATAAATAGAAAACGTGAATGAATATAAAAACTAAAAATCCAGAAAAATTAAAAGTATTATTATTATTATTGTAAATTGTCAGTTACAATCCATCGTGCACTGCTATATCGATCCAGTTTTCGCTTAAAACCCTCTAGCGATTCCGACATAACAACGTCCTGAGGAAGCGCATTCCACGCTCCGACCACCCATTTTGAAAAGAAGTGTTTCCAAGCGTCTAGCCTGGCCCCTGTCCCCTTTAATTTGAGAGGATGACCCCTCAGATTCGTGGTCGTTGCTAATTCGAAAAATCCCCCAATATAAGAAAGCAGTCTTGAAGACGTAATACGCGGAATTCTAGTATCAGTTCCCTCCGAATCTGCCTGTAGCGCAATGGGAAGAGGTTGAGATTCGACAGCCGTGTTTCATAAGGCTGTGAGCTCTGCCCCATAACAAGTTTGGTTGCGCGCCATTGTACCTTTTCCAGGATGTTGATATCTTCCTTGGCCCAGGGTCTCCAAGCTTGGATAGCGGATTCAAGGTGGGGTTGTACGAAGGTTCCGGAGACTTTTGTGAAGCACTCTTCATTGAAGTTAGAAGAAGCTCGTCTGACGAGGTATAGGATCGACATCACGGACTTGGCTACCTTTGTGCAATGCAGGGAGGGTTTAAGCGAGGGCGTGATCCAGACTCCCAAGTCTTTCTGGGCGTTCACTCCCTTCAATGGTGTGCCATTAAGTCGGTAAGCCGTGTCGTTTGAACAACCAGATTTGCTGACTCGAATGGTGGTGCACTTGCTCTAATTGAACGGTAAGAGCCAGTCCGCCGAACATTTTGAAGTCTTTTTAAATTTTCCTGTAAGTGCACTTCATCAGCAGCAGTTTGAATTACGCTCCGAAGTTTTATATCATCAGCAAACATGGCGATACCGCAATCCAGTTCGTGGACGCAGTCGTTGATTTTGATAACAAACCAGATAGGGCCAAGAACGGAGCCTTGGAAAAAACCACTCTCAACGTCAACCTTGGCTGACTGTTTGTCGCTGATGTGGACAGTTTGCGAGCGACCGATTAAGAAGCTTTTTATCAACGTAAGGAGCCTACTCCTTACTCATATGTGGCTGAGTTTATAAAGGAAGCAGTGGTGCGGCACGATATCGAAAGCCTTTTTGAAGTCAATATAGACAGCATGCACTGAGTTTCCACTATCGAATGCCTCAGTCCACCGTTCTAAACAGTAAAACAAGTTTGTAACGCAAGACCTACCTCTACAAAAACCATGCTGAGCATCCGATAGCAGATGGTTTTGTTTCAAGAACTGCATAAGTTGTTGCTTGATAATTTTTCCCATGATTTTGCAACAGATTGCAGAAAGGCTGACAGGTTGGTAGTTATTCGCTGAGACCCGGCTTCCCCTCTTGTATAGCGGCGTAATCCTCGCGAATTTCCAATCTACTGGTAGGCATCCGGTCTTGAAGGAGGTTTGGAAGGACATACAGAGTGGTTTGGCCAACTCATTGGCGAGCTCCTTCAAAATCTTGGCTGCTACGTCGTCGGGCCCCGGTGACTTAGATTCTTTTAACCATAAGAGTTCCTTTATAACAACAGCCTTGGGGAATTTGACAGTCTCAACTATTATATCCTCTTCGGTGTCGTCGGTGGGATGATCGTATGCCGTTTCCTTTTTGAAGACTGACTGGAAAATTTTGGAAAGACGATTAGCCTTAGCTTCATAATCTATCAAGTCTCTTCCCTCAGTGGTCCTCAGCAGGGGTATCGGATCCTTGTTTTTGGTACTCTGCCTGAGGTAACTGTAAAACAGTTTGGGGTGCACTGTGGCCCGGTTTTGCAAGTCTGCTTTGAAAGCCTGTCTTGTTTTGAGAATAAGACCCTTGACCCGGTTTTTCTGAGTTTTGTAGGCACTGATAGATGCAGCAGTCCTGTCTGCTAGCATTTTTTTCCACAGCTTCCGCTTTTTGTTCACTTCTATTTTTAAGGTCTGCGTAAGCCATGGCGGTCTAGTGGTCACCTTTTTCGCGAAATTGGACAGTGATTATCGATGAGTCTGTGCAGTGTGTTTCGGAACGCTTCCCAGTCCACAGTTATGTTTCCAGAAAATAGAGGTTCCCACTCGGCGCGCGTGAGTTTGGTCTTCATTCGATCGAAATTGCCTCGCCAAATATTTCTTCTGGCTGCTGAGGGTCTCTCCGGTATTGAGAATAACGAGTACTCCCATAGCAGTGCAACATGGTCGCTTTTACCTAGTGGTGGGAGACATGACACTTCGTCGATGCTGTCCTGCGATTTCGTGAGAACGAGGTCCAGACAGTTGGACTGTTGGCCATTGCGCATCCTTGTCGGAAAAGTGACGTGTTGCGTGAGAAATTACTTTAGAGTCATGCTCAGAAGGCAGCTAGCGAAATTTAGATCGGAGCTATGTGCGCAGGCCGCACCCCAGTCGATGTGAGGTGCGTTAAAGTCCCCCACAATCAGGATGCCCGATCGTGCAGCAATCTGTTCCAGCTCCTCTAGCAAGGAGGCATCCACTACGGGCCCTCTTCTCGGTGGTCAATAGAGTGTCAGTACATGGAGGTTGGGTGCACCTGGTACTTTAATGGACAGCCAGATTGCCTCGCAATTGCATGCCAGTTTATCCATTTTGTATAAAACTGTGAGTCTATTTTTCACGTATGTTGCTACGCCACCGCCTTGATGACCTTCTCTGTCTTTTCTGAACAGTTGATAGCCATGCATGGATACTTCGCCGTCGGCTACCTGATCACAGACAGCCAAGTTTCCGTTATTAAAACTATATCTGGTGATAATTCATAGGCATGAATCTTCAGCTCGTCTAGCTTTGACAGCATATCCTGTGCATTTGTGTGCATGAAAGTTAACTGTCTGTTTGCTCGAGAAATGGTTACAGTCAGGCTCTCCCAACCCCTTACCGGGTTGACTGTCCGGATGACCGCACAGTCGACCCGGATCGGAACTCTAAAGAAATAACAGACGAAGAAAATCCCCGGCAATATAAATAAATAAATTAATTTTATATTTTAGGCCCGGAGGGCCTCGTAATTGCTAACTTAGTGCTGTGGAAAAATAAATACACAGTTGAAAAATGCTGCTCTCCATGAAACAACCACATAGACAGCGGGAGCGATGAGTAGTGTTGGTATATTTATTCATATTCACCAACATATCGTCGTTTTAAAATAGTAGTCAACGCATGGTGAACTAAGAAGGAAGCAGTGAAAAAAAACTCCTACCATTTAAGCTGGGGCGGAGTTCAGCGAACCCCTGCTTAAAAAAAACAAAACGTAGGAGAAAAAAACTGCTTCAAAAAAGTTAAGGGGTTTGGTTGAGAGGATTGATTGTAGTGCAAATGAGACAGGACTCTTGATGAGAACGAATGAGGGTGGGTAACGCTTCTTGTAATTGGAGAAATCACATAATAGCAGAGGCTGTCTTTCACCATTGTTACACCGCCCGACTGGCTTCATGATCAACCATCAGTGAGATGAGACCGGAGGAGGCCATCGCGGAAAACAGAGTCAGGAAGATGAGGGAACGGCAGAGGTCACCTGATCATCAACGAAACGTCCGAGATGTGACCTTGTAGACTGCGGAGTTTAGCGACGACTTGGCGAAAATAGCAGAACCGCCACGAGCATGACTAAAGACCATGAAGCCTATCGTGAGGGTTGTAAAACGGAGAATGGAGAAAACGGCAATGATGACTGGACAGAGAAGTGGACGAAACATCGTTGCAAATATCACTCAAAGGAGGAAGAAATAGACATGTTTGGAAAAAAATTGATCGAAACATAACCACCTCAGATACCAGGGGTACCCTTTTCAAAGTCCAAAAGTTGTGTGTTTGGGAAGGAGACGGATAACAAGGACTTTATATATTCCGAAGTTAAGTGTTTACGTAATTTGACTTTAAAAACTGCTAAGTTCGACGACAGCCTAATTTCGAGGGGAATATTATTCCAGAGGAAGGCATATTTGGAGGCAAAGAAGTGAGAATTGTTCGAAGTGGAGCTTAAGGGAGTGCAATAATCCTGGAGGAATTACGGGTGGCATCAGGTCTATCTGCGGGAATGAGAGCATTGATTCGTGGAAGGTTAGGGGTAGAGTTAACGCGAAAGAGGAAACAGAGGCCCGCTTGGAGTCTTCTGAACCAAAGAAATGTCATGTTCGCTAACTGACATCTCTCCGTACAAGAAAGCGTGGATCGAGGAAGAGCGAATATTTTGCGAGATAATACCCTCTGTACATTTTCAATATTACTGCGGTCCGAAGCATTCATTAGACCAAAGAGGGGACAGCAGTATTCTAGGATGGGCAGAACATACATGCCATAAAATTTTAACTTTATTTCCAGTAGGAAGAAATTGTGTGATATAAAACCACATATCTGTGCAGCCTTCGCAGATATTCGATCCACATGAGGCGACAATGCTAGTTTATTTGTGTAGCTTAGACCTAAGTCTTTTATAGTGGATCGTTCTAAAAGTGGAGCATTTTGAAAAACTAGGGGACGAGGAAGCTTGGCGGGACCAAAACACATGAAACTACATTTGGATGGAGAGAATTCCATCTGCCAGGTACCACTCCAACGTGAGTGTAAGTAGGTCCGCATTTATTTTATCGACGCATATACTTGCCGTGTCCTTAGAAAATGAGTATATGCATTTGAGGTCGTCTGCATAAATGAGATTGTGTGAATTTTTTAGAACAGTCGAAATTTCGTTTATGTATAGAATGAAGAGTAAAGGACCCAAGACAGTGCCTTGAAAAACGCCACTCGTGATCAGCTGAGAAGCGGAGTAACTATTACTACAAGGACCTTCTGGCTGCAGTTGGACAAGTAGGAACCGATGAAGTCGAGAAGAGGGGGACGGATGCCAATGGCTTCCAATTTTACTAGAAGCCGTCTGTGCGGTACCTTGTCGAAGGCTTTGCTCAGGTCAAAGTAGATAACAACCACGGATTGCTGCTCGTTACGGAGGGAAGTGACGTGGTTAAGGAAAGCTAAGTGACACGTCTCGCATGATCTTCCGGGTAGAAAACCATGCTGCGAGTCACTTAAAAGCTTATTTTTTAGGCAAAAATCGAGAATTTGATTAAAAATTATCTTCTCCAGAAGTTTAGCTAGGGCCGGGGTTTATGAACACCGTGGTAGTTATTTATGTCTGAACGAGATCCTGATTTAAAGACTGGAAGAATAATTGATGTCTTCCAAGTGTCAGAAAAGTAACCATTTAGGAGATATACTGAAAATATATGGCTAAGTAATTTGGAAAAGGTCAACACTCTTTTGATAACTGAATTGGGGATACCATCAGTTCCGGAAGAGTGTGAGTTTTTTAGACAAATTATCTGCTTACGAATTAATTCTATGGAGAAATCAATGTTTCCGAGAGTATTGTCTGAGTATGGTTGAAACGACGGGAACGGTTCGGATTCTGTCGTAAAATGCTTCGCAAAGAAAGCATTGAATAATTCAGCCTCATCAGACGCATCTCGTACAAATGTTTTGTTTTCATCAAGCAATGGGGGTATTTCAATTCCTCGTTTTGCGGAGGCCCTACGACGAAACAGTTGTGCAACCGATTTTGCAGAGTTTGACTCGGTCAGGGCTAAAGATTCCCTGTGCTGGTCACGTGCAAGACGAATCTTTGACGCTAATTCGAAGATCTCTGCAATCCTTAGATGCACAGAGAGCTCGACTGCTACCTATCTATTCATCACCATATAGACCTGGCAGTAACAAGGACACCAGTTCCCCCACAAACCCTTCGCCTAAGAGCAGCCGTCGATTTCGTGTCTCTTCCTTGCATTAGTCCCTTTTTATTGTTTTGTTATCTTCTTTTTCAAAGGGAAGTCATTCGTTTTATACAAACCTTTCACCATTTGTCAGTCTTCGCATACGGCCATCCTCCTATACTAACATTTGTTCTACCACTTCCACTGTAGCGCGGGAAACAATGAACCATTTAAAAGATCAATGGATATCTTACAAAGGGACAAACAGATTTTTAAGCTTCAATAATTTATTTGCCTAACTGGCATTTAACATCCTGCAAAATCATTTGAAATGCCAGCCTTTCACTAAGTGATCCAAAATCGCAGGCAGCAGGTCGGTAACCTAAATTGTATGCCTTTGGCAATCGTCTCCAGCAGGTAATTCATCCGTGTATACAGTTCTCTTCATGCAAAACTGTACTCGCTATTATTATCATAACTTAAAACGTTCTGGAAGATGGTCAGCTGGCAGTATGCTAAATTACGGTTAACCAAAACCAACGGTATCTGTTCTAATTACTGGAAGCTCAAATAATGGTCTATAGAGCGACTCGGATTGGTAACATTCTATGTTCTTTTATTTTTCCATGCTGATACATCTTTCGTCTTCTCGGCTGCTCTGGTTCTTTAACCCGCAGTCACGCCTAGGTCAAACCCAATGATAACATCAACCAAGGGTGTGCGGTACTATTAAGCAAAAATAGTAGAGGATAAACAATATATAAACCTCAACAAAAAAATGGATTGTAAAATTTATTTATTTATTCATACAAAAGTCAAGCATGAAGGTAATCGGCCAAATAACCTTACTTTATACAAGGGAACAACAGATGATTAACAACAACGCCAGGCAGGGTGAAAATAGTCTTGGGAAAACGTGTGTGTGTTAGTGGGAGTGGGGCATGCCTGTGCTTTTGACTGATTTCAGAAGGCCGTTCATATGGTGGCAGAATTTGTCTGAAACACTAGCACGAAAAAGAGGAGGCAAGATGAAAGTGTCAGCGGTGGGAAGTAGCGAAGGAACCCTTCGACCGCCACGTCTATCTCATGCGCATGTTATCTAAGTGGGTGGTTGACGAATGGTTCTCAGATTAAACGGGTCAAGACGAGAGGGGTGATGGACAGCCGGTTCTCCACCACAAGGTTAATTTACGGGATTTAAGCATTTTGGGACAATGTGCTAACAGGCAAGGGAGCCAAAATGGGAGAGAGTGGCGTTTTCAGTCCTGTAAAATCGAGTAAAAGAGTAAACACAGGAGGGCGGCAAACAGTATTTTTCTCTTATACGTGAAATCTTTTGCATACATGTACAGTATTTTATAAGTGAATCAACACTTTTCAGCTACCCTTGTTAGCGTGCCAACGTGGTGAAGCAAATTCTTGGCGTGACTGTTGAATGCCCTGAAAGCGCTTGAGGTCATATGTGCTAAAAGTGACCTTTCACTTTAAGCACGCGACGAAAAAAAATCAGTATCTTCGTTTTTCAATCCTACCGTATTGTTAGAGGCCATGAGTGCGCACTATAATTTGACGATTTCTTCGAATTGGCTCAAACTGATCATCTGCGGGATCATCCCGTTAAATTACAGAGGAAACTGGCCCATATCGACGTTCGACGGAATGCCTTCTCTCAGAGAGTCATCAAAGTGTGAAACGGACTCCCTCAAGAGGTGTTCCCCTCAGATACTGTTGACATTTTTAAACACAAACTTGATTCTCATTTGCTGAGAAACTGTGACGGATGTTATTAACATAGTGTCAGTAGCAGCAGTTTGCAACTGCCTCACACCTATCGCTGACGTTAAGCCTACATTCGTATTGCTAAATTTGAACTCTTGCGATTTTTGGACATGAATAAGGAGCGCTAGGGTCAAAGACTTATTCCTAAATAAAGTGATTTTCTAGCGAATTTGGTCGAATATTTATCGCAAAGAGATTTCTTGCTGTTGCTGACGGATGCTATAGGGATTTCGTTAGACTATCACCCTTTCCTATATTATCCTATGGTCGTAAGACATGATGCTCTGGATACTCTTCATTGAAGACGTCATGTTGTCCAAGAGACCATGCTAAGGTCAAAGACTAAACTATCCGTATCTCAAAAAGTCTGTGGGCAGAACTGATAAGGCTAATAGATTGCTCTCAGATTTTCTATGTGAGTGACTGACAGTCGGTGGAAGATGCAGTTAAGAGCGATTTTCCCCAAATTCCCATCATTGACCAAAATGTGTTCAATATTACACAACGACGACTGGTTCCATCTCCCTTGGGGCACACCTTGATTTAAGGGTTGCATGGGAGATTATATATGGTCGAGAATATATATTCAGGGCGTTCCGAAAAATGTATACACATTTTACCTTATTGTAAACTTGGTGTTTTTTTAAATTTTATCATTTAAAAAATGTAACAATGCTTACGAGTATATATTCATTGCTTTTTCACTGCATGTTCTTGCATAAGGCAACGTTGCCATCGGGAAACCTATATCCCAAGATTAGTCCATGCACTCAATGATGATTATCTATACCGAAGAGTACAGTATTACGATGGCATTTAGATCGATTTCTGCATCAAAATCAACCCCAGTTTGAAGACATGCACAAAAAAATGGTACTCGTTAACATTTTTACATATTTGAAACAATGGAATTATAATGAATACCAAGTTTACAGTTATTCAAAATGTGTATACATTTTTGGACCACCCCGTACACATATATATATATATATATATATATATATATGTTCACTGAGAAATGTGCGAACACCGATCGAATAGGCTTCCGAACTAAACAAAGTTCATGTGGTGGTCAGAGGTCCCCAACGGGTGACCGCCTGCCAGGCCGATGCCGGCCAAGTCATATGTATGCACACACGTAGATGGACCACAACCGGAAAGAGCAATCATCAACCTAGCCGCTGCATCCGCTCATTCTGCAGGTGGGAAACCAGATGAACGAGTGAACACAAACATGAAAACCGCCCCTAAAGGGCAGCTTAGATCAATGGTTGCTGCACAGGCCCGAAGAGGAGAATCCGATGGGAGACCCGTTGACTGAAACTAATCCGCCTCGATGATTGAGCATCCCTCTCATGCCCCGGCCCCCTTCCATTGCATTGGCTTAAACCCTATTGACTATGACTGTCACCTACTATAAATACTGTGAAGCGCAGTACAACCCCCACCTCTGATGACGGAAGCCTGTACGCTTTGAAACGTTAGAAAAGTAAAACTATGGTTGCCGTGATCACATCTACCTCTCATATATGTATAAAGATATATACAAATATATATATATATATATTCACTCAGGAATGTGCGAACACCGATCGAATAGGCTTCCGAACTAAACAAAGTTCATGTGGTGGTCAGAGGTCCTCAACGGGTGACCGCCTGCCAGGCCGATTCCGGCCAAGTCATAATAGC
>JAYGXS010000003.1:56396573-56436006 GCA_036362985.1 Ligula intestinalis
TCCAACTCTCGGCAAGCAGGAACACACAACCCACCACTCTGATGAAGGTAAATAATGTATTTCCGAAACGTCAGCACAATTACAGTGTGGTCCACGAAAATGCCTTGTTTTCTTCTTTGCCTTCTTTGGGCGATGATGATCGGGATCTATGTATGTATACCCCCCTTACTGCTTTGATGACTTGGCCGGAATCGGCCTGGCAGGCGGTCACCCGTTGGGGACCTCTGACCACCACATGAACTTTGTTTATTTCGGAAGCCTATTCGATCGGTGTTCGCACATTCGTTAGTGAATCTATATATATATATATATATATATATATATATGTTTATTGTGAATGCAATGCAATCGCGGGAACCAAGGTTTTATTTTCCTGAAGTTTCGGAATCAAACAGACTTTCTTTTTCAAATGTGGTCGTTGCACGAATTTTAACACTATTCATGGGTAACTTTTAAGCTGAGCAGGCTGATGGCTATTATTATGCGGTCGTCAGCTCGCCTCCTCAGATGTTGCTGGTGGCGTCAGCGTGATAACGGCAATTTACCGCATTCACATTGGCCGTTGGTTGTGCTCGGCCGATGGGCTGCCGCAATCACAGCTTCCGTAAAAGTGCAAATGTTGGTTGTCATGTTTGCGTTCACGTCTCTGTTTCTACAGTACTGGCGGTCACCGCCACCGTTGTATCTTATTAACATGTGTTCTCGTTCACATGCTTTGCAGTTGTGTTGCAGCTCACTGCCTCCGAATGCAAGATGCCGCAGACGCGATCTCACGGTGGCGACAATCTTGGCCGCCGTGTCCCTCGGCTCAAATCCGCATGCGAGATGTCACGTTTACCCTGTGGTGCACACACGCACGCGAGGCAGTCGGAAGAATGAGCGTCCTCAAGTGCTGTGGGCCAATTAGCATCCTCAAATCCTCTGCAGCACCTGTGGTTATAACTGCTGCTTAGCCTTACTTGGGACGTGGCTAGTTTCCTAGCTGTTCGTGCTTTACAAGTCAAATATCTGCATCCTTTTTGTACACAATAAATTAATTCAACTATTGTGGCCTCCAACGACTTCTCTTCTCTTAAAAGTAATTATGGTCTGAAGATCGCAGTTGCTGGATTTTACTCACTTACCCCCAGCGATAGCTTTTCCGTCCTGTTGGCGGTCTCGTAGGCTTGGGTATGCTGTTGTTTATTCCCCGTTTTGTTTGCGTCTGGTGGTTCTATGCGCTCGTCTGTGCTGTCAGTTAGTGCATTTTATCGGAATTCTTGATGACGGTCCTGATTCTCGTGTATGTCCCGTAGAGCTTGATAGGCGGCCGGTAGCGTCATATGTTGGTCAATTGAGTAAGTTGTGATATGTCAGGCTTCGAGCACCTCCATTGCCGATCGATCCCTTCCTTTCCCCAGAATCTTAGCATCTTGGAAAGCAGAGCTAGCCCAGAAGCTGCGCAATTTTCTGCCACCAACGAGAGTTGGTCCTGTCTGCACACTGCACACTCATGCTCGGTTATACGGGTCTGCAATCACTTGCTCGTTTATCCGACATAGTTCGCTTCACAAAAACTGCACTTGAACCGAACACGACGTTGACCGTTTCCCCTCGGACAGGGGGCTTGGGTGCTACGGCACATCCAAAACGTGTCAGAAGCAGATGTTCGATTCCTGCAATCATTGGGTATAGGTATCAACCGCAAAGCCGAGGCAACAATCAGTAGGAAGGCAGGCCGATGGATGTTGTTTTCATGCGGCCGTAGGTTCGTCTCGTCAGTGAGCAACAGAGTGTGATTTTGTGTAT
The DNA here is from genome assembly GCA_036362985.1 of Ligula intestinalis. Lineage (NCBI taxonomy): Eukaryota > Metazoa > Platyhelminthes > Cestoda > Diphyllobothriidea > Diphyllobothriidae > Ligula > Ligula intestinalis. The sequence continues at coordinate 56,398,362 of JAYGXS010000003.1, forward strand.
ATATGTCTGATGAATGGAATTGCTTCGGCGATCTGGAAGAGGAATGGTTAAGTTCCGCTTTGCCCACAATTAGAGCCCGCACAGGGAGTCACATTGGGACTAATGAGATAGGAAGAAATGGGTTCGACAAAGCGAAGGGAGACCGGAATGGCCACTTCTGGCTTTTAAGCCGTCATTAGTCTGGTAGGCCAGATTTAAATCAATATTTCCGTTGATTGTCCCCACGGAGGACCAGCTTTTGAACACCAGTCTGGTCATCTTGTCATCGGATCGGCCGATGATTATGGCGCTCCCAAAGGCAAAAATATCCTGCTCCCATACTAACAGAAGCATTGGGTATCAGAATACATAGTCAGAATATAGATAACGATGTGGCTCACCTGTGTGTGCCCTTTAATTTCACTTTCCGCATGACACTGCTATATTCATTTTTTTCGAATCTAACAAATTAGCTTCTAAACAGTTATACTCGTCTTATAGCTATAGACTACGGAAACTGCTTGTTAAACCAATTATTTCTAGTACTTCGTGTGTTCGAATTTTCGGTTTATTGATGAGGCCCATTGGGCCTGAAATATACAACTTATTATTATAATTACTATTTTGCTGTACACCAGTTATTGTCTATCCGCTATCAATCTATCCGAATCAGCAATCTGATTCCATAACGCGATATCTGTGGCCTCGAGTAAGCCCACGAATATAATAAGGCCGGGAGATGGATTTTAGTGACTTTACTAAGAGGGAAACTTTTTTGGAAAAGCTTAAAGAACTAAACAGTTTGGTGTCCATAGACTCCAGCGTAAAAAAAGGTCGGCAGCATCATAAGTCAAATTCTCTGAATCTGCTAAACTGGGATAGCAGGCGGAGGAAGTCTGAAAAACAGACGACTGAGAGAAGTATGGTGGCCGCGTGATCTTCTGTCGTCTTCGAATATGAATTATTCTCAATCATGTTGTAGGATAAAAAAATATTGCAACCAGTTCGCTATATCTTCGCTCTAATTTTTTCACACCGCGATGACTTTTTCGAAGTTATGCTATGCTTTGACATTTCAAATGTCTGCAACTTCTTGCTAAAATGTAAATTTGCACTAGTTTTTTCGTTATAAATAGGGTCAACAACGGCAGTCCTTGCATTTTTCACGCAAAACGTATAGTTCGTAATAAGGAAGTGTTAATGAAATGCATCAGGAGATTATCATCGTAAAGAAATCTCATTTAATATTTTTATCAGAGCTTAGTAAAGTTAAACTTATCTTACAGTTCACCAAATATTTATTAAAACGGAATACTCCGATATAAATGCCTATATAAATCAAGAGTGTCCTGTTCCGTCCCAGGTTATCTAGTGTCGACATTTTGCGTACAAGAAAGCATATTGAAGCAAAATGGTTAAAAAAACAAAAGTGACATTTATGAAAAGAGGCTTTTATGCAAGAAATTCTTAAAATTTCTTTTACCTCATCTACACTGGGACCAGATCCAAACTGATGAAGATGTCGGTCGCTTTCGTTCATCCCTATCAGCAGAGATCCGAACAATCAATCATCGAAAAAGGGACATTTAAATTGCATAGATTTGATTGTAGGAAGAGTAAAGAGCGTTAAAATAAGTGCTTTATTGGATTCCATATAGTGTTAAACAAATGAGAACGAACGTCAAATATACACCACAACTTTTACTGAGTTGAAAAGCAAGCGACAATAACAAAAAACCTGGAAAACGGCTACATTTTCTCGCGAGAAGGTTGTCTTTTGTACCTGGTCTAAGTACGCGCATTTATCTGTGCATGTCTTGAGGATTAAAAGAATTCTAGATAACTTGAATCTCATGCTTTCATTGAATGTGATCGTTTTCGGTCCGTGAGTAGGTATAAAATTGGGCTTTGCGTTTTGGGACCTAATAATAAATTACTGGACTTCACATTTTTGCGGGCTATTCCGTACGCTAATTTTCAGAAGTAACAGCCCCTAATAGTCCGTGTGATGACTCCAGCGGCAGTGGAAATTAGGAATGAGGTTTACTCTGGCCCCGTACACTAAAATTGTTATCGGGGCGTTTAGTTTAATATATTATATTAAAAGACGACCAAACACCGTCGAAAATTATGGGGGTACTTTGGTAGAAGTACTTAATGGTTTAATTTTTTTCGACTTTACCCATGATTTAGAACGCTTTTGCGAGATTTGTTGGCGCTATTACTAGCGTAAGATTAAAACTGTCAAATTCAAATGAGAAAGACCGACAACCATTAAAAATTCAACCTCAGGATTACCCTTTGGACAGATAGGTTCCTCTTGTGTCTGATGGGCAAATAAGTCATCACGATTTTCGCTGCGGAACGTTATTAAAAAATGGTTTGTGACGAAATGGCCCACTTAATCCTGTCTAGATGTTGTATGAGGGAATTAATTTTTATTGGTGACCCATTTGCCGACTTGCATTCGCACATCAGGGTCCACAGTTGTATATCGTAAAATATAGATGCGTAGCCATGTGGGTAGAGCGGCTGAAAACCGTCGGCCACTCAGCTTACGAAGCGCACATTAGCTATGTGAATCAACCACCAGTTCAAGGTTTGACCTCTGCACCGCTTTAAACTGTCTTGCTTTAATGCGCATCATCCCATGATTGTTGTAAATGACACCTGTTTTAATCCAAACATTAGGGCTGCCGGGGCTCGCTTCAGCCTTGGTAACCGAAGTGGCCTAGTAACAGTCCTTTTGAACGCCTAGTTCTCCGTCGCTATTCCGTACTTATAAGCCAATTGAATCCCCCATTGAGTGAAACGTTGTTTGAGTGTTGTTCGAAGGTATATCGAAATGCTACCCACTGATACTAATCTATATTTGAACGTCATTTAACCTATTGTCTTTGGTGGATTTTTGCCTTAGCTCCAAAGATACCGTCGCCTCGTAAACGAGCGTTTCTGAGACGAGACTTGGATCAATATTATTGCAGTTTTCTATGGAGGAAGATTTTTTTGATCCGGATTTTCTTTTGCCGTATATAAGACCAGACCGTCTCAGCACGGATGCCTTTCAAAGGATTAGCGAGTTGTCAAAATTGAAAATACCCCGTCACTTTTTGAAGAAATATCTTAAAAGTAAGACTCGTATTTTGTGAGAACTGTCGAAACCATTCATTTCAGCTCATTTTCGTGCTACCATTTCTAAAGCCCAGCTGAAGAACTTTAAAGATGGATTGTATCAGGTACGTCAGTCAGTCTCGCTTTTGTTCCGGTGAGCAAATTTTAGCTACTGACTAATTGTGCAGTATGGTTTAAGGGAAACCTATTTAAATGTAAAATGTTCGAAAGTGTACAGTTTATAAGACGCAGTGCCCGAAATCTTGGGACGAACTTATAGATTTTTTTCGGATACAAAGACTTATGTTAAATTCTAAAAATAAATTTAATTTTAGCGTTCATCGTCTACTGTCAAACATGCAGAAAGATAAGTCGGTCGTCTTTCAGTTTCCGACGCTACAAAAACGATTCTGATGGTGACAAATACGCCATAAGTGGTTGTTCTAGAGTTCTTATATTTCCGTTGCTGAATTGATATTTTTCTTGAAAGCACATTGTCGTTAGGAGCATTCTAGATATCTATTTACGACCTAACGAGTAGGCTAAAAAGTAGAACTTCCATTAGTTTTCCTTTTCTGTCGTTTTTTGCGTGCACATCATGGACCACTTCGTATGAAAATATAATTTTTAGATTCCAACGAGCCCTCCTGCCGAAAGCCCAACTACCAGTGACATGGGGGATGTTGTGAATGTGGAGGAGTGGTCATCCGCGAATAGCCCAAACGACGAACCTCAGGCAGGGCCTATGGAGACACAGGACATCGGTCAGACTGAAGTCCGGACTTCAGCTTGTACACAGTGCATTAAGAACATCACTGACGAGGCCCTTGTCGACGTAAGTTAGAGCTTTCATATTTAACTAAGTTTGGTACGAATTTTTGTCCGATGCTGTCACGACTGTTATTCACTATCAGGCATAGCTTTGTTTTAACCACAAGGTTCAGGCGCTAGCTTTGCTCTACGCAAACCTAATTTGCTGTGCTACTGGGGAAAAGATGCCGTATTTTTGTAATATTTGCGCAAGCAGCGTTCGTAACCACCTTAATCTGATACTGGAGTTCACTCAAATCTGCTCACTTCAAAATCTTTAGACTCGCTGGCCTTCACCATATGTTTCAAGACTGTTATCTTTTGCGGCGAATAAGTGCGAACCCGGTATTTCTTCACTTTTTCGTTGTCGCCGCTAACTTGATCATTACTCTTGAATAGGATGCGCTTAGTCCGTTTTCATGGCCACTTTTTACGGAATGTCCCCTACGGGCTTAAGATTTGATTTTTTGAAACACCGTAAAACCTATACTGAAGCAAGCGTGTACCCCAGCGACCTAGGGTTCTTTGCTTATGCCTAAGCATTTCGGTAAATTAGTTATTTCGAAGCGAGTAGTATTTACTGGGTTGTCCACGAAATCAATATCCCCCTGGTTGCCGATTAAAATGAGATGTCTATTATCCAGTCAAACAAGCCTCCATAGCGTGAATGCATGGATATTGGCCTCAAAAAGACCATGCAAAATTGTCACTGATGCCTGCCATATCTAAATATATTCGTGAATTGACATTCAATGCACAATGACACTTGAGAACGTCCTCAGTCAAACAAATGCTAACATGACAGGATTCAAGGTATTCATAAGTTCAAGGGCACCCGTTGCAAGTCGGCCACAATATGAGTCCAGAAATGCCTGTTAGCTGCGTCAATCCCATGCTGTGACATTGGGGTAAAAGAAGGAAAGTCGATCAACCTTGTACTGCTCCGGCACAAAGTGCAACTAAAGTGGTCCTTTGTGCTCTCTTCCGCTCTCCCATACCCTCTCATATTTCTGACGGTTCATTACTTGCCATGTTGGACCTCTTATGACTTACTTCTACCCTCAGTTGATGAAACCTCTATGGTGTGTCTGAAGCTTCTCCTTTGCGTATCCCCAATAATACTACTTGTCGGGCATAATTCTCATTCAACGGTTAGCCACCCAAGGAGTTACATACTTGCTGCTGGCTGACACATCGAAGTAACCGCTCTTATATTGATAAGCAATCTCCTTTTTTTCATCCGGGTGCACGGTGAAATAAGGTTTTCCGTCCCGGGCTTATGTAATCTTCTGTCTTAGAATTGCCTTTTTGCTGAATTTTGTGTGATTTTTCACCGATTGGGTTGGATCATCGAACATTTTGTTCTACTCTGAAGTTCCGGCCTCGAGATCCCGCAGGCGATCGCAAAGACAAGGTAGGCAGGCAAATAGCCTTTGTTGGATCCGGAACCCCGCCAAGTGGGCCTCGATCCCGGTGGCGAGGAGGAGGAGAAGGAGGAGTTGGAGCAACATAGTCAGGAGGGGCTGCTCTGTCATAAAAAAAACTGATTGAGAGGAGAAGAGATGGATCCACCAGAGGGAGGTTTGGTTTAGCAGACCTTGGCCGCCCTGAGGGCGGGTGGGAACGTGGTTGAAGACGCGTCTGCTGTGGTTCCCGCAAAGACAAGGTGTGTGTGTCGTAGCCCATAGTTGGATCAGGAATCCCCGCCGGAATCCAAACTGGGAGTAGTTGGGAGACGGAGAAAAGCCGCAACCTCGACCGGTTTGAGCCACAGGTCCGCGGGAGTGAGGTGGGTGCCTGGCCGAGAACTGCAGGCGAACAGATGATGGCAGTCATGCGGCGAGACGCCGCAGTCGGGACAGCAGTCGGGTATGGATGGGTCGAGCCGGTGCTGGTACTTGCGAAGGAGCATACAGTAGCCACTGCGTAGCTGCGCCAGCGAGTGAACCTCGCGACTGGTCTGGCAAAGACAAGGTAGATGGGAATGGCCATTTATGGCTTATTAGCTGTCATAAGCCTGTCATATTCAATCCCAGGCGTGGATCACCCCAAATGGAGTGTACTATTCCACCACTGAGCTACATACGCGTTGAGATGTGATCGGAAATAGAATGAATGGAAGGCTCCCATCGAGCTGGTTAGGGCACATGCTCATCGCATTGTGCATCAGACCTCAAGCTCGAGCCCTCACAGGCAGTTACCTAGCGACTTGTACTATTGCCGATTTTTTCCCGCGGAGCGTTAATCCATGATTCCAATGGTGAGCCGTTTAGTCTGGCTTGAAACATCATGTCTTTTCAACCTGGGAGTACAACTTACCTGTCTAGCGGCGACAGCGAAACCAGAAACAACACCTTAAGCCTTCTTTGTGTTTGTAATTAGTGTTCACAGCCAGCGCTTAATTTTGCCTATAACAAGAAAGATGTACACAGTGTCCTCTTTGTACCTCTCGCTTCGCATTCACCTCCACTGCTAGGACCACTAAAGGTCTTTTTGCGAATATTGACTAATAAGGCATCATTTTACATATTTGCGTGTTCTAAACGAATTTGATGTCGTATTTATATGCCTGCGCCTGATGTCACTTCCGGTCTTGTTGGCTCTATCTTGATACCGGGTACAGGCAGCTGAAGGGAGGAGTGTGGTAGGTGCAACACAAGTCCACTATTTATTATAATTTATCTCTGCGTAAGACACCCTCCCTGCGCCACCAGGCTGCGGAGCGTACAGTGGAAATCGTTTGAACCGACCGTCTTATGTTTCATATTAATCGAAGCAGACTCGCTCCTCCATCACACACCTCAGCCTGATGGCAAAACAGCGCCAGGACCATCGGAGGCAGGCTCAAGCACAGTGTCGGACAAAGCTAAGCAGTCCGTCTACGCGTACCGTGCACAGAGGACTGTGATTTTACACAACAAGGCTGGGGAGTGGCTCAGATCCGACTGAGTGGAAGAGCCGTAGAGGCCATATTCGGAAGAATCCATTGCAGCCTGACTCTATGCTGAGATAACCGTGTTTTCACAGCCTCCACTACCACAACTTTTATCGCATCCTGAAATTTTCAAGTCGTGTCAAATTGTTTATAGTGAGGAAGGCGCTGTGTCACGCTTTCCTTTCTTGTGCACCAGTCCGCTGTCCGAGCCCGTCACCCCTCCGATTTGACCAAAGTGGCTGATGAGGCTCGTGTCTAGGCGTGCCGCCGTTATGGAATGCGCGGACTGCCATGCCATAATTCGGCCCTTGTGTTGATAGTCCAGTCCGTCTCCCGCACAACCCATTTTAGGGGGCCCAGAGGCCGAATTCAGACGCGCACACGACAGTTCGACGGTGGTTTTGAACGATTTCTACTGTGTACGCCACAACAAGGTTTGCGCGTAGGGGCAGTGACTAAGGGTGAATTAGGTGCTCGTGGACTTCTGCATCTTCTGTCGCTCTCTCTCTCTCTCTCTCTCTCTCGTCTTTCAACGAACTATGACAGGTGTCATGACCAAGTCAAGAAGACTGATGGCGGAGACCTGCACCTAAGCGTACCGCCAAACTCTCCATTTATGACACTTATATGGGTACGAATTTTCATCAGTGCCTGTCATGCCCTGATCTAGGTACCTGATGGCGCGACGCCTCTACCTCATAAATCCAGTTACAAAATTGGGCCAACCATGGGGAGAGTGTCAAATTTTACAGAGATTGAAAATGTCGCAAAGCCACACCCAGAGGGATCCATTGTAGAGGACGCACTCCAATATGGGCCTCGCTCGCTCATTTTATCGCCTATGGCTGTATAGACATTAGGATTGATGGGTTCTGGGATCGGACGCGGCGGTTGAGATGATGTGGGCGGCACACGGTGGGTCGTCCTTTGCTACTGACGTTGGTGATTTTCACAGTACAATTCATGCCGAAGCGAAGGGTGTTTTTTTCTTTTGCACAAAGCTATTTGACTATTGAGTGTGTAAGACAGTGTGGTCATAAGTGATGTCTGATCAGCACAACTGTCTATGCTGCAAATGCAGCGGAAACCTGCACCTAGGCTTGACACCACACCCCCATGTACCGAATGTGTTTTTGATACGCATCCCCATTAACGCCCGTGTGTCCTACTCTAGCCTCTTCCCTATGCCCTTTGAGGGTGCATGACACATCTCTGTCAGCGGTTTATCTACGTCTGATTTCTGACAGACCGTTTACTTTTAACACATAATTTCCTACCTGTTGTCCTCCCATTTCAGGCCCTGGATAAAGCGAACGGGGAACAACTGACCCGGTTGGCCGTGCCACGGTTGGGAAGCCGACTCTCTCTGTGGCAGCTCCTGACACTGCATTGTAAGGTCGGCGAGACTCCCGATGCTGTCATTACACTGCTGTTAGAGGAGTTCGTAAAATTTGTGAAATACGTGCAGGACTTCTTACGACGACAGCTCGACCGCAGTGGGTTGGAGTCGCCGCCGTTTTCTGCGCAGGAGAGCCTATGGGGACAGCAAAAGACCGCTCCATCGTACTTCGACTCCTCTCGGATACAGAAAAGTGAGTTTCCTTCTCCTTCCTCCCCCCCCCTTCGGATAACGTTCGCTTGAACTTCGTGTTGCTAATCTACTAAGTTTGAATTGAGGCACTTTCCAACATACCATTAGACTTGTGGTGCTACCTACGAGTGATATTTCCCGTCGGCTATTTCTTATCTATGCTCACGTGTACTTAATACTTATCTGAGCATCTACCTTTCTCACTGAAAGATCACCTTAACCAGAAGATTGTGGACTTCATTAGGGATCTGATAATTGCTTTTTGAGAAATGCCTTCGGCTTTTGGCTGTTCTCGTGTGCCAACGTGGCCGACGCCAAGATCTTTTTGTAATTTATGCTGGTTGCAGTGCTGGGGAAGATTAAGAATCGGGCGGCCACTGTAGGGGCTTGACGCGTCTCAAATGCGTATACGGCTTCCGGCAGTGACGCATACGTTGTACTGAGGATCACGTAATAGCAACATTCAAGGCGATAGAACACGAGCTTACATTTACTGGCTTCTTCTAAAGGTCGATACCGTCGAGGGGGATACGTACACATAGTTGAACAGACTACCCAGGATAGCTTCCTGAGTTGTGTAAACGCTGAACAGAGCTGTTCGATTACTATGGCAGTTCGACTGTTGATGCCGACAATATTCACCATGTGCTTCGCAGCCTCACAGAGGGAGGATCCATTCACCTGCGCCAATATTCGCCATTGGCAGCTCTGACATTGAGCGTCAGCACGGCAGTGGTATGAGGATCGGAAGTAAACCTTAGCGCCGACAATATACATCATCGGGGTTTATTTGACCATCCACCTGAACTGAACCTCGCAACCGGTGACTGGTGCCGCCTTTTAAGGATCTAAGTGTGACTCCGAAAACGTTGTTGCGAAATCCGGCGTCCTTGTTCAAGGCCACTACCTTAAGCTCATCCACTCTCGCAGCGAGCGGTTTCAGACTCGCTGACCTACGGCCACTTAACCGCCTTCCGCCCAGACACACGCGTGCGTACGTCCATATAATTGCAGCAGTCGAAACGCCATTTAAACATGCTACCTTATGATCGATGCAACAGCGGGCCATCTCTCTGGAAATGCAACACACGCAAACACACACACCAATTGGTCAAAACTTGGACTTGTTCCACAAAACCAGTAAAACAGCTGCCACTGCTTCCTCGCCCCCGGTCTCTTTCTCAGGCATAACTGGACGCAGTCAACAGAAGCCATGGCTTTGCCAGTGGCCAGTGTGACTTTTCTCTTCTCGCGGGGTATCTTGCTAGTTTGTAAGCCAGCACAGCTAGTACTAGGTGCTGTTAGCTCTCACTCTATTTTCTGCTGTGTGCTTTGCATTTTAATTGATTTATTGAATCACACATGTGCTGTCACAATTAATTCCAGGTCCATGGCGGCCCCGATCGTTTCACCGGCCTGTTCAAGACGAAGGAAGCCTGAAATCTGCTTCTCAAAAGAACTTTTTCGTCCCCGTAACCGGCGGTCTTGTTCAGGTATCGACACGCAATTCGCCCGCCATTCTTTTCCCCACTTCCTCCCCTCCCCGCTTTGTATGCCTTCATGCACTTTTCTGTGTTTCAAAACTGCTTTGTAGATTGAAACAGCAGACCAGGCTGCGATTCTTGGCCTGCCGCGTGGCAGGTACAGGATGCGGCTACCCCCGGACTTCGTAAAGCAGCCTTCAACGCTACCGCCGCCACGACCATCCCCAGCGAAACTATCTCGAGCGGACTTCGCTTCCTCCACCACCAGTCGGCAGCCGGCCTCCTTTTTGCCTGCCACCGATGCGGGTTGTTTCTCAAGCCCGTCTCCCAGTGTAGAGGTTAACGGACCCACTGCTCGTGCTACCCCGTTACCGCCAGCGCCATTGTCATCGACCCAGCCAATGGCCTTTGAGAATGAACCACCCGCGTCAGGATCCTTTGCACCCACGACACTCCCTGTGGCTGATCAACTTTTGACGCCAGCGCAGTCAACTCCCCAGGTTGGGATCCTCTCCGTCTTCTTTTACTTGTTTACCGTCCTTTTTGTAGATCTTCACGCAGGGTATTTCCTCGTGGCGTATTTCACTGAAGGTGTCATTACATATGTACTAGCAACTGCATCCATTTCCGCACCATTCCACTGACCGGCTTGAACAGTGGCTGGGGCCTGGGAATGAGAATAGAGAATGCGGCCGATGGTTCAGCGCACCTTTCTCACTATAAACAATGTGGCGTGCTTGAAGCTATCCCGATGCCCTAAAAATAATGGCTTAGAAGGTTTCCAACTGACAGGATAATTCGGTAATCTCAGTGTGTATGTGTTTGCATAGATTGGCGGACAGAGAGATAGACTGTAGTGGCTCCTTAATGCGGCCTCTATGCTACTCCAACCCAGATGGGATCCGAGCCAGGCTGTCATGCAAATTCCTGGGTGGTGTCTGATGGGATGCTGGTTACACAGAAGCCTAAGCTGTGTGAGCTGGGATTCGTGGCGATGCTTCCACTGGGCGTTAGTGTAACCCCAGGCCTTGGTCATTTGTGGCCTTTAGGACACTTCCACTGGGTGGGATCTGAGCCAGGCTTGGCGGCTCCGGCTGCCTGCGCTCGATCCCGCCTCCAGTCTTGTTGACTGTCTTGACACCGGATAGAGGCAAGTGAAGGGACGAGCGAGTGCGGTAGATACAATGCATGTTAACACGTAAGTCGACTGACACAAAGCATTATCATGGGACTTTCAACGGCTACATCAATCGTCTGTTGGCCTGCGTAATCCATACAGCGACAAAAATCAACCCAGCTTAACCAGCATGCTCTACCGATCACTTCCGTGGAAGACAAGGAGGCTTGTAAGCGCATATTTCCATCAGCTATGCTTATTGCAAATATAAGATGCATATCTTACACTCAGATATTGTTACAGTATAGGTGTTACCTTGCTTATTCATTAGTACTTAACTACCGACACAATTATAGGCTATTGCAATGTTAGTTTAGTACTGAAGAGATTAATTTCCTATTAGACCTGAGACGTCCTCTAAACCTCAGAAGAAGGAGTTAACTACTGGAAAAAGTATTATAATAGCCTACTAACAGCAAGTGGCTAAATAATCCTCGATAAAGGTTGCGGCTGCATACAAGGTCCCGATCTTATACATTCAGTAGTACTAGGTGGGCGCTGTCCACTGAACGCTACACCCAGTGACCACAAGAGATGACTCTCCTATGGCCCGGACAGACAAAACTCCCAGATGCCATGTCAGATAATCCAGTACTTTCGGCACTTAGCTTAGTCGCTGAATCCTGTTTAGGCATTAGGCAGGCCGTCCCCATTGTTATTCCTATCTGGAGCCGACTCCCAACGTGTATGGTTATATGCTCTTTGGATCAAATATGGTAACAGTTTCCGATAGACTGAATGAACTATAATCACTAATATCTTCAGCATCACAATTAATGCGCTTTTACTGCAGCAATGTTCTGTCATACTGTTGCCCTCTAGTGCCGAACTTTTAGAGCACATTTCTAGAAAGATGGTTATCTCTAATAATCTGAGCTAGATCTAGATAACCTAGAAAGGCTACGGTAGCCACTTGTTACGACCTAATAGCATACAGTAACTTAGGTAACTAGAGAGCAGATTTCCCTCCTTTTACAAAGAAGACCTCCCATGTGTCCTCAAGAGGGATTTAGACAATGCAAAATTTAGCCAAGACATGGTAAAGCTTGAGCTATTTCTTAATAAATTTCGTCAGCCAATAAGATGACAGCCTGGTGGATAGAGTTGAAAGTGCAGTACGCATGGAGAGCGCTGATTTGCTGGTTTTACCACTAACATTTATACTACCAGCATCACTGCATTGTCCTATTCCGGTTGCATTTGATTTATACTGTCCCACTGTACCTACCTGATGCTGTAATTTCGTACTGATGTCCTTTAGATTAATACTTTTAGTGTGCTCTCTCCTTACTGTACTCATCAATTCTACTTTAAGAGGTACTTGCACTATCCCACTATCAGTTAAATAGAAATAACACTGCCGCTACCAGTACTATCAGTATAAAGAACTAGCAGTAGAAGCAGGAGTCCTAGCAGTAACAATACGAAGCTAGTTAAAAACCTAACCTGCCGTATGAGACAGAATCACCTCAGCTGATAAACTCATATTCCCACCTTTTATACTGAATTGATATAAAATAGGATGAACGTCATATTTCTAAACCATTGGTGCTGATAAGGGAAGTTGCCAAGCTTCCATGACTAGTGGACTGCTGGAGAATCTTGCTTCCAACTAGACGGACGGCGCTCCGCAACTTCTCAGCTAAAACTAGATATTGTGGATGTTGCAAAAGTCCGAAATTTGAGCGCGCATCGGTGGCAGATATTAAACTATCATCAAATACACATTCTTTAACCCTACTGTTGCTAAAATTCCAACATTTCTACATGCATGTACAGGCTTTAGCAAGTATGATTACTAGAACCAGCACTTTAGCCTAGGCACAGCACTTCTTACAGAAGTATCCTGACAAGTGGCATATGTCACTTTGGTACCACCTAAATGCATGACAGATCCGCAGCTCTTGTTGCATAAACCTTTCCCAAACCTTGAGTTGACTAATACCCCCTAATAAATGCACACTAAACTAACATTTCTCACATGTATGCACAGGCCGCATGGTAGTCTACCACCTACGGGTCTTAGCAAGTATGGTTACTAGAATTAGCCCCCTAGAATAACACTTTAAATAGTAGTACACTAGAGATCAAGAGAACACGGCCCCAGACCAAACTCCAAACAGCGGAACCACTTTCCTTGAGATAAGAGTGCGGAAGCCAAGTCAAGCAGAGCTTTCTCAGGCCCCCAAGCGTGTACTTACCCGAAATAGTTAAACCCAGACTCACATTCCTACTGAGAGCAAATGCATATAAGCCCTAGCGTTGGCTCAGTCCGCATCGCTGTTGACAAATGGCGGCATCAGTGCTAGCGACACTTTTTGTCGAGATTGAGGGGACATGAACTCCGTGCTAGCTCTAGTACTCCTGGCATAGGCACGTACCTATAGCAGCAGCTTCTTAGTCCGTACAGTTCGACGGATCAAGTTGAAAGTGCGGAAACCAAGGCGTATTCATCTTTGCTCAGGACACCCATCTCTATTATTATCCATACAGACTGGGTGCGTCTCCCTGAATAGAAGATACACAGGCAGTACTTATAGTATACTATCTACTAGCTTCAGTAAGTATACTTTCTAGAATTAGCACTTATATCATATGCAAGCACCTATGGCAACAGCGTCTTATTCCATACAGCTTGAGGGAACGAGCTGAAAGTGCGGAAGCCAAGGCAAGCACGGCTTTGCTCAGGCCCTCAAGCCTGTACTTCCCCGAAGCAGTTAAACCCAGATTCACCTTCCTTATTCAGATCAAGGGTATAAGAACCCTATTGAAGGCTCAGTCAGCGTCAACGCTGACAAGTGGTGGCACCAGTGCCAGCGCCAGTAATACTACACTTCTTGTTAGGTTTGAGGGGATAAGAACCCTGCGCTGACGTTAACCAGCGTCAATATTACTCAGATGCACCCTAGCAATAACATTAGAAATAGCAGTAGTGGTTGTTTAGCAGAATGAGGCCTGGCTTCTTAGAATCAGGCTGGACGCCTACTATAGGTGAGTGAGAGTAGACAGTGCAGTAGTACCGGCGCAAAGTCTACTGTCACTATATACTAAGTTTAGGCGGTGTTTACGGCTGCGGCCTACGCCCTTTCTCTGTGCGGCCATCTCGACTTGTCTTGTCGCCGTTTAAACACAGTTGAGAGGGTTAGAATGGGGTAGGTAGCGGCGCACCTGCTATCATTATACCTGACCACAGTCACCGTCTCTGCTCTTGAGTAAATGGTGGACATCTTTGCTTGCGATGGTTGAACTAACACAACACGTAAGTCACTGTCCCTGCACCACCAGGCTGCCGAATAAACAGTAGACGTCGTCGGTAACGATGGTCGAACTGTCGATTTCGCCCAAGTTCAGTGGTTCACATTCAGTCAATCATACCTTTAGCCTACATGGTTCCCGTTTTTCTCGTACTACCTTCCCTGTATGCGCAGGATTCTTACCATTATCATCACCACCATCTCTTTGTTGATCCGTCATCAGCCCCTTTGTATGTCTTTCCAACCATGTGCGTAGGCGGATGCAGAAAGTCCGGCGCCCACCCGTAGCTCGACTGTTCTCAAGCACCGATTCTATCTGCTGCCGGGCCATAAAAAGCCATTGGAACTTCCTTTGACGGAAACAGGCAAAACGGTCTCCTCCACCACCCCCAACGCTCCTCCCCCAGTCCCACTTAACGAGCCCAGTCCTGAACCCGTGGAGCCGCCTCCCAAGAGTGTAGTGACGTCCAACCCCAAAACTCCGCCGCCCCCACCCTCATCTAAGTCGAGGTCTAAGCCATGTCCAGTGATATCAGAACCGCCTGCAGCGGACCCGCCTATCTCCAAGCCACTGTCTAGCCCCAGTCCTCAAGTAGGTACTCTCTTTCTTCTGATTTGGGCCGCTTATTGTTCCTGTGTGGTTGCTGACACACTGCCTCTAGTTCGGTTTAGCTAATTCCAGCTTGCACACCAACAGAAGAGTTCGTCAAGAATACGCGTAAGTTCGCCGCGGGGAACGCCGTTGTGATTGCTGTCTTCAGGTGTCGTTTTATCTGCTCGCTTGTTGTATCGCCTAGGACAGGGGAGTCTTATGAACAAGTCTTTATTTTCTGTTTTTAAGGTAGCAGGCTTTTTGCTGCGTTCACTACTATCCCCGAGGATTAAGCTTTTTGGGTATCCATTTTCAAGAAACGTGTTCTGTAGCTGTTGGAGTTCTGCTTCGACAGTTTTGCGAGAGCAGATACGTCGTACTCTGGCTGCCAATCCATAGACTAAATTTAGTTTTGTATTTAGGGAAACGAAACTGTAACTGCTGATGTATTGGCCTATCCAAGTTTTCTTTCGGATACCCTACGCGGTATAGACTCGTCTTCTTGCTGTCGTAGAAGGACATCAAGGAAGGCGGCTACATTATCTGCCTCAGACACCACCGAAGACTTAAGTGATAGATGCGCCCTGTTAAATTTTCGCACCAGAGCTTCGGTGTCAGTGTTGTCGTCTATCACACAGACGATGTCCTCCACGTATCGACCTTAATATTTGAGACGTTTTCTCGATCTTCCCATTACAAAAATATGCGAGAAATAGTCCAAGCGATGAGCCCATCGCCACACCGTTTATCTGCCTGTATAATCGGTCCTCACCGAAAAATTTTACATTTTGGGTGCACCATGTAAGTAGTTTATTAAGAGTTTTCACTGGCATGCCTATCTGGTAGTTTGTATCCCGAATAACATCACAGAGGCAGTTTCTGGTTTCTAGCACAAGCACTTTGGTAAACAGTGATAGTACCTCCAAGGAGAGCATCTTCCTTTCATCAACGTTCATATTCGTTATGGTATCGACATACTTAAAGGTGTCTTTCAACCTTTAAGGATATAGGCGACTTTCAAGCTGCTTAAACTTTTCTACCAGCTTGTTTAGTAAAGAATCCTTGTAAATAACACCGTATTTTACCCTTCATAACTAACCGCTTATTTCGTGGTAGCTTATTATTTAATTTTTATTAGTCCTATGGCCTGATGAATATTTGCTGAAAACAGATGCTTGCGAAATTGACTTCTCAAATTGAGTTTAATGAATTTAATTTAAATTTTATTAGTTTGTTATTTATTTTTTTGTATTTTTCCCCTTGATATGCTTCCATTCCTATTACCACCGATCCCGTAGTAAATAAACCTGGGGGTTTTGTTTATAAGGAATCCTTACCTTTTTTCCTGCTTTTCCCGCCAGCTGAGGATCCTTGACCGGGACTCAGGCGAACCAATCCCTAATGAATGGATATCCTCTGGCGGACTTCAGCCCCTCGTGCTGGATCCCGGTTCGCCTAGTACATCACTCCTAGAGTCAGCCAGTGGGGGCATTTCCCATACCACCGGAAGTCTAGTATCCTGTGCTCCACCGACTTCCTCTCCTCTGCCACTACCACCACCACCACCCCCACTATTAACATTGACTTCTACGACGCCTGCAGTGGATGCTTCTTCCACTGCTGCTGCTACTACTACTGCTACCATAAGTTCTGTCCTGTCCATCTCTCCCCCTCCCCTTCCTGTTGGTGATTCTCCTGTCACTAATGGCTCAGCAGCTACTGCCCAGCCAACTTCTTCTCCGCAGCCTCCTCATAAACGGTTATGTACGAGAGATTCTCCTCCACCTTCTTATTCTCCTCCTCCGATCATTAGTCTCCCCCGGCCTCCCGCAAAACTGGAGTCCCTGGATGAACCAGTTCTAGAGATTGAACGCATTTCAGACTCCAGAGTCGTCGTCACTCGAGCGGACGGTGCCAGATTCATGGTGCGTACTTTCCTAGTCAAATATGTACATATTTGGGCAGATTTTCCCGTTTTGCCACAGTATACGGCTTCGCAGGCATCGCATGGGATATTATAGCAGAGGTTTTGCTTATCAAGATAGGCAACCCCGTCTTTAGGATGTACAAACAAAATGCGCAAAATGGTCGTTTTGTGCACCACTGTTATTTGGTGTTCTAGGAATGTGTCTGGACTCGTTGAAAGACACCTGCGGAAATACCAAATAAAAGTGGCGCACAAATTGACAACTAATTTACGCAGTCACCTCGTACGCCCTTAGAACAGGGTTGGCTATCCTAATGAGAAATAAGTTAAGGACATCCCGCGTGATGCATCTGGCACCGTATATGCACGTAGCTCACGCAGCTGGTCCGTGTCCCAAAAGATAATTTATTTTCCATAACCAGTAAGGCCTACGCACTTCTTTCTTGTTTTTTTCTTGTGGGGTAGCTACATCCTCCAGTGCGAATAGTTGCATCGTAGCTGACCCATCCTAGGAAACACCACATAGGCGGTGTTGTGATATTGAGCATCGTACCGGATATTACAAAGCTATTTTATTTGCGTCAAGATGCCGGCTTTTGAGTGACTTTCTGTCCGGTAAAAGTAACTGTTTGTGTCGTAAGCATTTTTCTTTTTGATTTTCGATGCTCTGATAACTTACGTATATTTTTTCAGAAAACGTGCAGAATAATATTCTGTTTGTATACTCATTTGGTAGCATGTCAGTCCTCCTTCACATTATATACTTGACAAGAGGGTAAACTAAGGTTTCACAAAACTTTTCCAGCCCCCGAATAATTTTCAGCCGGACCTACTTTAGTTTGTGTATTTATGGTCTTCGAAGTAGTTCCAATCATGGTTTTCGATATAAGGAGAACGAAGTGTGCATTATTTTATTAAAGAGACCGTGTAAGGCTCAGAATACAGATCGCGCAGTCTTGGGTAAAATTTAAATACCGTCCCAATTCCTCTCCACTTTTCCGTCCCCCTCATTTCACTTAGCAAATTGTGAAGTTCGCTGTAAGTAAAATAGAGGTCTCCAAAGATGTACTAATAGCAAGATTAAAAAACGCTTTATGGTGTAGGGATTAGTGCCGCGTGTATAAAATTTTAAGCGGCAGGGATATTCGGCCTTGACCACTCTCGATAATATTTATTCGATCGAGGTAAAATCGGTTGTGGTCTATTCGAATGCAATCAGTTGCCCAAATCCAATTGCATCTTCCACTTGTGTGATTCGGCCGATTATTTAGACGAAGTTGAACTGAAATATGAAAAATATTGATAGGGATTAGGAGCAGTAAATGTTCAGCGGTAAGTATCTTTAAGTTATATTCAACATTATAGAATAACAGTCATCCTAATGTATTTTATAATATGATACATAGTGGCATAGACGCGTACACCGATCTGTCAGGGGACCCACTCGTCCCCCAATATTGCCTTTAGAGCTCTCTCTCTCGAGCCTCCACCGCGAGGCGGCTAGGATATAGGCAGAAGGACATTACCAGCAACGACAGGGCACTCTAGGAAGGCCTTTTCTGCCTTGTTAGGCGTCATCGGCTAGTGATACCCAACCCCAGTATGGCCGCGGAAATTGCTGCCACACCGAGATTTGAACTCGCGATCTCTCCCGTCAGGACGAACGTCCTAACGTTTGAGCTACGAGCTCACGGTCTAGCTGGTATTAAATCGGGACTATACAGTGGAAAAGATATGATATATGTATGGCATGATATATATAATATGTATGATGTATGTATGTATGTTTTAGTTATTCTCCTATATAGAATTTCGTTCGGTCAATCTCCTAAGGTTTTTTGGGGAGAATTTTAGCTGCTTTTATTGAAACAATTGTCAATTTCTAAAAGGTCACTTCAGTAATATGAGGAATGTGTGCATTTATGGTAGCGTTTATGTTATTATCGCATTAATCCACTTTTCTCCACAACCTCATTTCCGTTATCATCTGTGGTCTCATTTTCTTCCGGCAGGTCGAGGATGGTGGCGATGGACTTACGCAAGCAACCATAGAGACAATACTCCAACTCAACGGCTAGGAATATTTTAATTGCCAGCATCTCTTTCCGCGTTGCTGAAGTCTCCCTCCTCTCCCAAACCCCTTCCTTTGAATCCTGTAGATTTCATTTATTTTTATACTTTCTGTGTAACACTGGTGGCTTGTCAAGATAAATATACTAATAAAATAATCAGATTGCTTTGTATTCGTCTTGAGGAAACATAAGGGCAAGAGAGTTATTTGTTTAAATTAACTTCAGTATTAGGAAGGTTTGGCAGTTTTGAATATTTGCAATAGGTTGAGTGGGTCAGTCGACCCAAGGGTGATGACATTCAAAGCTTCAGCGGGCCTTCGTAACTCAATGGTAAAGTTTTGGCTGTGTAAAAGCCGGGTGGGTTCGAACGCCACTGAGGCCAGGAATTTTTCACAATTTGTTCAATTGAATTAACTTCGCTTGCTTGCATGGCATGGGTTTCAGTCCGCTCCAGGACTTCCTTGTCCGTGATCCTGTCTTGCCACCTTAGTTTTAGTGTTTTTCGGAGGCAATTGAGGTGAAAGTGCTTGAGTCTCCTAACTTGACTGACGAATGCGGCCTGCGTCTCCGCTTCTAACAACAGTTTTGATATGACTACGATTTTGTGCATGTCGAATTCGGTACTTCCATGGAGACCATGGCAATTTCACGATGGGGCTGATGCCAGCCAGTTTGGCTGACTAGATAATCAGCACACAGTCTCCTCATTTATTCTTCTGCTGCACCAGCGTGCTGCTTAAGCGGGCGAATTTGTGCAATTTTATGATTTGGGTACCATTGACAGGGATGCAAGGATCGTACGCAATGTCGGGTAGTAGCTGAGGTATGACTACCGTGTTGTTGGTCAGTCCGGAGTTTGCGTAGTCAGAGGCGAAGAGGTCCGTGAGCTGTTTACGTGACTGTCTCTGTCATGGCGTTGATCAAACAGCCATCCGCAAGGGGCTAGGAGTAAGTAGTTGCGGGAAAAGCGTTGGTTTATGCATGCGTCTTCTCTTTAGAAACTACTAATCGATCCTGTAAGGGATGGTGATTCCAAGGCGTTTATCAAGGTAGGCGTCCACTGACATGAGAGTGAACGTGAGATTAAGGCGTGCGAACGAATATACAGCCCAGCGTCACAACGCTGGTCTATGAGAATGCTTCTGGAACTATGCCACTCTCTGTGTTCCACGCCGTCATCCCGTTGTGTGGTTGGTGCATAAGGTGCAAAACCATTTAGGATAGCTAAATTTCTACATGCTTTGCTGGTGTCATCGCGGTCAATTTTTTTAAGCTCTTGCATCGAGCCTATCAATGCAAAGTTCAGAAACCCTGGTATTTATCTTTGTGTTTGAATAGCGAAGCTCGTGTTGATGACTTAACTGTGACCTTGTGAGAGATATTGACTCTGGGAGAATTCCATGTTCAGAATGACCTTTTTTGATCGTTAAGGACAGAGTATGCAAAGCTATTCTCGGCAATGTTCAGCAGTAAGTTACCCCTGAGAATATCTAAGTCTTGTAGGTTCCCTTTCGGCTTGTAACGAAGGTCGATTTTGCATCCTTGAAGTACGTGCCGCCGGTCCTGGAGTATCGTTGTGTGATATCCCACTAACAGGGGACAGGCATGCTTCTAGAATTCAGCCTATATCGCGTCTTGATTTTTTTCCGCATAACCCATTATATTTTATAGATGTATGGCGGTATGCCCACGTCGCTCTATTCTACCTGGGCGACCTGGTCCATGGTAAAGTGCGAGGTAGTGGACGGTCGATTGGGAACACTTCTGACGTTCTCCGCGCAGCACTGTAGAGTTTGCAATTTCTTCATAAGAAGTGTCGATTGATCAAAGCCTGAAAACCGGCGTGGTTCTTTGGTGAGTGGGGCTTAAACTGCTTTAGTGTAGGCTAAACAATTCTTCGTTTAATTGTGTTTTTCGTATCTTTTTGTCTCCTAGTCCTCGATATGCATGTATGCGTCTTGCATTTCCCACCGTCATTGTCGCAGCAAGGGTTAATATCGCAAGAAGGGCATTCTGTTTACATCGGATATGGTTTATATAGGTTGTGTGAAACGTATTGTCAGCCCGCAGCTTGCTAACTTTCTTTTCTTTTTCGTCGAATATATCCTGTTGTGTGCGGTGTGGGCAACCTAGGACGGTAAAGTGGATGACGTCCCTCTTTTGGCGTCGCTGTGTTCCCAAGGCCGCGTTATCGTCTGAGCACTGAGTTTTTCTAGACGCTTGATCAGTCGATTGCTGAAATATAAGTAATAAACAGAAAAATTTGGACTGAAGAGAATTTCACGTGCGTTAGGGTGGCTTACGTTGTGGTCCCGCCCCCGAATATGCAGTCGTATCCTTATCGCCGACGAATATAATCGGTGCTCAGTCAAGCCGCCGCCGCCATCACAGGTTGTCTTGGTCCCCAGCTTGTCCAGTTGATTTTATCTCCCGACGAGAACTTACTCAAAGATCTGCTAGCGTCCCAACAAGTGGTGCATTTGTAGTGGTCTCTGCGGTCCGACGCCTTCAATTGCTTTGTCCGGCATCATTGTTAAAGGCTCGCTGCCTCAAAGTCATCCAATATCTCAGTCGGCGCTTACAGACGCGCTGACCTGCCGAGACTTGACCTAATCCCATTCGGACACACAAACGTGCGTCTAAGTTCTCGCGGCTGCCTAAGCACCACTCAAATATGTCTTTTTTCCACACCCTCGGCCGCCAGACATCACTTAGGACCACGGTGCTCCAGCGGAATGACGTTTGCTTCGAATTTCAACGTCTTACATCTATTCTTCGTTCATTTGTGAACACAATAAACTATTCCTTATATTCTGGCCTCCACTGACTTGTCTACTAAGTCACCATGTTCTGGAGATCGCAGTTGCTAGAGTTGAACTTACTTAACCCCTGCGATACATACATGTTCTCGAAGGGAGGGATGCCGTTAAAGTGCCATCCGCCGAGACAGTGGGGAGAGACAAACAGACAACATTGTCTGTCACAACGTCAGTTTTGAAGTCTCCAAGGAAAACCAACTTACCCGACATGGGAGCTGTTCCCATCTAGGCGTGAATTTAATTTAGCCACATCTTCCTCAACTCGTTAGAATAGGCGCTGCCGAGGTGAGCGTTGTGATTTACCCGAAAAGACAGGTGCAAACTCGTAAGACAATCAGTTATACTCTGCAGCGTAAAAGAGACTGTCGGGAAAGTCCTTGACATTCCAATTAACATTGTTCGCGCATTTTCACTCGGCCTGGTACTGATTCATTGTTTAATTCGCAAACAAATTCTGGACAGCTGAAAAAGCTTCATCGGAATCTCAGAGTGGTGTGTAGGTGTCCCATATTTTCAGGGAATGCTAGGGTCCCCATTTTTAGACGCACCTCTCGCAGCTGTGTCTAGGAGCGGCAGAATACCGGCGAAACACATGCCTGGGCTTTGAGTTTGTACATTGTTGCCATTATGGCAAATAAGTTCGCAAGATTTTTATCCGAAAACTACTAGTTTAAACCTAGGGCTATCTGCATTGTTTAGTGGTAGATGGATCCAGTGATATTTTCAAATATAGCAACCGTCTAATCGGCTTGCCCATGAACGCCCAAACTAGATACCTGTTCTGATAGGTAGGGCGATCCGGTTCCGTTCAGTCTCTGTATTTTCCCTTAAAAGACAGTTGATTTGTTTTTAGCTCTCCTGCAAGAATAATCCAGCTTTCGCGTTTTATACGAAATTCTCCACGACCAACCCAGTCTCGTAAGCCTGCTAGTTAATCGTCGCTTTGAAAACACCAACACTACTTCCAGATGAATATCCAGGGCGAAGCTACTGTTGTTTTGATTTTTATGATGTTGACCTTGCTTCTCTCACCATCAAGTTCACTAAGCGCATACCTTGCGCGGGCCCCACCGAAACAGTGATTTCAGACAATTGTTGAAATAAAAAGAACTGTTTTTTGGCAGAAACGTGAAAAGCTCAATCCTTATGAGGACCACGCGATGTAAATCTTGGTTTCCCTATAACAGGCAGCGAATCGCAAAGATGAACTCAGAGTGGCCTTCAAGGTCAGCAGGTTAGGCAAATTGCTTAAATTATATAGAATAGCAGGCAAAAAGTAAACTGTTAGGATGTTTTAGCAATTGCGTCTACAATAAGGAGCAGCATTAGCATGTTAGACTAGAGGGTAGCTCCATGTCCCTCCTACAGAGGTGAGAAAATATCCAACAATGAAAATTCGAAGTCAACCATGTGATCATACAGCTAAAACCAAACCAACAGGTATCATGCTAAACTGTCGGAGGGTTTAAAATTGACCATCAAGGAATGAGGCATGGGGTGGTTTCAAATAACATGAGTGAATAGCAAAAATGTTGAGACTCGCATCAAACAATCCTATTTTAAAGTAACCTCTAGAGGTAAGTATTTTTGGGAATGAACCGTGTCTCTATTTTCACAGTAGATACGGAGTGGGCTACACAATATTGCTATGCAGATACACTGAACTAAAACGAAGTTCAGACCGTCTTATAGCAGACTTAATTGGACTGCGCTGAAGCAATGTGAGTAAATAACCACTAAGGCGCAAGAACTGGCCTCTCTTAAACAGAGACCTTCAAAAAGGGGAAATTAACAATATATAAACTGCATCATATGATCAGTCAGATTTTACTAGACTGAAATTCAGGCGGAAAATGAAATAAGTTAGCGTGTAACGGTCACCATCTTGCTTGTGCATTTTTTAGGCACCTCCCTGGTAAAATCTTGATTACCTCATTTATTCTATAGGTCTGCCCCCTCGTCCGCTACAACGTCGTTGATTCTCCCCTTCTACTCCATTATTGGAACACATCAGTGTGTTGCCCTTTCCAACCATTGTCCCAATAAAGTCTTTACTTCGTCTATCGTGTTCTGCTCCGTGGTGTGTTGCGAACCTCTTCCAGAGAAGCCTACGTTCCAGGAGTAATGAATCCCTACAGGTCGCGGACCCGACAGGAGTATTACAAAGTGGTGGCAACGATGCTCGGATCGAATGCTCCCAACCGCGAACCCACCCCAACCCTGCACGCCCCGAAAATCGGCAGAGATTACCCTCAATCGAGAAGAAGAAGAAGACTCGATCGCTGGGACAATATGTTTATTCGCCTGACGTTTCGATATCCGTCGCGGATTTGTCATCAGAGACATGAGTTACTCAATCACCGATTTCCCTTCCCGACCTTACCGCCCATAACTTC
The DNA here is from genome assembly GCA_036362985.1 of Ligula intestinalis. Taxonomy (NCBI): domain Eukaryota; kingdom Metazoa; phylum Platyhelminthes; class Cestoda; order Diphyllobothriidea; family Diphyllobothriidae; genus Ligula; species Ligula intestinalis. The sequence goes on from JAYGXS010000003.1 coordinate 56,422,509, forward strand.
GGACATTTCCGCTATGTACAAGAGCGCCCCGCGTACAAACCGGATCCATACCCGAAACGGTTTAAATTACCCCCCAGCCCATCCAACCACCGGTGCTACGAGAGAACGACGATTTTCCGCAGTGGGTGTCGATGGCACAACCCTACATGGACGCAACACACGCAGCGTTCAAAAAGGCAAACCTCAAATCCCTTCTCAGCCCAGAACTGCGTTACAAAGTGGACGGCATGGCTTCGTCCCCATACTGCGATTTCCAAGATTATTATGCTGCCATACAAGGGATTGCCCAGGGCTAATCCAGCGTTGCGGCCGACCAGCAACGTTTTTTTCGAGAAACCAACTGGAAGGGGAAAAGTTTCTGGACTTTTACATAGCCCTTAAACATTTAGGTTTCCGCGCCTTCCCTCCCCATGGTGATGAGGACATGAAGTTCAATCGTCTGATCAGCGGGATCTGCAACCGGGAACTCGCTTTAATTTTCGCAAGTCACCCACCCGCGGACGCAGAGGAGGCTCTCAAGTTGGATGCGACACGGCGCACCCAATTCGCCCTGGCCTTGGAACAACGCAGCGCCATGCCGACGAATACGTGGGGCAAACCGCCAGTTGAACAGGCCCCAGTATGACCGCCCTACGCCAACCCCACCTCTCACAGGCAACCGCTGAAACTTCCAGCCAGTTAGCAGAGCAGGGATTGCTTCTACTGTGCTCAGTACGGCAGAGCAGCCAGAACCTGCGGACACAATCCAGGCAAGCGACACTTACCCCTTGCATCTTTATTTACTGTGGCTCCCGAATTTTAACCATTAACAGTCGTTGGTAAGATAGGGGATAGAAGAATCAATATACTAGTTGACACAGGGGCAGCCGTCTCTCTGATCCACGACAGTCTTTTGTACGACACGCCTTACACGCAGTCCGAATTTCCACAAATTCAGATCCTCACCGCCAACAATTCCCCTCTAGCCCTCTCTGGCTGCGTAGTTGTACCAATCACCATCAAAGATAGAACCATCCGACACTGCTTCCTCATGTCCTCGGGGCTCAAATGGAATGTAATTTTGGGTTTTGACTTCCTTAAACGAAACGCTTAAGCCATTACCTTCTCCCCCACAGCTCAATCACTCATCCTACTCGAGGACGACCCAGTTATCACGGAGGTAAACAGTTTCAAAGTCTCCACAGCCCCACCCGTCAATCCCATTTCAATTGAAGAAATAATACCACACAACATTCCTATAGCCGATCGTCGGGCCCTCTACCACGCTGTGGTGCCGTTCAGCTCCATTTTCACATGGGCAGACCAGACCATCGAACGGACCAACAGCGTTAAGCACCGAATAAACACCGGCACCGCTCCGCCGCAACACCCACCGCCGCGACGAATACCGTTTCACTTCAGGGCCGAACTGGATAACTTGGTGGAGAACATGTTCCAACAAGGGATTATACAAACTTCCTCTTCCCCATGGGCAGCGCTGGTGACTCTAGTTAAGAAGAAATTTAATTCTCTGCGGCTCTGCGTCGACTACAGGCGACTGAATGCAGTCACCATCAGAGACTCCTTTCCCCTGCCTCGCATGGATGATCACCTAGCATCTATGTCCGGGAAGAAATTCTGCACAACCCACGATCTGTCTTCAAGCTATTGGCAGCTTGAAGTACACCCGGAAGATCGAGCCAAGACTGCCTTTACCCTAACCTCAGGACTATTTGAGTTCAACACATTACCCATGGGTTTGGCTAACGCGGCGGCGACTTGTCAACGGCTCATGCAAAAAATACTACAAAACATATACCCAACTACGTGCCTCGTGTAAGTCACTTAAGTCACATAAGTCACTTTATTAAGGGAAGAAGGCTTTCACCCTTGAGCTCCCTATTCATAGCCAAAATCGCATAATAGGTCCACCGTAACAATAGTACATAATACAAATGTACAAATGTAGGCTTAAAATCAGCGGTAAGTGTGAGCCAGTTGCAAGGTGCTGCTACTGTCACTTTGTTCATTATATCTGCCACAATTTCTAAGCAAATGAGAATCAAGTTTGTGTTTAAAAATGCCAACAGTATCTGAGAAGACCACATCGTCCGGGAGTCCGTTCCACGCTCCAATGACCCTCTGAGAGAAGGCGTTTCGTCGACCGAAGATATGGGCCGGTTTCCTCTGTATTTTAAAGGGATGACCTCGCAGATGGTCAGTCCGAGCCAATTCGAAGAAATCATCAAATTCTAGGGCGCAGTCTTGGCCTCTAACAATACGCTAGGTTTGTATGAGGTCACCGCGGAGTTGCCTATAATTGAGGGGGAAAAAATCAAGTTCGGTCAGATTGTCTTCATAAGGCAGATGACCAAGATTCTTGACCATCTTCGTAGCCCTCGCCTGCACTCGTTCCAGGTGCAGATAATCCTTCTTGAACCACGGACGCCAGGCCTGGACAGCATACTCCAAGTGGAACCGAACAAACGCTCCGTAGGTTTTCCTGAAGAGCTCCTTGTCAATGTTGACGAATCCCCGCCTTATCGCAAACAGCACCTGTGTCGCGCGTTTAGCTGCCTTTACACACTGAGTAGATGGTTTAAGTGAGGAATTTATTAGAACACCGAGATCCTTTTGTTCGTTCACATTTGAAAGCGGGTGCCCATCGAGGAGGTTTTGGAAGGAATCGTTCTCCTCATCAGTCTTTCTAGTACGGAGTCTTAAAACCACAAACTTACTAATGTTAAAGTTTAAAAGCCAACGAGCAGACCAGCAGCTAAGTCGATTGAGACTCTCTTGAAGCGCTTTCCTATCGGCGTCAGACCTGATGGCTCTCCAGAGTTTGACGTCGTCAGCAAACATGATAGCGCTGCAACCCAGGTCGTTGACACAGTCGTTGATATAGATAAGGAAGTGCAGTGGCCCTAAGACAGAGCCTTGGCGGACGCCACTCAGAACAGATGTAGGGTTTGACTTCGAGTCACCAATGCACACAGTTTGCGATCGCCTTGTGAGAAAATCTTTGATCCATGCCAACAGGTTTCCCCTTGTGCCCATTTCTGACAATTAATACATTAGACGCTTATGTGGGACGCTGTCGAATGCCTTCTTGAAGTCCGTATAGATGGTGTCAACCTTCCCATCTTCATCCAGTGCGTGATTCCACTGCTAAGTGGCGAGTAAAAGGCTGGAAAGTCAAGAATGGTTCTTTCTGAAGCCTTGTTGGAGCCCTGACAGTAGGTTGTTTTCCTCCAAGAACTTCATTGTCGTCTTCTTAATTATCGTTTCCATCACCTTACAGCAAATACAAGTTAGGCTGACGGGCCGGTAATTGTTGACCTTTGTGCGGGTTCCGCCCTTGTATATCGGGTAAATATTTACCATTTTCCATTCGGATGGCAGTTTTCCTAATTCAAATGAAGAACGAAAGGTATGTGCTAGGGGCTCTGAGAGTTTGCTTGCCAATTCGTTCAAGAACTTGGATAGTATATTGTCTGGACCGGATGACTTTGCTTCTTTGAGGCCCTGCAGCTCCCTCTCAACTACAAGTGCTGGAAATAGTAGAGAATTAAGGGCCGGACCGGCGTTAACAACAGCATTGTTGGCATTATCAAAATGAAGCTTGGTTTCCCAAGTGAATACTGAGGCAAAGAACCGGCTACAGTACTCGGCTTTCTCGTCATTCTCAACGACTTCTCCGCCATCATCATTCTTAAGTACGGCAACAGGACTCTGTTTTTTAATCTACTGTTAATATAGCGGAATAGAATTTTGGGCTTTTCTTCGGCCTGTTGGAGGATTCTTGATTCATAGTCTTTCCTGGCCTGGCGAATTGATTGTTTAACTGCATTTCTTTGGCGTCGGAATTCCTCAAGGTGTACTGGTGACCCAGTTTTCCTGAATAACTACCATTTCCTATTCTTCTTCAGTTGCCTGTTAAGGTCTCTCGTCAACCAGGCAGGACGACTAGGCGTCTTGTGTACCTTCACCGGACAATAGCGCTTAAGTTGATCTAATGCAACCCTCTTGAGTGATCTACAATCCTCCTGCGGATCCCCCTTGAGCAGGCAGTCCCAATTCACGGACGATAGTGCATTCTTCATTGAATTGAGATCTGCCTTCCATATGTTCGGCTGGTCCTCCGTTTTTCCTCAGCCGTTGAGTATGGAGTGAGGTATCCCACATTAGCGTCGTATGATCACTCTTAACGAGCGGAGCACTTGAATGCACTTCATCTATGTAGGATGAATCCTTCGTGAAAATGAGATCCAAACAAGTAGCCCGCTGGTTTTCTCGAAATCTGGTTATGCCCTTAACGTTCTGAACAAGAGACAGGTCAAGCGTGAGATCCATTAATTTGGAACTAAAGGAAGTTGACGCCGCCTCAACTGTCAGGTTGTTACATTCAATTGCAGGGGCGTTGAAGTCACCAACGATGAGAACCTCCTGGTGGCTAGCAGCTTCTTTCACCAGACCAAGGAGCGAGTCGTCGGCTCCACTCAAAATGTTTGGTGGCCGGTATATGGCCAGGAATTCAAAGTTATGTGAATTCGCCTTCTTGATCTTTAACCAGACGGACTCATACTCCAGGGCTAGAGTGTTTTCTCTTTCTACAACAGAGATTTCAGTTCTGACATACACGAAAACCCCACCTCCTTGTCGGTTTTGGCGGTCTTTGCGGTATGCTGGAATGCTGGAATCAAAATCTCCGAAACTGCGATTTCTGCTTTTAGCAATGTCTTCGTTATGGCAACTACATCAGGTTTCCGCTCCGAAATTACTGCCTTGAGTTCATCAATTTTTGAGGGAAGACTTTGGGCATTAGTGTAAAGAAAGCTCAATTTACACTTAGTAACCACTCTATGCAAGTGGTTGCCTCTTGCGTGAGATTGCATGCAGGGAGTTGTCAGTGCTGATGGAGAAGGACTGTTGTCCATCCCGACACGGCTGTTAGTGTTATCGAATTTCTCCAGAGGAGTGACCTCAGGAAGTGGACAATCTCCCCGTTCAGAATTTGAAGATTGCTCTCGCTGAGTGCGCATCTCCTGTGGAGTTTTACTTTTAGCAATCTCCATTTCTCCCACTCTGCGGGGGAAAAATCCCGCTAAAAAAAACCGTCGGGTGTGAGTATCTAAGTATTGGTTTCCTGCTTAACAATAGCTGGACCTCGGCCTCACTCTTCAGAACAACCTTCAACGGCCTTGGTTGACGTAGTTCATCTTTTTGTTCTGTTATACGACCCATTCGGAATGCCTTTAGAACTTCGAATTTCTCCTCACCCTTTAGGAGGAATTTCAGATATTCATTAAATAACTCCCTGTCCTCTTCTACTCTTGATTTTGGGGTATCGGAAGTACCTTCTGTCATGCCTTTTATGACTATGGAGTTTATACGAGTGGTACTCATCTTCCGACTGTCGTCCTCTTCTGCTTCAATAGAGTTTGTTAGGACAGATTTGCTTTGAGGTTCAGCGCTCATGTTCGTTTAGGCCCGCGAAGGTGCCCTTTTTGTTTGGCTCATGCTCAAGCTCGGCCAACTTATATTAGCCCTTGGGCTTAGTTAGCCTTTTTTGGGAGCCCGAGAGCGCTTCCTCGTTCTCTCAGAAGCCAGTGGGTTGACCGTTTCCCCTGTCCATGGCAGACTACCAAATCCGTCAAGCACCCTGGCTGCCGGATCATTTTTGTGCGTAGACGTTTCGGCGAGGGATGCTGCTTCTTCGTACGTTAGGTTTCCTTGCTCAAGTTCACGCATCGCCAGTTTCTCCTCACGAGGGAGAAATCGAGAAAATATTTTCAGCTCCTCCATCTCAACTCTAAGACTATTAACAACCTTCTCAAGGTTCGAAAATTTGTTCAGAAGGGTAAAATATGATACGAAGGCTTCATCTTTAGGAGTTTCATCCCTTAACCTCAATATTTTTCGGTACCATGTCATCAGATGACAGACAGAAACTAGAAAAAATCCAGCGAAGGTTTACCAGAGTTCTGTGTAAACGCGATGACGCCCGAGACTCCTATTCAATAATGTACAATAGATATGGTCTTAAACCCCTCTGGCAAAGGCGACTCCAAAATGTTTTAACTTTCCTATTTAAAGTGACACATAATCAGAACATCCCTAGCAATAATATGTTAACAAATCAAAACGGTTCCCGTCCCACTAGAAACAACCAACATACAATTCATAACGCTAAAGCTAGGACGGCCCAGCGATCAAATTTCTACACCATAAGATATGCGATCATATGGAATGCCCTACCCAACGATATTCGCAAAAGCCACAGTTTAGCCGAATTTAGAAGAAAGACCAAGCAGTTCTTCTCAAATGACATGACGCATATATTTCTGAACAAAATAGGACACTTTGCTAACCAGTTCTTTGACGTCCAATTCGGACCAAAAGGGATCTAACGGTCCAGGAGAGTTCCCGAACATTTTGGAGAAAACTGGCAAATGCTGGAAGCTTTCCAGTCGACGGTTTCCAACGCTGATAAAATCAAAGCTTCAGCAAAATTGTGCCTTGCCTCCTTTTCCAATCCTTAAATAAAAATAAAAAACAAAAACTAAGAACAATTTATCTATTCCAATATTCCTCTACTAATATCTAAATGTTTATAAAAAATTATTATGAAAGAAAATAATTTTCTCTTCAACTATACTAAAATATATATTGTTTCCTCTTATAATGTATCAGAAGTATAAATACTAATGATGTAAATCTGAATCTCACTTAGATATTCGACAAACGAAAGGCCGAATGTCTTCTGCCGATACACTTGAATGACGATGGTGCTTCGCAGCTGCCTCGACCCACCTCAGACATCTGCAACGTCCCATCTAATTAGCAAGCTTGTGCCACTGGACAACGATTGTAATCTCCGTATCGAGCAGACCCATGCATACGGTAGATGCCATATCCTCAGCTGATTTTTTGTAATGCTCCTGTGGGGTCGAGGTTGTGGGATAGCCGGTATACACTGCGTAACGTCGAATGCCAGTGGTAAGTACGGTCTAAGGCAGGTCTGAACGGAACTGTCAGAGTCATCACAACGCATACATACGATAGAAGACGGTAAGACTGTGAAAAAGGTTAAGCATGTACTAAGAGCAATAAGGGGGGAATATCTAGGGGAAAAGGGGTGTACATGAGGACAAGTTACCGCGTCTGGATAGAGAGTGTTACTGTCAAACAAGCTACATAACCGGTGGGGAGCACAGAGCACGTTGCAACTGCAGGTAGAGGATTGGAAGCCGGAGTCGTTGGATGGGCATAGTTTCAGCCAGTTGTGGGAAGGCACGATGAGAGCCAGTTGGAAACAGGAGAGCCTGTATAGAACGCCTTATAGAGCTAATTCTGGGACTGCGGGGAGGGTCGGCAGTTGAAAGGAAGGGACACCGGTCATTTTCACTCACTCACGAGCTTCACATCGTCACCCCAGGTTCGCGCGTAAACAAGTCGCACCTCAGTCGAACAAACCCATTCAGTTTCCTGGGATCGTTACATTTTTCACCTTCAAACTGACCACGGCTAAGTATACCTCAGTTAAAGGACATGACAGTTTTTCCAGACCCCAAGTATTCTTACTATAAAACCGTAACACCTACAATGTATAGATATTTTATTTCATGTTTTTCTAGATTTGTTCCCTAGAAGTCAGGTTTTTTCACTTAAAACAAACTCCTTATTTCGCACACTATTGACCTAGCAAAAGACCAAAACAAATACAATGGTCACTGCGAAAGAAGGGGGTTGGGTTAGGTTTTTTCCTGCCTTCCGGGGTTTTTGACGGCGCCAAAGATGTGCTTTACAAATAAACCTTATTATTATTATACTTTTAAGACTTTTAGTTCGCGTGGCAGGAGGAGATTTCAAAGAACTTCTAGATCGAGTTTCTGTAGTTAGTAAGGGAATTAGAAAACGATCACTCCATCCCGTAATGGCGAAGATAGATAGGCGCTTGACTTCTACGCGAGGGGTCCAGGGTTCAAATCTGGGCGGTGGCGGGACTTTTTTCCTTGTTGCGATGATGTCGGGATTTCGAATGCAGGTACTGGCGAACATTCCTTCCCGTCTTCCAAAGCTGTATCGCACATAGTTTCAATTGTTTCTGTCACCATCTTTTCACAACAGACCGTTAATGAATCATAGAAAAGTGGATTGCTTTTTGACTGTTAATAACCGATTTTGATTACTGTCATCCTGTGTCTTCGTGGTGGAGTTGATAAGACGCTCAACTTGGTGTTCGTAACTTGAATCTACTGAACTCGAGAGACTTCTAGCCCTTTAAGTGGGGGACGATTTCTTCGCATCAATCTTGCGATTTCTGCTCTCGAAATTACGACTAGGGATTTTAAACGAAATTAAATTAACGTCTGCAGTGGACCCTGATGGTGTGGTGGTAACGACTAATACCAGCCAACCACAGGTTTTGAGTTCAAGTCCCTCTCGCGCCGCAACTTTTACAAGCTGATCTACACGTTTATTTTTGATTCCCATAATATATCAGACTGACGATAAACTATATAAAAGCTCTATGCAATATGTTTAAAGCTTTCAACTGCATAAAAAGGCTATTGAAACGACTCAGCCGTTTGTAGAGAGCTGGAATCCGGGAAAACTGTTGACAGAAGGCGGTGACGGAGAGGTTGCTCGTTTTGACTAATGTCCTGTCGTGTCTTCTGAGGCTGGAGTTATTGCGAAAGCGAATCCAATAGCTAACAACGAAAGTCCGCCAGAGGGCTAGGTGAACCGAAATCCCGAAAATAAGATTTCCCACGGAGGATGAGAAAGTTAAACCGCAATTTGAAGCGCGCGCCTTCTTCACTTGTACTTGGACGACGTTATAGTATGGGGAGCCACTGTACCCGAACTTCTGGAGAATCTGTCAGAGGTATTGACGAGATAACAAGAAGCCCGATTGATTCTCAACCCCAAGAAGTGCAAGTTCCTTCAAACAGAAATTTGATTCCTCGGACACATCGTTAGTAGTCAAGGACTCACGACCGACCCCGACAAGGTCCAGGCCGTGACGGAATGGCCACAGCCAGCAACGGGAGACGAGGTCCGCTCATTTCTTGGCTTGGCAGGCTACTACAGGGCCTTCATTCCGTCATATGCCCTCATCGCTTTCCCTCTTACCAGGCTCATAAAGAAGACGCGGCCATTCCTGTGGACAACCCAGTGTGAAACCGCTTTCGGCCACCTAAAGGAAGCCCTCACCGCCGCACCCATCCTCACGTTCCCGGACCTAAGCAACAACAGTAGCCCCTTCATACTGGACACAGATGCCAGTGCCCACGCGATCGGCGGAGTGCTATCCCAAACAGATGCCGAAGGTAGAGAACATGTTATCCAATACGGCAGACCTACCCTCGATGCATATGAACGCAATTATAGGGCCACACGTCCAGAGATGTTGGCTCTGGTCAACTTTACCAAGAAATTTGTGGTGTTCCTTAAAGGCAAACCGTTAACCATCAGGATGGATCATTCAGCCCTTCAGTGGCTAGACAGTTTCCATGAACCCGGAGGACAAACAGCGCGGTGGCAGGAGATGATGGTGGACTTCGAATATAACGTATTACGCCGCCCTGGGAAACAACACCTCAATGCCGATGCGTTATCGCGCATTCCCATGCGTGAACTTCACAGCTGCGCAGAGTGTCAGGATCTCGACCTAAACGTCCTGAAAATGACCACCACGGCCGTAAACTGGGCTAACCTCCAGGCCAACGACACAGATGTAGGCCTCACCCACGACAGATTCGCCCGAGGATCCATCACACCCTCGAAAAACCAGATGTCCGGGGAAAGCCGTGAAGCACACGCCCTGTGGGCATTTTCGCCTAATCTGTCCATGAAAGAACACATACTTTATTTCCAATACGACCTTGAATCCCCAATCCGCCTCGTCCTTCCTCCAGCTCACACACGCAGCGTTCTACGGGAATTATACCGGGAACTGGGCCACGCGGGACAAGGAAAACTAGAGAAGGCGGCGCGACAGAGATTCTGGACTCCCAATCTTCGACGGGATGTATCCATCGTATGTCAGGAATGTGATGTCTGTGCACGATTTAAACACCTCACACATAATCTAAGAGCACCCCTTAGACAAATTGCCACCGGGTACCCGAATCATAGCCTCGGAGTTGACATCGTTGGGCCCTTCCCAGAATCTCTGGAGCATAACCGATATCGCTTGGTGATGGTGGATTTTTTTACTTCATGGGCAGAAGCGTCTCCGCTGAAGGATCAGACAGCCGCCATGGTTGCAGATGCTGTAAGGTGCACATGGGTGGCACGCTTTGCAGTAAGTCAGTCAGTCCGTATATTTGAGAGAAAAATAGGCTTGCGCCTTTGAACTCCCTATTTGTCACATCAAAATCTCAAGAATTATAAACAATTTAACAAGTTTTCAGTCAGGAAAATATAGACAGTCACATGGTGCAGTGGTGTTTCAAGGTTAATTTGTCACATAGTTCACGTTGTGTTGCTGCATGCGTATATCAAGTCGGTGTTTGAATATCTCCACAGATTGGGACATAACAATCGCCTTGGGAAGGTTATTCCACGGGTCCAAGACAAGATTACAGAAAAAATTCTTCCGTAAATCTTATCGTCTTTGGGGAACATGCAGTTTGAAGGGATGCCCCCGGAGATTAGTTGTAGTGGCGAGTTGGAAGAAGTCGTCACACATGAGAGCGCAGTCAAAGCCACGCACGATATGAAAGGTTTGTATCAAATCTCCGCGTAACTGCCTATAGCTCAAAGGATAGAGGTTAAGGTTATTTAGGCGGATCTCATATGGTTGTGAACATTGGCCTCTTACTCATTTTGTTGCTCAGCGCTGCACCCTCTCAAGTACGTTATAATCCTGCCGCATCCATGGTCTCCAGGCTTGAATCGCACATTCAAGATGTGGCCTTATGAAGGTACCGAAGATTTTCGAGAAACAGACTTCATCAAAATCCGTGAAGGCCCGCTTGATGGCGTACAACATTGAAGTTGCAGTTTTAGCGGCCTTACAACATTATGCAGAAGGTTTGAGATTGTCTGTCATCCAAATGCCGAGATCCTTATGTATTTCTGTTTCTTGCAGAAGGATTCCGTTCAGATGGTAGGGTCGCGCATAAGGCGCCGCATTTCGATTTCCCAGGCACAGCAAAGTGCATTTGTTAGAATTGAAGGTCAGCAGCCATCTATGCGACTAATCGTTCAATCGACAAAGGTTTTCCTGGAAATTACCTTCATCGGCAGCACACCTGATGACCCTCCATATTTTTACATCATTTTCAAACATGGCACACTCGCAGTCCAATTCATGTAAACAATCATTAACGAACAAGAGCAAGAGGGTGGGTCCGAGTACTGAACTTTGAGGTACTCCACTCTCGATGACTGTCGGCCTTGATTGTTGTCATCCTACACACACCGTTTGGAAACGACCAGATAGGAAATTCTCAATCCACGTAAGAAGTCTGCCTCTGATACCCATCAGTCTCAACTTATGCAGGAGACGTTGGTGTGGAACACTGTCAAAGGCCTTGTGGAAATCAATGTAGGCTGCATATACAGTTTCTTTTGCATCAATTGCCCTTGTCCAGCTTTGCATCATATAAAGCAAGTTTGTTACACATGACCTTCCCCTACGGAATTTAAATTGCGCCTTCGACAATATATTGTGAGTTTCACAACATATCATCAATTGCTTCTTGGTGATCTTCTCCATTACTTTGCAGCATATGGAGGTCAGACTCACGGGTCTGTAGTTATTCGCAGATGCACGACCACCGCTTTTTTAAAGTGGTGTAATATGCGCTAATTTCCAGTCCGGAGGATGTATTCCAGTATCAAACGATTTCTGGAACACTAGTGAAAGGGGTTTAGCTAGCTCTCTAGCAAGTTCCTTGAGCAATTTGGCAGGAATTTCATTTGGACCCGACAACTTACATTCCTTCAAGCTTTTTAGTTCGTGAAAAATCGTCTCTTCTTCAAACAAAATATCCCCAGTATTTGGTGCTTCCACGACCTCGTAAACAGTTGCGACGAAGGGAAATTCTATGGTGAAGACAGACTGAAAGAACTCAGCAAAATGTTCTGCTTTGTTTTAACAGGCGGAGATTTCGTGACCAACATCAGTTCGCATAACAGTAATCGGGTTCCTGTTACGTGTGCTTTTCCGTTAATAACTGCATAGCAACTTTGGATTATTGACAGCTCGACGATAGCCTGCACGCTGACCAGGGTTCTAAATTTGAAAGCCAATTAGGACAAGAACTCTGTGATAAACTTGGCATCCAGAAAACGAGGACCACCGCACCACTTAGATATTAGACAAACGAAAGGCCGAATGTCTTCTGCCGATACACTTGAATGACGATGGTGCTTCGCAGCTGCCTCGACCCACCTCAGTTATCTTCAACGTCCCGTCTAATTAGCAAACTTGTGCCACTGGACAACGATTGTAATCTCCGTATCGAGCAGACCCATGCATATGGTAGACGCCATATCCTCAGCTGATTTTTTCACCTTCAAACTGACCGCGGCTAAGTATACCTCATTTAAAGGACATAACAGTTTTTTCCAGACCCCAAGTATTCTTACTATAAAACCGTAACACCTACAATGTATAGATATTTTATTTCATGTTTTTCTAGATTTGCTTCCTAGAAGTCAGGTTTTTTTCACTTAAAACAAACTCCTTATTTCGCACACTATTGACCTAGCAAAAGACCAAAACAAATACAATGGTCACTGCGAAAGAAGGGGTTTGGGTTAGGTTTTTTCCTGCCTTCCGGGGTTTTTGACGGCGCCAAAGATGTGCTTTACAAATAAACCTTATTATTATTATTATTATTATACCACCCCGAAGGCAACGGGCAAACAGAAAGGACCAATAAATCTATTCTGTCCCTACTGCGCGCATTCATAACCTAGGTTAGGAAAGACATCTAGGATACTCTTATTCCACATTGCCTCGTCTCCTTCCACAGCACGGTACACAAATCCATGGGATTCACACCAGCTATGCTAACTTACGGACGAGAACTCCGAATGCCCTTGAACTCCTACCTTCCTATCTTTCGGCGTGAATTTCCCACCCCACCAACTTATGCCACGCAACTTATCGAACTCCATCAAGAGTGTCAGCGGCTGGCTGGTACGCACCTTCAACAAGCCCAACAGTCACAACCCCGGTTCTACGACTGCCATCAACATGCGTCACCGTTCCAACCGGATGATGCTGTGTGGCTTCATAAAGCCAATCCCTCTCTAGGACAGTCAAGCAAGTTCCACAATCCTTGGCTGGGCCCGTTTTCTGTGATACAATGTTAACCCAACAATGTTTATAGGATTCGCGGACTGGACAGTCCAACAACATTATTGGTCCACTTTAATAGGCTCAAGGCGGGCAACCCCCCGAACCCCCCGACCCACCACCTGTAATCCCCAGTGAGGACATTCCCGTTGACAATACCGTCGAAAGTTTTTCTTCAATCCACTGAGGACAGTGGCT
>JAYGXS010000003.1:56436106-56459436 GCA_036362985.1 Ligula intestinalis
GACAATACCGTCGAAAGTTTTTCTTCAATCCACTGAGGACAGTGGCTTTTTCGGAAAGGGAGGCATTGTAACGGTCGCCATCTTGCTTGTGCATTTCTGAGGCACCTTCCTGGTAAAATCTTGATTACCTCTTTTATTATTTAGGTCTGCCCCCTCGTCCGCTACAACGTCGTTGATTCTATCCTTCATCTCCGTTATTGGAACACATCAGTGTGTTGCCCTTTCCAACCATTGTCCCAATAAAGTGTTTACTTCGTCTATCGTGTTCTGCTCCGTGGTGTGTTGCGAACCTCTTCCAGAGAAGCCTACGTTCCAGGAGTAACGAATCCCTACAGGTCGCGGACCCGACCGGAGTATTACAAGTGGCTGATTTTTAGTGATGAGTCTTCGTGGCGCTACGGGTGTCGCACCAACGCTAGGAAACTCTGTGGCAGATTAGTTTAGCGAACTCCTTTATGGCCAAAAGTTCAAGTCTTTTGGTGAGCTAGAAGAAGGCATTAATCGCTGTAATAAGGTTAGGAATCCGATTTTTCTGTGTATTTCATGTGTAGGAAACGGGTTACCACTTTAAACCGAAGAATTCACACAAATTTGCAGTGGGAATCCGTCATGCTTAAAAGTTTGTGTATTACAGTCGGAAGTATGTGTGTGCGTTAGCCTCGACGGACAAGTATGTTCTACAATTATCGTTCAACTTGCTCGGGTAGGCGTTTGGGGTGTAATAAACCTACCGAAGCAATTCCGGGAAAGAATAAGGTTCAAACAAAAAAGACCGCGAAATAGTGCAACCCCATTAGACAGAAACGATACTTATCCTGGATCTAATCACGATACACTGATAAACAGCAACATAAGTCTAAGCATCTCCAAACATAGCAATACCAGTCCTAACTCAACGAACCAAAGTAGTAAACCAATGTTAGATTATTTCCCCGAACAACCCAAAATAGACCACCATTCCCAAACAGAATTGCATATCAAAACGAATATCCGTATTTAAAAACACACCCTAAAATGACACCTAACCCCTTCTATCAACCCATGTATCCTAGCCCATACACAAGACGACCACCGCACACCCTACCCTTTCAATATAACACACACACTCAAATCCCACCTCGCGCAACACCATACCCTCCGATAGTTACTCAATGCCATGGAATTCCATCAATCTCATCACCAATTTTTCCCAATAATGCACAATTCGCCATAAATAGTCCAACACCACCATATTATCCACCAATCACACAATTTCCGCACATGAGCCCTCAACACAATCAAACAAGTAATAGGAATCCGTTTTTTTCACAACAGATTCCAGCTTTTGTATCCGACACCATAAGTGCTGCTCTTATTAATGCTAGATCGACAGTAAACAAAGTTCCACGACTTAGGACTTTTATTGATCCATACAATCCCGATATAGTCTTTTTAACAGAAACATGGGTAAACGAATCAACCTCCAATGCTTCACTTTTTATAGCAAACTACACCTATAGGCAGGACCGTGCTTATAAACGAGGAGGAGGTTGTATGATCTACAGTAGATCTACTATAGAACAGAGTGGCTTTGAGGTTCTACAGGAGACGTTCAATGGCGAAGCGTGCTTCGCTATAGTAACATCCAAGACCTTTAAAAGCATTCTAATTGGATGTTTGTACACCCTCCGGAATAGTGTAATGATGACACGGGCCTTACAAATCTACTAGATATTATATCAAATATCCAAACAGAATATAAGATAATTACAGGAGACTTAAACCGTCCAGAAATAAACTGGGCAGAACTATCGGCCCCATCCAGACATGATGAATTATTATCATCAATTGTCTTTTATAACTGGACGCCAATACTAAACAAACCAACCAGAGGAAACAATATAGTTCATGTTATTCTCACCAATGATATCTGGCCCTTATATAACCACTTCGAAAGCTTAACCTTTAATAGTGATCATAAGACAATAATAGCAGTGCTCCCTCTTAACATTAAAATAAGACCTGATCCTAGTTACACTTCTATAAACCCCAAAAATCTTGACATTGAATCTATGAATAACTACATGAGGTCATTGGATTGGAGCTCTTTCCTCCTAATAACATCCCCTCTAGAAGCTGTTAAAATAGTAATGCCACCCTTAATTTAATTCGAGATACCCTAATTGACGAGAGATCCCCATGTAAGAAATCACTCATCCCAAACTTGCTTTCCAAACGGCTAAAAAAATCTTAAAAAACAACTCCACGACCCATGTATTATTTATCTATCTACGCTCAGACGCATTACAGAGATTCACGAGTTAGACCAGAACATTAAAACAAATAAGACAATAGCAGCGGAACATCGGGCAATCGAGTCCCCAGAAGGAACAGCCCAAATCTTCCAGAAACAAATAAATGATCATCAAAAGCAAGGCTTCCAAATCATGCTTGATGACCAAGGAATAGGAATAACAAATGACAACCAAATAGCAAATCTTTTTAACGAGTATTTCTCAACCAACTATTCAGTCGAGGAAGAACCAATTCCCCAACCAACAGAAATGATGGCACTCGTATTAAAAGAGATATTGTTTAACGAAGAAACTGTAGAGAAAGCTATCCGCCAACTATCCAATTTCACATCATATGAAATGGAAAGAATCCCTCCTTGCATACTGAGGCATATGACATATGCCCCAATACTTCTGTCTAACCTTTTCTCGTTACTGCAGTCAAATGGTACTTATCCAGAAATATGGAAAAAATCATGT
This sequence comes from Ligula intestinalis, assembly GCA_036362985.1. Taxonomy (NCBI): domain Eukaryota; kingdom Metazoa; phylum Platyhelminthes; class Cestoda; order Diphyllobothriidea; family Diphyllobothriidae; genus Ligula; species Ligula intestinalis. The sequence continues at coordinate 56,438,860 of JAYGXS010000003.1, forward strand.
ATCACCCCAATTTACAAAAACGGAAATCAGTCCAATGCCCAAAATTATCGTGGTGTTCACCGAACATGGGTTTTAGCAAAAATCTTAGAAAAAATAATTTATAACCAAATGTTAGACCATCTTACGAATGTAAATCTCATACCTCCCTCTCAACATGCCTTTTTACCCAAAGAGTCATGGCAGTCCTGCCATCTCACTTTCTTGTAATTTGTCTCCAGAAATCGAGATGATGGGAACACGGTAGCTACAATTTACTTTGATCTAAAAAAAGCCTTTGACAAAGTTCTCCATAAAAGACTGATCATGAAGCTAGTGAGTCACGGGATTAAGCCCCCCCCCTCCTTGATTCCCTCAAGTCCTATCTTCAAAAGCGATTCCAAGTAGTACAACTTCGAAATATAGAAGCAGAACCAGCTCATACAAGCAGTGGTGTTTTTCAAGGCACTATCCTAGGTCCCCGCTTATTTCTCATTTACATTCATGAGTTATCCAGGATATCAACCTCTGCTAAAGCATTTTTATATGCAGGTGACTTAAAACTCGCATATGCCTATAACAAATATTCGATAAGCAGTGTGCATAGAACAACTGAATTAGACCTTCAAAAACTAAACGACTGGAGTGTTTAGTGGCAAATGCCCTTTTTTCACCAACAAAATGTCGTCTCATGTTTTTTGGACCACTAAAACTTCCCCCCATAATGTTTAGTGGTCAAGAAATAAAAGAGCCTACATCTTTAAAAGATTTAGGTCTTAGCTATTCTAATACTCTTGCTTTATCCCCACATTTTAAACCAATTGCACCAAAAGCCTATCGACTATGCGGCTTCATAAGTAAAAATTTCACATCAATTGCACTTAAGACTAAACTTTTCAAATGTACGTTTTACCTTTTCTAGATTACTGCTCAATATTTTTTGGTACCATGTCATCAGATGACAGACAGAAACTAGAAAAAATCCAGAGAAGGTTTACCAGATTTCTGTGTAAACGCGATGACGCCCGAGACTCCTATACAATAATGTACAATAGATATGGTCTTAAACCCCTCTGGCAAAGGCGACTCCAAAATGGTTTAACTTTCCTATTTAAGGTGACACATAATCATAACATCCCAAGCAATAATATGGTAACAAACCAAAACGGTTCATGTCCCACTAGAAACAACCAGCATACAATTCCTAACGCTAAAGCTAAGGCGGCCCAGCGTTCAAATTTCTACACCATAAGATATGCGATCATATGGAATGCCCTACCCAACGATATTCGCAAAAGCCACAGTTTGGCCGAATTTAGAAGAAAGACCAGGCAGTTCTTCTCAAATGACATGACGCATATATTTCTGAACAAAATAGGACACTTTGCGAACCAGTTCTTTGACATCCAATTCGGACAAAAAGGGATCTAACGGTCCAGGAGAGTTCCCGCACATTTTGGGGAAAACTGGCCACTGCTGGAGGCCTTCCAGACTCCGGTTTCCAACGCTGATCAAATCAAAGTTTAAGCAAAATTGTGCCTTGCCTCATTTTCCAGTCCTTAACAATAAAAAAAATAAGAACAATTTATCTATTCCAATATTCGTCGACTAACATCTCAATGTTTATAAAAAATGATTATGAAAGAAAATAATTTTCTCCTCTTATAAGGTATCACTAGTTTAAATGTTAATCATGTAAATCTCAATATCAACCGATGCACTTGAATGACGATGGTGCTACGCAATCAGCTTCCAGTTGCCTCGACCCACCTCAGATATCTGCAACGTCTCATCTTATTATCAAAATCCTGCCATTGGACAACGATTGTAATCTCCGTATCGAGCAGATCCATTCATACGGAAGATGCGATGTTCTCAGCTGATTATGTTTCCCCCTCAAACTGACCGCGACTAACTCCACCTCAGTTAAAGGACATGACAGTTTTTCCAGACCCCAAGTATTCTTACTATAAAACCGTAACACGTTCAATATAAAGTTTTTTATTGCATGTTTTTCTAGTATTGTAACTAAGAAGTCAGGTTTTTCACTTAAAACAAACTCCTTATTTCGCACACTATTGACCTAGCAAAAAACCAAAACAAATGCAAAAGTCACTGCGAAAGAAGGGGTTTGGGTTAGGTTTTTCCTGTATCCGGGGTTTTTGACGGTGCCAAAGATGTGCTTTGCAAATAAACCTTATCAGTCCTGGAGTCTGTTGGTAGAGGCGTTTTCCACTGCACCACCGGGCGTCTAGTGTTTCGTGCTCCGTCGGGTGTTTCTCCTCTACTTTTATTACCACCACCCATGTCCTCTCCTACGATCCCTTATTTTGCTGCGAATTTCTCTTCGATTAGCACTACCGTCAGATCTGCTATTTCCAACTCCGACGCTGTTTGTCTCGTGGTAGATTCTCCTGTTGTCTGCTCCACTAATGACTCCCTTTCTGCTCCGCCAAAATCCGCCCTGGAGCATTCTCAGACACACCGACACACGGGGAGCCCCTTGTCATATGATCCCGGCAGGATTATTCCCTGACCTTTCGGCGTCTCCGTATAAATGAGCTCTACGGATTGGGTGCATTTGAATCGCTCGAGTAATTGTCGCTCGAGTGGATGAGGTCAAATCCAAGGTGTGTACATTGCTATTCGTAGGTCTAATCCTGATCGTTACTTCTTTCGTTTACAGCAGTCAATGGAGTGCAGTAGCTAAATTTGGTGAAGTCAAAACCCAACGTTTAATGGGACGGTCTTCTCGCACAGACATTTAATGATGTGGGTTTCTTTTTTACAGTGAAAAGCTGCTGTTGGTGCTAGCTATTACTTAATTTTTGTAGGATTCTTTTGATTACTGGACATTTGATGCCGTTGTCGGACTTTTCTAAGTCAGTATCTCTTTAAGGCATGGGAATAGGAAGCCCACCCCGAGAATACAGCTGCTCTTGCAGTGCGTTCCGAGTGGTGTTAATATTCACGTGTTTGGGCCCTAAACTTAACTTTTAAACTGGGCTCCACCCTTAACCTCACCTTCATCCCTAACTGAACCATACTGTCCCTTAAATCGGGCACAACGCCACCTGTTTTAAAGGGTAGGAGGGTTCCATTTCCAATTGTCTTGCCTAGCTCTCAGAACCGACTTTGTTTCATGCGATAAAATTTGGATGCACGCTGTGTCTTCTGGCTTATTCTCGTATCCGAATTACTTCATAAAAGGCTAATTATAGTTCTTTCGTCAAATGCAAATAACATTGGCTGTCAAACCGACAGTGTTACCCATTACCTTAGATGCTCTCGCATACTGCTAATAATCTTTTTGTAGGTAAGATGAAGGCCAAAAAATCTTGCATTTTGATGCGGAGAATTCCGTCTGTTGTACGTTGGCTAGTATAGATTTGCTTTAACTTTGCGAAAATTCCCATTGAAAATTTCAGAAGATAAATTGGCGAACATACGTTTGTTTTCGATAACTTCTCGTCAGGCTGATATGTTAAAAGGAAGGAATAAATATTATGCTTCAATTTTTGTGTTTTGTCAATACTGGACGAGATTGGGAGTTTTAGTCAAGTAAAAAAAACCTAACTTTAAAGGTGCAATACAAACGGACTATATTTACAGTTGTAAACTGAGTTGACACATCAGCATGAGAAAAGTTGCATATCTTTTAGGGACATAAGTTCGGGACGGGGAGGGTTGGCACTAGAACACAGTGTTCTCAGTCTTCCTTCAATGTTTGTCGGCAAAGGTTGCGCGCTGTTGGCTGAATGATTAGCAGATTGCGGGCTGCAGCTTCAGCAGCATTATCTTCAGCATAAGGCCGGCAGAGTTTAAGGTCAACGAACGCAATCAGAGTGAAAGAGAGATTCCACCGAATCAGTACCCAAAATTCGTGAAAGTTGTCCTGCATATAGAAAACTAGTGATAGCTCTCTTAAACATAGGGTATCTTTGCTGGGTCTTAATACTTTTGGGCAGCTTATTCCAGATTGATATGGTGGTTACTGAAAAGAATTGCTGGTACTTAACTGTGCGTGCCATGGGAAGAAATAAAAACACATCTCGATGACTGGCGCGCCGAGAGTGCTCAAGCTGCTTATTGTACTGAGAGGATTAAAGGTTTGCTATCTACGGTGTTCAATCAAAGTTATACACAAAGTAGTACAGTTTAAGACACGGAAGATTGGTTTAACCCAGTATTGCTTATTAGCTGTCTTCAGGCTGCCATACCCAATCCCAAATTTGCACGAAATTAGATTCGAGCCAGAATCCTCTGGTCACTTACCATTTTCAAGTTGGACTCTCTGCAAATGTGTAATGATCTCATTGTCTTGCTAGTTGCAGTCATTACACGCGCCCCCCCCCCCCCCCAAAAAAAGCTGGAGAAATAATTCCAAGTTTTGTTATACTCCTCGCTATAAGCGAGTATTCGTGAATTACTGTTTTTGACTAACCCACGACCTTATCGCTTTTCGACTGCAGTTATATCAACGACGTATTTAAAAAATCTGCTGTATCGATGTAGTTCTCAACCACTGTGTTACTAAAGGGGACTCAAGGACGTTTTTCTGCCTTTCCCTTAGTAAAACTGAACTGAAATATGCAGAAGGAGAGTATTTACAAAGTCTGGGGAGGACGGGATTACCATTTCTATCCTGTTAGCTGCTAATACACACACTTCTGTTACCCTAGATAACCTCTACTGAATAACTGCCCGATCTCTCATCGATTGATTTTTCATCCTCCGTAGGTCTATGTTGACGGCCAGACCCTAACGCCAACGGCCTCAGCCAGAATCTGTCGACCAATCAATTTTGTGGACAGTTGCGGCCATTCTCCGTGATATTGTCTTACTATCAGCCTCAGAAATTTGGACATTTAAATTGTTGTGTGCTTCTTTTATCTTTGTACATATCACTAAAGATACCTTCAAATCACTAAAAACTACCTGCGTTTTGTTGATTCCAACAGCTTGGCGGAATTTATGCCTAAAGTTAACACACTCGCCTTTTGGTCCAGATTATTTGATCCGCACAAAGTAACAAGATCTAAGGTGGCTTTAATAGCCATTTTGAATCGCTGGCAGACAGTTCTTGGATGACTTCACATAAGTCTTGCTGGCCGGTGCGACGCAGCTAGGTCGCAGATTTGTGGATTTATTATGCTTGCTGACTCATACTTTTTGAGGTAAAAAAGTATCATGAAGGCATAACGCCTTATTTGCGATTGGGGTGGTCTTCTGGTCTGAAATCGCTGCTATATCCACCGCAGTGTATCGCTGTTTTCTAGTTTTGTCAGCTTTTTTCTTTATCTTTCAAAGAGAAGTATTTAAGCCTTCGACCTTATTTCATTAGTGGGCGTATGACACAGGGTGGCATAATGAACATCTATCGTAAGGTTTTTGTGTGTGGAGATGAGCGTTTGGTTTGGAACGTTTGCAACAACATACTATTTACTATTCATATCTGCATTTCTTGGTCATATGCAATGCACACAACACAAAACCTGACGCGCTAAGCGTTAAGGCTTGAAAGTGGACATCTTCCGAAATATATCAGCCCTCCAAGGATTTTGGTTTTAGGAGACAATGTCTCCTCAATGTGTCCTTTTATAGCATTTTCGCGTTTAAAACATCAGATGATCACTTATTTTGGTGTTGTAAATATGCAGCGGGAACCAGGTCATGCGTGGATTGCGTATAAGGGTTGTTTAATTTTGTCCTTTGGTGGCATCATTTCGAGTCAGGTTGATGATTGTGGGAAGTCATATTGAGCTTGGTGCATCGTCTGTCCGATTCAGTGTCAAAAACCATGAACAACTCAGCATCATTTTGTCCATCTCATGAGGTAGCGGTGGACCACGTAACTTATGCTTTATGAACAATCGTATGAAGCTGTCTGTCAGACAAATTGCCTGATAAGCGTTATAGAACATGTCAACGGCTTCCCCGGATATGTTTCACCACATAAGCAATCACCCCTTATTAGAGGCGATAATTCCACAAATAATACTAACCTACAGTCTTACTGCTCACGTACAAATGCTTCTACATAAATACCTTTAGTCATAATCCCACCAATCGAAGTGCAACAGATTTCATATCGCTAAATGAAGAGGCTGTTATAATAAAAATGAGGTCAGGTCAGGTTTTCTTAGGGAAATATAGGTAAAACCTTTTGAACTCCCTCTTTGCACAGAGCAGCTGTGGTGCCGAACATATGGCGTTGCCAGAAATGGAACTGCGTTAGAAGGAAAGAGAGTAAAACTATTCGTAAGGCATTCTTCATAAGTCTAGTTTTGAAGGCCATTTGTGGGATTTGAAGGAGAAAACTGTCACCCGTAGGGGGGGGGGGGGGGAACGGTATATGTAAATCGGATGCCCTGCTGCTAAAAGTGCTTGAAGCATGGCCGGAGGGGGCCATCGTGGTTTTCTCAGTATCCTAAAGGTCACATGAGGAGAAGATCGTGGATGACTCAACTAAGGATAATTGCTTACGAGATTACCACAGATTTTATATGCATGACGGAATCTTCGATCAACCTGTCATTTCTGCCTCCTGCCTTATGATAGACGAGTATGATGTCTACCGACAACGCCACATTAATAAGCGTGGTTGTGTTTTCTTCTCTTTATCAGAGCTTCCTTCAGGCACTTTCAATTTTATCTATGTTTTACGTGCTTCTCTAGAAATTACTGCTTCGCGTCTGTTATTCTGTCGCCCCGACAAAAGGCGACTCTCGGATGCATACATAACCCCCCTAACTATCAATGCTATCGATAATTGTATTGCAGCAAGTACCATTTAGCATATTCAGATTAAATGTACGGTAAATGTCTTACCATTTTATATCAGTATCAGTGCTGAAATCCCCTTTACAACCCCATTTACTGTCCACCTGCCCCATCCCAGCCCCGCGGACTTCAGGTAATAACATGCTTCCCTATGTTTCAGAGCAAAGTGCGTAGAGGAATGTTGAAGATTGTGTCTATTTAAATGTCCAGATTTTAAATTCTGTCATCGCGTGGTCTTTGGATATAATCAAATAGCATATTTTATAAAGATTTGGACTCTTAACGTATACTGCCCCTGGATTCCGAATAAATTGAGATCAGGCTATACTGTTAAGATCAGTGACAGATGCACATTTATTGCGATCAAGTGATTGGGGCCGTATGTAGCGAGACTACACAGATGCAGATAGACAACTTCAAAGCACTCAAGTGCCCAGTTATAATCTGCTTGATTGGATCTAGGAGGGATTCGAAGTCTTAAGTTTACGGATAAAATATCAAATTAAAATCTATCGGATACGTCAGTTATAACCATTCAAATCAAGTGCGCAAAAAATAATAGTCAATTTACTTTCACTCGTTAGGCGTGTGTGGCTGGAGATGATTCTAAAGACAATCACTTGCATTTATGCAAAAATGGCTAAATACTTAGGGCTTTCTTGTGAGATTGCTTGGTGGTAAAAGAAAGCTTTCCAGTCGACGGTTTCCAACGCTGATAAAATCAAAGCTTAAGCAAAATTGTGCCTTGCCTCCTTTTCCAATCCTTAAAAATAAAAGTAAAAAACAAAACTAAGAACAATTTATCCATTCCAATATTCCTTTACTAATATCTAAATGTTTATTAAAAAATATTATGAAAGAAAATAATTTTCTCTTCAATTATACTAAAATATATATTGTTTCCCCTTATAATGTATCAGAAATATAAATACTAATGATGTAAATCTCAATCTCACTTAGATATTCGACAAACGAAAGGCCAAATATCTTCTGCCGATGCACTTGAATGACGATGGTGCTTCGCAGCTGCCTCGACCCACCTCAGACATCTGCAACGTCCCATCTAATTAGCAAACTTGTGCCACTGGACAATAATTGTAATCTACGTATCGAGCAGAGCCATGCATACGGTCGATGCCATATCATCAGCTGATATTTTCACCTTCAAACTGACCGCGGCTAAGTATACCTCAGTTAAAGGACATTACAGTTTTTCCAGACCCCAAGTATTCTTACTATAAAACCGTAACACCTACAATGTATTGCTATTTTATTTCATGTTTTCCTCGACTTGTTCCCTAGAAGTCAGGTTTTTTTCACTTAAAACAAACTCCTTATTTCGCACACTATTGACCTAGCAAAAGACCAAAACAAATACAATGGTCACTGCGAAAGAAGGGGTTTGGGTTAGGTTTTTTCCTGCCTTCCGGGGTTTTTTGACGGCGCCAAAGATGTGCTTTACAAATAAACCTTATTATACTAATCGCTCTTTTGGTCTAAAGGCTTCGTTTAAGTCACTTTAAGTCACTTTATGAAGGGAAGAAGGCTTTCACCCATGAGCTCCCTATTCATAACCAAAAATCGCAAAATAGGTCCACCGTAAAAATAGTACATAATAAAAATGTACAAATGTTGGCTTAACATCAGCGATAAGTGTGAGCCAGTTGCAAAGTGCTGCTACAGACACTTTGTTCATTATGTCTGCAACAATTCCTCAGCAAATGATAATCAAGTTTATGTTTAAAAATGTCAACAGTATCTGAAAGGACCACTTCTTCAGGGAGTCCGTTCCATGCTTCAATGACCTTATGAGGGAAGGCCCTATAGGTTTTTTGTTCTGCGTGCACTCCATTTGGTCTTTCTTGAGATTCTCAAAATCTTAATCTTCATTTAAATGAAGAAAGGAATTCACGAGCGTCTTTAATTTCTCTATATTTGTGCGTTCTGGAAGAACGCTAAAGGCCTGTAGTTTACTCCACCACCTTTATTCCTTCTTACCACGAATTGAGAAAAAGGGGCCTCTTCCTGCGAAAACTTTTTTCGGGGACGGGCGAATGCGGGTTAAAACCCATGTCAGGAGATTGGATGGAAACAATTTTCGCAACAGGTGCCCGCATTTTTTCTTATTAAATTGTTTTGTCAAATGTCAACGCACAAAATAATGGTTATTGATAATTTATTGATATAAAATTACATTTAAATGAATGTATACAGTTAACCTAGTTCGTCGATAAAGGTCTTAAACCCAGGATTCTCCTGGTTTTTGGACGGAGAAATAAGGGGATTGTGATGGTAGGGTACATATACCGCGATCAGAAATAAATTTCTCTGGAGATTAAAAAGCTGAACTTTGAAAACCGGTATATCAACCAGAAAGCAGAAAGGGAAAGCAGGGCGACCCACTGATGAGCCGGAGCCCTCGCAGCTCTGTCAAGCTGCGGCAGAATACCGGCAAAACACGTGTCTGGGCCTTTTAGCAAGTACCTAAGCTGTTAGTATGGTTAGTCACAATGTCGATCATAAGTCAGTTTAAATCAGTTTATTGAGGGAAGAAGGCTTTCGCCCTTAAGCTCCCTATTCGTTACCAGAAATCGAAAAAAAGTTAAACAGTAACAATATTGTTACTATTACTATTGTACTATTACTAGTACATGATACAAATGTAGGGTTATCATCGGCGATAAGTGTGAGCCAGTTGCAAGGTGCTGCTACTGCATCTATGTTCATTGTATTTGTCACAGTTTCTCAGTAAGTGAGCATCAAGTTTGTGTTTAAAAATGTCAACACTAGCTGAGAGCATCACCTCTTCAGGGAGTCCGTTCCACGCTCCGATGACCCTCTGCGAGAAGGCGTTCCGTCGAACGTCCATATGGGCCGGTTTCCTCTGCAGTTTAAAAAGATGACCTCATATGTGATCCGTCCGAGCCAATTAGAAGAATTGTCAAATTCTAGGGCACATTCACGGCTTCTTACAATACGGTAAGTTTGTATGAGGTCACCGCAGAGTTGCCTATCATTTACAAATTCAAAAAGAGTCGACAATTTTTTTCCGAAACGTCTTCGAAAACAGCCCTTGGAGCGTTAAACATTCGGTGTAAATGTTATCATCTGAATGCCCTTAAGACAAACCTGTCATCAGAATATATAGCTGCAATAATGGTAAAGGAGTCCCTAATCTGTATACTTAATAAAAGTGAGATGTCCGTCTGTCGTGTGTGCTTCCGTTATAATTGGGTGAAGGGGTCACCTCAAAAAGCCTTCTGCGCTTTCGACGCGCGTGTGGCACTGGCATGCGCATGTGTGTTTCTCTACTGTCCGAGCGTCTGACTGCTTTCATTGTTTGGGGGTCTCATTTTTCCGTGCGCGTGAGGATTCAGTGATCATGTCGCTGTCGCCCCGAATGACACCCGACGTGACAGGCGAATGTGAATGCACCACGGGGGTTGGGTGAGGGTGGGGTCATCGATTCCAGGTCGTCGCGGCCGCTTGAAACGTCACACCCCTCCTCCCGCCGCTAATGCAACAAGGGCTATAATGGTGTTTGCTCTGCTCTTTCATACTCACTGACGCAAACCTCTTGAACTACTATCACTTGGACCCCCTTTTGCTTATACGTAGGTTGTCGTGGGCTAGCTCTTAGATAAGATTGAATGGCCTACCACATAAATCCCTTCACTTTCAATCAAACCCTTATAAACTATCATTATGGACAACAGTTATACCGTCAGGAATGTTCTGAACACAAACAACTCGACAAACGATGATGGGCCGTTGACTGAAGTTAACGTTGTTAACTTACTTCTTTTTGCCTAATGTTATTTTGTTTAGAATAATAACCTATTTGTAGGTTCTACCTCATTATGTAGAAAAGGAATTAAAGCAGCCACGAGAACACAAGTTCAGACGAAGGAACAGAAGGGATTTGCCAATGTTAATAGACGTTTGCAAGAGACACAAGCAGAAAGATGGCTTCGCCTGGAGACTAATGCCATGCGTCAGCGATATCGACACTTCCAAATAACCGAAGATCAAATGCTGCAAAGAAGACACGAAGGTGCGATTCGCCAACAAACTAACCGCTCCCAAGAAACCGAAGTCCAAACCCTGCGAAGTAGAGATCTGGGCGGGATAAGTGATTCGCAACGTGGGCAAAACGAATTTCCCAGACGTAGAAGTGCACGTCTGGCTATGCAAGCATCACAGAGAGTGGATCAACGCCCAACCGATGCTGGAAACTCCAGTTCGCAAACAATTAACATGCGGTTTGGCGACTCCGGCCCGTCGGCTGGTTCCATAGACGCTCAAGTATGGAACAAAGCCTCACTCAATTAAAACCCTAGTCTTGGTTATGCGGACGATGCAAATGTTTCCATACGAAAGATGGTGGAAGTTTGCAAACATTTTCAGGCAAAAAATTGACTGGTGAGACAATCGGCATGGGCTGTTCCAATGGCAAAGTTCTACTGAATAACTTTCCCCCATCACCAGAAATACTCCAAACATTACTTGCTGGTAATACCGACGAATCGAAAAAATTTTTCGAACATGAGAAAATACAACGGAGCGTTTCAAATGACCTCCTTTGGTGCCAACATTGTTCAAAAGGTTGGTTCATGCCTAGCTTTAAGGTGGAAGGCCAAGTTTGCCACCGGATTGGGTCGTTACTACCTCCGCCTGATGGCGAGCCGACATTTCTACAAATATACTTCCTAGAAGACATCAAGGTGCAGGTTAAAAGCCAATCCCGAGAGTGCCCAGGCTTGAAGCATCACATAATATTGTCCCTTCATGAATGCTACACCAGCGCAACATCTACGTTACCAGTTTCAAGTCCACCCTGGAGATGCACGCTTCCATTGACTTTCCTATTGCCATAGATGCTGAGGAACGTCCTCGTGGAGAAGACCAGCGAAAATGTAATCCTCCTAAATGTAACGAGGCGACCTTCATCATATCAGAAGCACAGCACGGCAACAGGGATATTGTCTTGAGAAGGAGAGACGATAGGCTGCAAAGGATATGTGGGACACACCGTTCATACGAGGCCTTAAAATACCCTCTCATGCATGTTACTGGTGAAGACGGTTATCATTTCGGTATACCTCAAATTGGCACCCGTAAAACAGTTAGTTGTCTAGCCTTCTACTCTTACCACTTTATGATTCGAAAGCGAACTTTCAACCTGATTTGTCAATTCAAAACGTTGTTCATTCAATTTGCTGTTGATATGTTTGCCAAAATTGAAACAGAGCGCCTTTGCTATTTCCGCACACGCCAGAAAGAACTTCGCGTGTAAAACTTCCTCCACCTTAGAGACAATATCCTTTCTGATGGTGGTAATAATGCTGGTCACGGTCAACTTTCATCTTGCCGTCAAGCCACATGTAAGGAAGCCCAAGGCCAAGCCGGGCTTTTGCGCTATTTAGCTATGTAAAAATAACAAGATACATCGCGAAATTATAAACGCCTGACGTTATACAACTTATTTAATTAAGAAAAATTGTTTTTGCTGTTGAATATTATCTAAACCTGAAAGAAAAGTGGCACAAGTATTCGCGGTTTTGCGCGTAGTCTATGAGTACTATTGAGCAGAATTACTAACAAGTGTTGATGGTTGATTATCAGCTTAATGTACCGGATAACAGTAATTCTCGTAAATTTTATCGTTTTCATATCATGTGCAATCGGTCGCTCATGATAATACACGCATTAGCTATTTCCTCTAATTTGTTTTATTTCTCCACAGTAGCGTTCTATTTTAGTTTTTGCAGCTGTAGATAATACTTTTAAGGTCGAGGCGTTGACGCTGTCTTGTTCAGTAGTTAGTGAACTCTTTAAAGAGTACTAGGGTTTTGGTTACGATCTAAGCATGTCTGTAGCTCCGTAAGTATTCATTAATTTCCAATTTTCTTCTATGCAGAGACGATTCAGCAAAAATAAGAGCTTACATCAACGAAAAGTTAACGCGCACAGGTGAACGGGAACGATTGAAAGACCTTCTGAAAACCCGTTTGTTCGAGTGTGGTTGGCGGGATGAACTTAAGGCCTATTGCAAAGGTGATTCTTCTTTTGAAAATTTTGATTATTTGCTGCCTAAGACGGTCAAAACTGCACTGTCTTGATTCATTACACGAATCAGGAATCCCGTGATATCAAAGCCCTTGATAGCAATATCCTAGAGCAAAATTTTCTTGCTAGTTCCTTCTGTAGCCAGTGACCTGATTTGCGGAGGTTACATGTATTTGTGACATCCGTAAATCACTGTACGTAAGAAAATGTTCCAGCTAATATTATCAGGTCAGAGCAACTGCGTAATATCCGGCAATAAATCCAGCATTGAATAGCGAGGAGCACTTAAATTAGTTGAGATGACAACCTTTTTTGTTTCTATCGTTATATGATGGCATTGACTTTAGGCCAATCGTTGCTGGCAACCTGTGTAACGTCCGAGCGGGGCCAGCCAAACGGGTTGTTAGGAGCTGAAATTGGAATCAGTGGAGGTTGTACAGGTTTTGGTCTTTCACAGAAGATACTCCCTAAGAGATTATCCATCTAATCAAAAGGAGAATTATGATTATCTCCGAAAGCATCCATGAGAAAATACGAGAATATGGAGAATGAAGTAAAGTTTATTGTATGGATAACCGAGTAGAAAAATATCGATGAAAAGTGTAGTAAAAAACGTTAGACTTAACGTTTGGATGGAGAATGTAAAGAAGGAGTACGCCGACGAAACACAACCGCGAGCCGTGTCTTCCTAAAAAAAAACAAAAAATCCTTTCAGACAACCATGGAAACCAATTAAAACAAACGAGGGTCCGGGTGGTTCGTTACATAGCCCCCCTCCTAAGATGTAGCACTGTCCTCAGTGCTGGTGTCAGCTAGGGGGAGGGGACGGTGACCTCTAATGCTACCGGAGGAACTAGGTCAGGGGGGACTATGCGAAGGGAAACGTCGTCGTCACCGGCGTCGATGTCGATGCGAGGTGAGGATACGGTAATCTCGGAGGCGACAGAGGAGAGTTGGTTGGGGGGAAGGATGGGTAGGGAGTCGGGGGTGCAGATGGGGGTCGGCCGCGGTAGGGTTTAAGTTTATCAAAATGAGCCGTGAACGGGGGGCGGGAAGGATTCGAGGCGTCAAGTAAGAGGAGAGTGGTTGGGGACATAATGTCGACGACGCGGAAAGGTCCGGTCCAGGGGTATTGAAACTTGGAGGAGGAGCCGCGGCGACGGGAGGTATGCTTGTACATGACGTGATCGTACAACTGGAAAGGGTTACCCGTGATACGGCGGTCGAAGTAATCTTTCTGATGTTCAGCGGAAGTGCCTAGTGTTCGCCGGGCGGCATTGTGAGCGCAACGGATGGTCTCTCGTAGCTGGACTGCATAGGGATGGATAGAGGTAGGGTCGGGGGTGTGGAGCGGGTAACAAAGGTCGGAGGGTAGGCGGAGGTCTCGGCCGGTCCAGAGGTAGTGTGGTGTAAAACCTGTGGAGGAGTGCACAGAGCTCCGGTAAGCGAGCAAACACAGGGGAAGTTGAACGTCCCAATCTCTCTCGTGACCGTCCTTGGAAAAGGCGAGAAGGAGGCCATGTAGAGTGCGATTAGTGCGCTCTACGAGCCCGTTGCCTTCGGGGTGGTAGGGGGTGTTGCGGGTCTCGTTTACTCCGAGAATGGAACAAACATCTTGGAATAGCTGGGAGTCGAAATTACTTCCGCGATCGGTATGGAAGGCTGTTGGAGATCCCCAACGGCTAATCCAGGTGCGGCTCACCGCGTTAGCCACCGTGGAGGCCTTCTGGTCGTACAATGGGACGGCTTCAACCCATTTGGTGAAATAATCGACCATGACCAAAACATCGGTGTAACCGCGGAAGGAGGTAGATAGGGGGCCGATAATGTCCAGACCGACACGTTCACCCGGAAAACCGGTGGTCATGGGTTGGAGAGGACCTCGGGGTGTTGGAGAGGGGTATTTGTAAGAGGCACAGGTGGAACAGCTCTGACAGAAGTGGATCACGGAAGAACGGATTTGGGGCCACCAAAAACGGGCATGGGCGGCCAGGTCGGTTTGGCGTTGCCCTTAGTGACCGAGCTCCTTATGGAGATCAAAAAGGACGGGGTCGATGAGGCAGCCGGGTACGACGGGTCGCAAACGATGGGAGTCTGGGTCTCGCAGGAAAAGAACGTCGTTCTCTATGAGAAGGTGGGGCCATTGTTGAAGGAGGAGGCGGGCCCTAGCACTAGAACCGCGCATCTCGCGTTCAGTGGGTTTGGGAAGACCGGAGGAAAGGTGTCGATAGATGGTGGCGGTGTCGGGGTCGGAGCCTTGCGCGGAGGACCATTCGAAACGGGTGGTCTCCGGAATGACCTGTGCATTGACGGACTCGGCGGGATCTGGGGTATCGAGGGTGGGGTTGGTGGGTAGACGGGATAGGGCGTCGGCATTGTTGTGGCGGGGCCCCGGGCGATAAACACAGTCGTAATTAAAGTCTTGAAGGAACTCCTGCCAACGTGCAAGTTGGTGCATAGGGTCCTTAAGGGACTGGAGCCATTGTAGGGCGCGGTGATCCGTACGGATGATGAAGTGTTTACCCAGTAATAGATGTCTGAACTGTCGGACAAAAGTCACGACAGCCAAAAGTTCCCTGCGGGTAACGCTGTAGTTACGCTGGGTCCTTGAGAAGGTATTACTGGCGAAGCAAATGGGATGTTCGGCACCGTTCTTGTCAGGTTGGGATAACACGGCGCCTATAGCAGACCCGCTGGCGTCGGTGTCCAGAATGAACTCCGGTGCATCCGCGGCGACATTAGGGAACGCTAGTACCGGTGCAGAGCAGAGGGCACCACGCAGGTCGTCAAAAGCAGTCGGCAGACCAAACGAAGGGACAATTTTTCTGGGTTAATTTATGAAGGGGGGAAGCGATGTGTGCGAAGTTACGGATGAAGCGTCGGTAGTAAAACATGAGACCGAGGAAACTTCTCAGTTCTGTCTGGTTGGAGGGCACTGGCCATGTACGGATAAGTTGCACGCGGTCGTGAAGAGGTGCGAAGTGACCAGGGGATATGTGGTGACCCAGGAACTCAACTTCGGGGCGGAGGAAAAGGCATTTTTTGGATTGAGGGTAAGACCAGAATCGCGTAAAGCTTCTAGGACGAGGCGGAGATTAGAATTATGTTGTACGACCGAGTCCCCGAAAACGATGATATCGTCGAGGTAAACAAGGCAGGTGTGGGGAACCAGATGTCTAAGGACCCGTAACATCAGCCGCTGGAAAGTTGCCGCGGCGTTGCACAGGCCGAAAGGCATAGTCTGGAATTCGAAGAGGCCTTGTGGAACGGTAAAGGCTGTCTTCTGGCGGTCGTTAGGGTGTACCTCTACTTGCTAGTAGCCGGACTTGAGGTCAAGGGTAGAGAACCACCGGGCGTTACCGAGGGACTCCAGCGTATCATCGAGTCGGGGAAGTGGAAAGGAGTCGCGCGTCGTGACGGCGTTCAGATGACGATAGTCGATGCACAGCCGCAATGAGCCATCCTTCTTGGGGACAATGGCAATCGGGGAGGCCCAGGGTGAGGACGAAGGTTGGATGATCTTATGCTCAAGCATGTCGTCTAATAGCTTATCGACCTCGGTGCGGTAGTGGACAGGAATACGGTGGGGGGGGGGGGTTGCCATACCGGTTTGGCGCCGCCGGTGTCGATATGATGTTGCACGAGGTGGGTACGGCCGAGGGAATCGGTGGACCAGGAGAAGAGATCAGGGAATTGGGAGAGGAGGTCGCGAAGCTGGTGCACGGCATCAGGGTCAACGGAGTCTGTAGGTGGAAGGATATCGTCAAGGGAGGTAGGGACGACAGCGACTGCGGCCATTACAGTATTGTAAACGAGGTCAAAATCAGTATCGGGATCCGGGGGAGGGGTGGAATTAGGAGGTGAGGGTGTACTGGTTTGTGCAAGGACGAGACGTCGGTAGCGGGCGTAGAGTACGCAGTTATGATCAGTGAGAAAATCTAGACTGAGAACAACCGGCCATGGGCTGGAGGGGGTAACTAAAAAATCGTGAACAATTTCAGAATCGCACAAAGAGAAGGGTAGGGAAATAGAGCCTAAAATTGGGATGTGAGAGCCGTTAGCGGCCTGTATAGGGCGAGGCCGCGACAAGGGTTCTATGCGGCATCTAAAAGTGTGGGGGATGCTAGGTGGAGTTACGAGGGAAACGCTAGCACCGGTATCAACTAACGCCTTGAAAGTGTGATTGTCAATAAGGAAGAAGTAAGGGAAGGTTCATCGAAGGTCAGAAGAATAGGGGACTTACAGGGTTGATTGTGGCCGCATCGACGAGCATCGGGGCCGAACGCCGCGCAGTAACGGCACCCAGGGTTGTGTTGTGGAAATCGTACGGGAAGGCCCGGTTTCGATGGGGCGGCGGCGGGCAGGTAGGATGAGGAAGGGCCGGTATGGGGTTGGCGGCTGGAGGGCGGTCAGAGGATGGCTGGAAGGCCGGGGAGTTGTGATGATCCGTATACTGGCGACAGCGCCGGATGGCGGTGGGGAGGTCGGGAGGAGATTCGATCAGGAAATGGTCCATGACGGTATGGTCACGGAGGCCAGTGGTGAAACGGTAGAGGATAAGGCGGTCCCGTGCTATTTTGGGAATATCGGGGTATGCCATCCGGGCATAACGGGTAAGTTCAAGTGCGAATTCAGCTGGGGATTGTTGGGGCTGCTGTTTCAGGCTGTTAAAGTACACGGCTGCGGCGCTGGCGGACATTTGGTTATCGAAGAGGGAAAGCAGGGTAGCCTGGGCATCAGCGAAGGGTGTGGATAAGGTAATACCAGAAGACAGAGCCAATTCGCAGGCGTCAGGATCAAGGAAGTTGAGTGTATATCGAGTATGTTCGTAGGCGGGAATGTCAGCCAGGAAAATATACAATCGGGCGAGCCATTGCCTGAAGTTTTGGCCGGGCTGGAAGGTTTGGGGTACTAGAAGAGTGTTCGGGGTGTGGGGGGTTGGGGGCGTGGAATGTAGGGTTGGGGAAATATAACTGGTGGGAAAAAGGGGCCGGCACCGGCTGCCACCAATGTAAAGTCCGAGCGGGGCCAGCCAAACGGGTTGTTAGGAGCTGAAATTGGAATCAGTGGAGGTTGTACAGGTTTTGGTCTTTCACAGAAGATACTCCCTAAGAGATTATCCATCTCATCAAAAGGAGAATTATGATTATCTCCGAAAGCATCCATGAGAAAATGCGAGAACATGGAGAATAAAGTAAAGTTTATTGTATGGATAACCGAGTAGAAAAATATCGATGAAAAGTATAGTAAAAAAACGTTAGACTTAACGTTTGGATGGAGAATGTGAAGAAGGAGTACAAAAGAAAAAGTCCGCCGACGAAACACAACCGCGAGCCGTGTCTTCCTAAAAAAACCAAAAAATCCTTTCAGACAACCACGGAAACCAATTAAAACAAACGAGGGTCCGGGTGGTTCGTTACACCTGGTAGCAAAATGTTATTAAGACATCGTCTTGTCGGAGAAATATTTTTTGTCTTCTAGCAGTTTCTAGGAGGGCGCCAGTTAAAAGAGACTGACAATTACTGTTTCAGCAATAAACTGCCGCAACCTTATGTACCAGCTTACCTTTCGATGACCACTGCTTCTTGATGATGGCAGCACGAATATGAACCTATCTTAATGTTCTAGATGTGTGTAAAAAAGACAGAAGATGACTTATCGAGCACCGAAACACTTGTTGATTACTCAAAAAATGCGACAATTGTATGGACTATTAGCGAGCCGCTGATGCATGACAGTTTTCTGGAGGTAGCCTTGTGAGGGCGTTATATTTGTGCGCCAGATCGCTGCGTCGATTGGGTAAGTGTGGCTGAGTTCTCGGTCTGGGTTGATTCTTGCTTAGAGGACTCGCAGTTAAACTCACCACCCGTCTGAAGTGTTTGTCTTACCACTTGCCATAATCCTTTGCGCCGTCTTACAACCAACCTTCGTTGTTGTCTGCGCCTACGCCGTGCCAGGCGGGAGTTGCGCTGAGCCAACGTGAAAAGCAAATCACGGAAGCTTACCCAAGTCGAATGATAAACAAATAAAAACTAGGGTGGCATGTACAAGAGCATCTCACGTCGTACTTATCATCGGTACCCGGCCCATCTTCGCTCTGTACGGGGAATGGGGTATGTAGAAGAGGAAGGAGAGTGCGGTAGATGCTGCGCTTGTCTGAGATCATGCACAGTCGGAGCATGCAGTACAGTGCCTCTTGACACCTAACCGGGCCTTGATTTTCATGACCCTTTTGCGTATAGGAGTTTCTGCTCATTGTGCAATGCCAGCAAATAGTCATGTAGCAATGCGCTTAAGCGCTTACGAAGCGTTCTTAATATGTGTGAGATTATACTATGTCTTGGATGCTTCTTTTATTTTGGTAGCCCTAGTCGAATATAAACATCGGCTTATAAACTCCTTCGGATAGCCGTTTCCTATATATTGGGTGCACAGAATTCAGACTTTGCGTGCTATTCTCTTCGAGTTGTTGTGATAAGTCTGAATTCGTTCGAAGGGCGTTCTCATACAGCTTCCTTTGTGAGCCACCGGATGATGTCTGTGAAAACTGTGAATATACATGTTTTTCGTTGCTTTTTTTTAAAATATCTGTCTCAATCTGCCCTTGGAGTTTTGCATAGCGAGTACATCAACGAAGTGTACCCCTTCGCTTTCTCCTTGGTGAATTGTATATTAAGAAAGACTGAGTTGAGATTGTCGTCGAAAATTTGCAGCATATTATTTCTGACGATAGCAAAACTGATGTCAATTTACCATGGCCAGAATACTCACTCATGTTGAATAAATGTGGTCTTTCCCAGGTCGTGTAGGACTAATTCATCCATTAAACCGGAGAACAAAGAGTGCATTGAAGTTCCCTTGGTGTGTTATCACTATTCCCTATAAGAAATTTAATAAGTTTTTGGGTTACTTCGTACAACCTCGTTAGGTGCTCGATTTAATTTATTCAATTCATTTCTCCAAATAATAGGTGGGACTGACTTTTAAGGTAACAATTAACTGTAGTGACACATTTGATTTATGGACATTTTGCAAGCTGTTTGTCGGCTCACTTTTTGGCGTGGTTGTAGTCGTCAGCAAATAGCACGACCTATTTTCAGTATCTTGTCGGCCAACACTACGGCCCATTTAGGCCTATTAGCAACTTTTATAGGTGTTTATATTATTCTTAAGACTTCCTTGACTCAATGCTAGTTTATTTACCACCCAAGGTCAAGAAGTATGTCAGAAAACAGTCGGAATAACTTGGCTATTTTTACGCCTTTATAGTAATGCAGTAAATTTAACAGACCACGGCGAGATTTAAATCGAAAAAAGTGGGCATATATTCAAGGTGATTAGATGGGCAGCCTTGCGAATGACACTGACGCGTGGCTCTCAGTTTTTAAGCGAACAAGGAAAAGGAGCAATGGACGCAGGAAGGGGAATCAAGGAATGTGAATGAAGTAAAGGAAGTAAAAGGGCATAGGACAGCCGGAATCGATGACTGACTTAGCGGGAAGAAGGGACGCGTAATTTGGATGAGTCTACTTACTAAACGTGGTTAGTAGCATATAAAACACAAATACAACATTTATGTTCTGAATGCCACAACAGGAATACATTGTGTAAGACATAATTTTGTGTGCTAGATTTTTGAGCATAAGCGACAGACTGCCCTTTCATATGCTTACGTGGGACTTCGGCAGATTAAATATAAATTTGTATGTAGCATATGTGCGTGTAGTTATGGTTGTTCATATCTACTCT
>JAYGXS010000003.1:56465059-56532262 GCA_036362985.1 Ligula intestinalis
TGTATGTAGCATATGTGCGTGTAGTTATGGTTGTTCATATCTACTCTGTTCATGGCCGTTTTCTGGCAGTTGTGCATCCCGGCCGTTGTTTTTATAAATAGCCTACCCTGTACAGATTCATACTCTTTTCTGGTCCGGATACAACCTACCTCACAATGCTTACATTAAGATGAACCTTTAGACCGGATATTTTTGTATGCGTGCTTTGCTATGTCTGCAGAAATGTCTTTGGTAACAAACATAGCTAATTATTTATGATCGGTACGTATGGCGCGATAGATTGGAATTCGTTGAATCGAACGATTCCGTAGACTGCAGTGGGTTTTGGGCGTCTATTGAATTATAAACGCATGTTTTATTTTCTCCCTCA
Organism: Ligula intestinalis; assembly: GCA_036362985.1. Taxonomy (NCBI): domain Eukaryota; kingdom Metazoa; phylum Platyhelminthes; class Cestoda; order Diphyllobothriidea; family Diphyllobothriidae; genus Ligula; species Ligula intestinalis. The sequence goes on from JAYGXS010000003.1 coordinate 56,465,430, forward strand.
CGTACCTTTTTAGCGTCTAAACAGTGAGTTTACTCGGAGACCTCTAGTCATCAGGTCCAATCCTGCGTTGGTAAAAAAGACAAAAGGCACCAAACTGAAGGATTTATTGTGCACAGAAACCTGATTTGCTTCCTTAGGCAGCAGTGACTACTAGCAATGATAGGGCTAGTGTTGACTGCGTCTAACTGGATCTGAGCTTGTGTGAATGCCTGTGAGAGTAGGACAATGAGGCAAGTTAAAATGGCGTCCAGTCAATGTGTTTCATTGCCTGAGGCGTATATTGTATATTAGTCTCTGCTGCATCGGCTGAGGCGTGGTGTGCTCAAGTGGCCCTTTGGCAGCCGCGACTATTCGGACGCTCAGGGAAGCCGCTCAAGGTCAACTAGTCGGAAAGCGCTCCCTGCGAAGTTGCATGACCTTGAGGCTGCGGGCATTGAACAAGGAAGTCGGGCAGCATTGTAGGCTGTTCGCCACAGCTCCTCTTCAGACACAGAACGAGGTGACAAAGGATAACATAAAGGAGATGATCCAGTCTACATGCCAGTTGTGGAGCGCTTGTCGGCTGTGACAGATGTTGCTCTTGTCGGAGGCCAGGGTGGTGCTTGGAACTTGCCCGTCACACCTTTTCTATGAACTGTCTGTGCGGACCGTTGTTGTTATTGACACGAGCGGACGAGTGTATGCGTAACCCACATAGGCCAGGAATAGTTGCAAAGTCGAAAATTACTCCTTATATCATATTTTCTTTTCCTGGCGCTGGGTGTTATTGTGGACGATTGTTATGACTATCGAGACAGACGATTTCTCTGAAAGGGATTGCATGATTTAACAATTCTGTTGGCTGGTAGGCGAATAATTGTTTACAATCCTGTGGCTGCTTCTAATACAATTTACCTGCCCTTCTTTTATCCTGACGTTACCTGGGCATTAGGATGATTTTTCGGTAGCATGACCTTTTTTGTATATTAGTTAGTTTTACATTACAACATTACTTGCTGAAACAACAGTGATCTGGGCGTCTTTTTTGTCAAAAATCGAAGGTTTTAAAAGTCTTTAAGTTCATTTCGCAGTTAACATCAACTGAGCTCATTATACTTCGTGATATTCAGTTTAATTTGGGATTATCTGTTCCCTTGCGCTTATTTTCCTTTTTGAGACCGAAGTCAGTGCGCTTATTTCATTATTTGAGTTAACGAAGGTGGATGTAATAAGAAGTGGGTCTGATTTTCGTCAAATGTCGTTAAGATCGGAAATTTAACTAATTTAGTTTGACTTTCCCTTAGATCCGCGAGCACTGATCCTCCCCCCCCCCCCGTTACGCCCCCTACGCCCTCAACGTCCAATCTTTCATTTAACTATCACAGTTGCGGGTTAAAGCAAGTGATGATATTCCTTTACCGCTCCCATTTTAGGTCACTCTATGTCGATGCTCTTTGCTTTTTCGGATATTAACTTTAATTGAGTATTTCACTTCCTTCAACTGCCTGACAACCTGTTATTTTTTCTGTTTCCCCGCGGCTTTAGAAGTCATACAGAAGAAGGGCTTGGAGAATGTGACCGTTGATGACCTGGTAACCGAGATCACGCCAGTTGGACGAAAAATGGTTCCCGATACTGTGAAACAGGAACTGATAGATGCCATCCGCGCGTTCCTGCCCGACGAAGAAGAGGAGGAGGAAGAAAAATAAACTTTTTATTTATTTATTTACTAAAAAATTGGCAAACCTGCTTTCTTTTATGTGCATACTTTTCCTTATGACCCGCCCCTAGTACTTGTAATTAACACGAACTATGGGCTTGCCCAGATGTTGCTCCTAAAGTCAGAATGGGAGAGAAAAAATAGACTATCGACCACGCGGAGAGAACTGTATTAACGATTTGCAAGTGATTCTCACCGAAAGGCTGCGTATATTTATTGATCCACTTGATGAGAAAGTGTGGGAGACATTGGTCAATCAGATCTGGTGATAGATCGATAGCCACGGCCAAGGTGCATGCTCTAATGGTAAATTGCGTGATAGCTCACGCAGGCGCCTTTCTGTGCGATGACTCATCGTTGGAATCGAGGTATTCCCAATGCTTTTAAGTGACCTTGGTCGCGAGTATTCTTCCGTTGGACTTGACTTCCGTTAGCCGTGCGCACGATAAATTCCATCTTTCGCTGCACTTTGCACGAATTTGAGCCGACCGCGGATGTTCCGTAACCTATTGACCGACGTGACATAGCCGCCCCCTCCCTTCGACTCCAGTTGATTCACTTGCCGTAGTAGGGCCCGGTTTCATTAAAAGTGCTTGTGGAATATCGGCGAAACTTATCCATTTATTTGGTCGGCCCCAGTGCTTGGAGTATTTTGGAACCGTGTTTATTTGCATTTGATCCACTACTTATGGGTTTTTGTACAACCTCCAGGCTGCAGTGAGATTGACCTGCCGAATCTGAAGAAACATTGCTCGAAGACCTTTTAACAGTTTAATTACTTATACATTTGAGACTGAATAACTTGAACTAATGCCAGTTTTAGATGGCGGGTCTTCTAGGTAGTAAATTGTTGCGAGTTGAATTAAGCTGTTTTGGTGGAAAATTTTAATTCGTTGGGAGGGAGTTCAAAGGCGTTTGCCTATATTTCCTTTAATAAATTTGAATTGGCTTGCTCTTTTTCCGTTTTTGGCCTGCTTTCTTATAGGGGGTTCAGTTCAGTTTTATTTGGGAAATATAGGTAAATACCTTTGAGCTCCCTCTTTGTACATAGATATGATGCAGAACATGTGGCGTTGCCAGTAATGGAACTGCGGTAGGGGAGCAGACGGTAAAAAAACTCCTTAGGCATCTTTCATAAGTCTAGTTTTGAATGCCATTTGTGGGATTTTAGGCGAAAAACCGTCGCCCGTGGGGGAAGACGAAGGGAATATGTTAATCGGATGTCCTGCTGCTGAAAATGTTTGGATCATGTCAGGAGGAGGCCATCGCGGTTGTTCAATATCCTAATGGTCACAAGAGGAGAAGATTGTGGTGGTCACGAGAACATCACCGAGTGTCGGAAATGCGCCCCTCATACGATATTCGAGGTCAATCGTTATTCTAAACAAAGATACTGCTGAAAAGAAGCGAGCAGTATGTTTTTTAGAAAGGTAATTACTGCCAGAGAGTCTAGTGTAAATCTTACTTGCTGACGGGCGATAATGTAATAAGTCTCGCGTCATTATAGAGAATGTCTTTTTTCTATGCTGATCCAACTGCATCTTAAACGTGTCCACATGACAATTTATGCCGGTAGAGCATTCCATGCCTGGATTACCCTCTTAGAGCAGAATTTACGTGCGTTCAATCTTGCCCCAGTCACACGTAGTTTGAGAGGGTGTCCGCGCAATTTAGTGGTAGTGACCAGCGCAGAGAAATCTTTGGTTGCTAGGCAACAATTATGACCCCGCAGCATGCGAAATGCCTGTATAATGTTACCGCACAGCTGTCTGTAATTCAGAGGAAATAAGTAGAGTTTGGTCAGCCGTGTCTCAAAAGGAAGGTACGCTTGGCCTCGCACCAACTTAGTTGCCCGTCGTTGTACCCCCTCGAGGTTTTTTGTCTTTGACTGTCCAAGGTTTCCAGGTTTGGAGGGCAAATTCCAGTTGGGGTCGCATAAACGTGCCGAAGACCTTGCCAAAGACAACTTCATCGAATTTAGCAAAGGCGCGCTTGATTAGATACAAGCTGGACATTGCGGATTTGGCCACCTTCAGGAATTGGAGTGATGGCTTAAGTGAGGGAGTGAACCACACCCCCAGATCCTTCTGGGTCTCTACTTCTGGCAGCGGTGTGTTATTTAGGTTGTAAACCCTCCGACACGATGATTCAGTACTACCGAAGCGCATAATGGTGCATTTGGCGACGTTAAATGGCAGGAGCCACTCGTTTGACCATTGCTCGAGTCGGTGAAAATCTGCCTGCAGATTTGCGACGTCGTCTTCGCTACGAATGACCTTCCAGAGTTTTAAATCGTCGGTAAACATTGCGGTTTCGCAGTCTAATCCACGTGTGCAGTCGTCGATATATATAAGGAAGATGATAGGGCCCAGAACGGAACCCTGGGGGACCCCACTATCAACCACCACCTCCGCTGATCCCCAATACATACGGTTTGAGTTCGGCCAGTCAGAAATTTTTCGATCCATCGAAAAAGGTTGCCTGTTACCCCTATACGTCTAAGCTTGCATAGGAGACGTTGATTAGGCACAGTGTCAAACGCCTTTTTGAAATCTACGAAGACTGCGTGCACCATGTTTCCTTGATCGAGTGCTCTGGTCCATTGTTCTAGACAGTAGAGCAGATTTGTCAAGCAGGACCGTCCTCTACGGAATCCGTGCTGTTTGTCAGAAAGAAGTCGGTGGCACTGAGAATTGCATCAACTGTGTTTTGATGATTTGCTACATGATTTTGCAAAATATTGAAGTAAGGCTTAATGGTCTGTAGTTGTTCGCGGACGCCCGACTCCCACTTTTGTGTATGGGTGAGATCCACGCTGTCTTTCCGTCGGATGGCAGTTGGCTTGTGTTTAGGGAGGCCCGGATGAGTAACTGCAGGGGTTCTGCCAACTCCACGGCTAGCTCTTTCAACAGCTTTGCAGGTATGCCATCTGGACCTGACGACTTCGTGTCTTGGAGCTTAAGAAGTTCTTGCAGGACAGTAACTTCTGTAAGCGCAACTGATTCAATGGTCGGAATCTCCTCGGTACTAAAATTGGTAACGGTTAGCTCGACCTCGTAAAAACCGACTGAAAGAACCCGGATAGATGCTCAGCCTTTGCTTTGTTCTCGCAACTTTCGGTGCCGTCATCCGTTTTTAACAAGGGGATGGGGTCTCTATTTCGGGTAGATCGCCTAATGTAGTTGTAGAAGACCTTCGGATTTCCTACTGCACGGTTTATTAGGTCACTCTCGAAGCTTTGGCGGGTTTTTAGTAGAAGGCCCTTAGCCTTATTTCTCTGCGCTTTTTACTTGTTGTGCGACTCGATGGTCTTTTCTCTCCGATCCGTTTGAAACAGCTTTCCTTTACGATTTACTTCCTTCTTCAGCGTGCTTATTAGCCACTGGGGCCTATTTGTGGCTTTTGTTTTTGAGATGGTGCATAAACTGGTGATTAGTCCGTGTAATACAGTCTTCAACACCGACCAATCCCCGTGGACACACCCGGTGAATGCCTCCTTCCAGTCTACCCTGCGCACTTCGGTTCTCATTTGATTAAAGTTTCCGCGCCATATGTTGTGTCTAACGGTCGCGCTACTATCAGGTACAGAGAAGAGTGAATACTCCCACTGTAGTACAACATGGTCGCTTTTACCTAGAGGAGGTAAACAATTTACGACGTCTACACTGTCAGGCGCTTTTGACAGTACAAGATGCAGGGAGTTGGCCTGTTGCCCTTCACGCTGCCTGGTCGGAAATAGGACGTGTTGTGATAGAAAGGCTTTTTGTACCGTGCGTAGAAGTCGGCGATTGAAACTTACTTCTGACCCGGTTGCAGAACCGAGGTTCCAGTCGATATGCGGAGCATTAAAGTCGCCCATAATCATGACATTGGATCGCACGGCAAATGCTTTAACTTCCTCTATCAGGCTAGTGTCTGACTGTGGTTCGTTCGACGGTGGTCGATGAACCGCGAAGATGTCGCTATACTTGTGATAGCTTCGCTGAGCTACCGAAGTTGTTCTGGTACCATGTACGCATTATATACTTAAGCTTCTCTGAGTCATCCTGTGATAAACATGGTTGTCTATTGTCTTATCGCATGGGATTAACTAAGTTAAAACCTAGCGACTGCAATGTTAAGGCCTGGTTCTTTAATAGAAGAGAAGTCATGGGAGCCAAGAGTAGTAGGATGAGTTGATTCTGCACAGAAGGAAGTGGGTAATAGGCAGGATAAAATTAACTGTAAGACGAGCGAACAGCCGTGTACCACGGCGCCGAATCTGAAGTGAGATGACGGCGGAATCGCCACAGCGTCTGGAGCAGCTTTTTGTAAGAGCTTTGAGAGGTGATTAGCTAGATGGACAGGTGTAGGTTGCCAGTGCATGTGTACTGTTGCGGTAGTGAGCCTTGACACATGCTTGCCTTTGCGGAGTGAGTCCCCACAATCGATTAAATAGTCGTAAGTACCACACAGGACTGATAATTCTCGGGATTATCCGCGTGTTTTTTAGAGCGATTGAAGTCTTCTTTGGTTTCGAGAAGTTGGACTCCAAAAGACCAAGGATTTTGCATTAACTATTATTTTTATTGGCGCTCACGTACGCAATGGCTGACAGGGGTCACGTTCAACTCTTCCGGCCTGGAGTGTAATTACTACCCAATTATTATTCAAAATAGGGTGAAAGTGCTAATTTCAGTCCTCATTGGTAGTGTCGGGAACGCCTCCAAAAACGGCAAAAGCTACTTCAGTTTTAAGATATCGGATCGAATGTTAGTTCAAAGTATTGCTATGTAACAGACGAGGCTACTTTTTATACATGCGTTTAGAGATAACAGCTTAAAACTAATAGTCGGAAAATATTATGTTGAAACAAATGCGTCCCTTTTCTGCGGTTCGCTGTGATGTTAGGTTAGAGTGAGAAACCGAAGTGTCTGGCCAATAGACGTCTTGCTCCAGTGGTCGCATCCTTCTGAGAGGTGGGTCTAGCCATGACAGGTAATAATACGATACTTTTTTTGACACCGCTGGTACGTCGTTTAGGTTCTCCCTATCTCATCTCGTTCAAGCAGATGCATTCCAATTTATCCCGGAAGACAATTTTAAGACAACATACGGTCTTGCCTTGTTTCGTGCAGGCTTTGATGAAAAGTTAAATATCCTGTGTTTACATTCTGCACTGATATTTTGTAATATTCCTGCTACAAATCGGTCAAATATTTATCAGGCGGCATAGGATTAAGGTCATAAAATGCACGAGAGGTCATTTTGCCACGCAAAAATGGCTGTTACCGCCCTGGCCTGATTGAATAAGAATGTGAAGTAACCATCACTGACCAAGAAAAGTGTGACGTCGCAGTCAATCCCATATACAAACCCTAGTCACTACGACCGGTCCGATGCAGAATACAAAGAGGGTACTTTTGAGATCAGTATCTAAAGCAATCTATCCTCTACAATACAGTTAGATCGTCGATTCCGACGATGTTCACTGTCTGACCTTCTGTGGGTTGATGTAAAGACGCTCACTTAGGTATGGGTAGTGATAGTAGACTGGCGTTGCATCAACCACCCACTCTCTATTCCCTCACCCGGTGTCAAGGAGATAGGACTCAAAATCGACCGGCAGGTGGCTGGAATCGCTATGCCTGACTCTGATCCCACGGATCCACTATGTGTCATAAAGACCATCGATGACTGGCGCCTGAATCCGAACTTACGCCAGCCCCCACCCCCCCCCCCCCCCCCTGTTCGTTATTTGTTATGGCAGCGCAACCCAAATAACGTCTGCAATTCCCTGATCTGATCTGAGGGTTCGTGACAGATGGTAGACTTTGAGGGCCAGGGGACAAGTTACCCTGTAGCTTTATGGTTACGCTTTCAATTAGGCAGATGTTAACTCCACGGTCAAATCGCTCAAAGCTTATAGAGTCATATTACTTATAGTAATATTAGAGTATTGAGGAGAATGGGAGTAGCGCCACATCGGCCAACACCGCCTGACTCTCAGTCCACGGATCAGCCACTGAAAACACAACGCATCCTGAGCTGACTACGTGGTCTGCTAATCGTCCGTCGTTACTGCTACAAGTGCTGACTTCTAGTTACTCGGTAAAATTACAGACTAAGACCGCGCCGTATCTTATCTACTAGCTTATAAGCATTGGGCTACGTTCATCATCTATTATCCGGCCGGACTACATCGTATTCCACAGACATGCGTAGGGGGGTGAGGGGCAGACTTATAGGCGGATCTTACAGAGTTTATGTTTTTGCTTGCATGCTTATAGGCATGTCTGAGTCAAGAGTGGAGAATCTAAAAGCTGCGTTAGCTGCTAATACGTCTGTTGCAACTGTAATTACAACTAGTAGTGCTAATAATACTAGTGCAGAGTAGATTATTAACATCACAAATATAACTATCTGTATACTTATTCAAAGAGATCTTGTAGTTCTGTTCCGTTCCTATTCAGTTTTTGATTGGCTGGCGTCAGGAGTCACTGCTTTGTTTGCCGATGGCATAGTTCGCCAAAGGCGCCGCTAGCACGCGTGTCTGTCTGTGTCTGTCAGGAATGCCTTGTGCGGCCTGTCTATCCTATGCTCCGTATCAGCTGTGTCAGAGGGACTGGCTGACCTTAAAATTTTTTGTCGAATTCCAATCTGACCCCCCCATGCGGCCTCGGCCACAGGAACCAATATCTCCTCCTCCCGCTGCCGACGCAGCATGGGTTAAATCCGCTGAATCCGGCCAACGAACACTTAAGTGTCCACGACCTGAATTTAGAGTGACGGATTGTTTTCCGGCTTGCGTCAAGAGACAATGACAATAATGGGGAGAATACCATTGCTGTGGCTGTTATTACTTACAGCCCAAACCAACCACAGCGCCTTCTTGCTTTGTTCCGAGTTCAGGTCGTTGAACATTTAAGCGTCCACCTTGAAAATGGCCAACGGATTTACTTTACGGAGGAATAATTAGCGGATCAGCTTCAAAATTCCAGAGAACCGACCTTAAATGCTTTCTTCAAATTGTGCCAGCAAGATTTATTTGCCCGGACGATTTTTTTTAGTTTGATGTCCCCTCCTACTACACTTGAAAACAGCACACGTGGGCCCGGCGAAAGGAAGGAATAGCGGTTGAAGGACATTCAGGAATCAAATGCGATTTTAAACTTGGTCAGATTTACTCTATTTATCCATCTGAAAAAGAGTGTTTCGTCTTACGAATGCATTTTCACTACGTTCGGGGTCCAAAATATTTTCAAGATCGCAAAACGGTGGACGGTCCTTTGTGTTCAATTTTCAGACGAGACAGCATGATGCGCGGTTTACTTGAAAATGACAATCATGGGGAGAATACCTTTGCTGTGGCTGTTATTACTAACACTCCACACCAACTACGGCGCCTCCTTCGTTTGTTGATTAGGAGTTGTAAGTTGGCCTACCCTTGCAGCCTGTGGTTAAAGTTCAGAAATGATATGTCTGAAGACTACCGGTTTCAGCTGCAGTTGCAAAATGGCGATGCTGACATCGAATTTAATTCCGCCATCTTCAACATGGCCCTAATTTCCACTGAGGACATCTTGGTTGGCATGGGTTGAGGGCAACTTCATACATACGGATTCCCTCTGCTAGACAGGAACGTTGGAAATCAGCTACCCACTGGACTGCAGCGTGAGCTTTGCTACAATTTTACCGAGCTGGCAGCCTACGTTGCTCTGAGTAAACCTAGGTTACTGGTCGACCAACTGCACGCATTCAGCACTATTCTTGACAGTGTCCATCGTCGCAGTAAAAGTGATCACGTTTTCTTTTTGGATGCTCCTGGTGGAACTAGCAAAACTTTCGTCACCAAGTTGCTCCTTGCCGAAATGCGCAAAGACGGCAAAACTTTTTCAGCTGTTGCATCGGCTGGTGTTGCAGTGACGTTGCTTCCTGGCGGCAGAACTGCTCACAGTACCTTCAAGTTTCCCCTTAGGTTAGCCGACGATGGTACTGCAACATGCCAAATAAGCAGAGGCTGTGGTTCAGCTGACTTGCTGAAGCGATGCTCAGCAATAACTTAGGACGAGTGCGCAATGGCAAACAGAATTGCACTGGAAGTGCTAGATAGAGCTCTGCGTGATATCACAGAGAGGACCTCTCCGTTTGGTGGCACCATAATGGTGTTATCATGTAAACTCCTGCCTTAAATATTCACTTTTATGGTCTACTTTAAAGCCATAGGATCTCACAACCAATATGAGAGTTCATCTCAATGCCTACCATGAGCCCGGCGAGTTCTCCACTGATATCTTTAAGATTGGTGAAGGTAAAATCGAAACCGATGCAACCGGACGCATCCCCCTTGCTTTTGTTGCAAATTTGGTATGCAGTGCCGAAGACCTTAGAGAAGAAGTTTACCCAAACTTACAAACCAATTTATTCGACGCTGAGTGGCTCTGCAAACGCGGAATTCTGGCCCCTACAAAGAAATCCGTCAATGCCATTACCGTGAGACTAACCCACCTTCTGCAATGTGTGGAAAAACTGTACAAATCCTACGATACAACAGTTGATTTCACAGTTTGCGTTAATTACCTAAACAATTTGGAAACATCTGGCTTCCCTTCCCATAAACTGATTCTGAAAGTTGGCACGCCTATTATGCTCATGCGAAATCTGGACGCACCACGGCTATGCAATGGCCCTAGGTTGACTGTCCAGCGTCCGATGAGCTACCTGATAGAGGCCACCATTATTACCGGTTGTGCGAAAGGAGATATTGCTTACATTCTTCGCGCTCCCATCATCCCGTCCGATACCACCTTCCGTTTCCGGCGTCTGCAGTTCCCCGTGAAGGTTTGCTTTACAATGTCCATCAGCAAGTCCCAAGGTCAAACCTTCATGGTGGCTGGATTACACCTAGAAGGATCGTGCTTTTTCCCACGGCCAACTCTCTTTTGCCATATTTCGAGTCGGTTCTAAACGGAATTTATACGTCTAGGCACCCAACAGGATTTCGAACAATGTTGTTTACCATGAAGCATTGGTCTGCCGGCTATATCTTCCACTTCCTTACGGTTCCTATTAATACCCCACTTATTACCGTCCCTCCTGAAATTCCTCAGTCACTCAAACTTCGGCTCTTTTTGTTTCTCCCTCGCCGTTTTACCCTCCCTCCGTCCCTCTCATTTTTACTTTTACGTGTGTCCGCCTTACTGTTCCCCCTTGAAGTCTTCCACGTTTATCCTTAGTGGTTACGTACGTCACTCGCTTCGTTGCCACAATTACAGTTCTGCGTCTTTCTATACTGTTCTTCATTACTATTTGCTTATCCTTCGCACGTATTAATTGTTTCAAAATGTTTTACTACAGAGGACACTTACCTTTTTCCTTAATAAAAGAACAATTATTGGTAAGGAAGCCAAGGTGAAGCCGGGCTTCCGCGCTAGTTGCTAATAATTTAAAATACTAAGCCTGAAATACTGCTGATGAAAGTAATAGTCAAATATTAATGCTGCGAACGCCAATAATCATACTTAGTGATACCAGTTTACAATAAAAATATAACAATTTAGATGGTTAGTGGGCAAATTTAACGAACTGATATTCACTTTGCCTGGGGGTCGCTTACCTTTGGGTTTCCTTTGTGATTGAAGACGGATCCTCATCTTGGAGAGGACGAGGCAATGGTCGGTCCGTCCGTCGATCAGCTTAAATCAGTGCGAAAGATAGTGCCCAATTATCGGCTTGCTTAGGCAGCTTTCGGGTAGCACACAGTATGTGATGTGAACTTATATTTCGTGACTGTGTGTTATGAAGGTGCTGGTGAGGAGCGATATAATGATGTGATTTAACCGGCAGCATTCTACCGCAGGTTTTCATGAATGCACGTGTGGCCTAGTAGACACATGCGATGGGTGAATGTGTGCGGGCAGTGAAGGCGAGTGCCGCGACTGTATGCCGGGGGCCCAGGCACTGGTTTGCCAGTCTCTGTGCGATGGTTTTGCAAGTGACCAATCAGGCCGATGAATGCATGGAATGTGCGATTGCAGTGAGGGCAGGATATATCGGTGCGTGTTAATGTTTCAGAGCTGATGTTGTTGAAGCTGATGGTGGTCATGCCAGTTTGAATAGCTGGAGCTGGTGATAACTGTGCAGGATGTGCTTGGTTTGTTGACATCATGGTGAATGCCCCTACCATGTATGCGCATGTGGCCTAGTAGACGAATGTGATGAGTGAATGTATGAGGGTAGTGGGGGTGGCGGGCTCGGTTGAGTGCGGGTATTCTAGGCACGGGTTTGCCAGTCTCTGTGCGATGGATTCGCAAGTGACCGACCAAGCCGATGCGTGCGGTTAATGTGCGATCACAATGAGGGCAAGTTATCATCAAGTCCCCAGTGGAAGTGGGAGGTTGGTTGTGCTGAGTAAGGTGGGGGCAGAGCGTGATGTGTCGGAGGGGGATTGGGGTAACTGGAGGTGTGGCATAAGTTTTCCCCTAGACAAAAGTCAGGTAAGACCAATTTGGTTGGACAGTATATTGTAAGAAAGGAGCTAAGAAAAAGCTCAGCAGAGGAGAGCTACTCAAAGTACAAAAGCCAGGCTTTGTGTGTGTTTTGAGCCTGTGTACACGAGTTACGGGATCCGGGGCTGTATGGGATACGAAGTAGTCCGGCCGGATAATAGATGATGAACGTAGCCCAGCGATTATAAGCCAGTAGATAGGGCAAAGCGTGGAAGGCAAGAAAGTTATGGATAATTTAATTAAGCGTAGAAGGTGAGTAATGGATAAGTGACTCCCAGACCAGTGCAGTCTAGTCCTGAGGGGGCTGGAGACCAGAGTCGCATTCCGGTGGGTTTAGTCGCTGAGTTCGGTGTCTGCAACCAACCATAAGCTCGCCGGCGCCAGGAGTGTCTGGGCGTAAGCATTCACCGCCCTAAAGTCTTTTGTGAACTGACCTTGGGAAGTGGTTGGCCAGTTAGGCCAGACGCGTACGTGACCTTGATCGGAGGTGGACACGAGAGCCAGGCATGCGGGACATGCCCCAGACGAGTGCGAGCAAAACGTGGCTTAGAACACGAGGTCACTACAGATGTACTCCAACCAGTCAGGAAGTGGTCGACAGTAATTGGCGTCAAGCCCGCTAGGCAAGAGAGTGAAAACCCAAAGTATCTACGCGACCGAGATGCGGCCGAGTGGGAGCGCAAGTCTTCGCAGACGAAGGCACAATGAGTCACTCACGGTCTTGTGGTGAGTCGGCCATGGACGCAGGTGGCAGCGAAGGAAAAGTGTCGGCGCAGGGGGGCTGATCCTAGGGCCGCCACGGTAAGCCCCGGCTAGACCGAAGGCGGTGTGTAGCGACGCCAAAATAAAAATACAAATCTGAACAAGATTAGCAACAAGACGGTCGGGAAAGTGAATGTGGTGTCCAATGCAGGTGATGCATGCTTTGTGGACGCTGAGACGACTGCCAGGCTCAAACACGTCGAATTCTGCTGCGCTCGGGTGTAGAGCTACGCTCATCCGATAGTCAGCTTCCTCCAACTTATCCTCGAAGTTTCCTTCACAGAATAAACTATTCCTTCCATCTGGCGCCTCACCACTTCTATTCCCGTACGGAACCAGGGCCTCAAGATAGTAGCGGCAAGAGTTTTATCTAACAACTCAACCCATAGTAATAGGTAAATGGCTTTATTTTAGTAACCCTTGCCACAATTTTTGTTCCTGTGATGCCTATCTTGCAAGTAATCTCCCGGGAGTTTACAGTCATTACAGCAATGTCCTATTTCGTTGTGTTCCATCATTATTTTTTTTACTAATGTTATTCAGATCAATGCTTGCAACTGCGCCTCGCAAAGACCCAACTTTAGATTTTACGCAACTCCCAGAAGTTACCAACTGAATTTAAAAATGTGTTTGATGGCAGTTTTAGGGAATAATTATGGGAGTGGTGAGTGGAATAAAATAAATGCACAACTTTACGGCTACGACAGTCGCTGGCCTTCAGGCCGACCTATCGCGTGCACGATTCGCACTGATCGATCTGGACTGATTTTGAACGGTCGGTTGGGGCATCAACACCACGTCCTTAGCTAGCGCAGATAGTAGCAATGTGCTTGACCTGGATGGCTAATACTATTCAGTTCGTGCTGGGGCGAGTTTTTTGGTGGCTTTCGGTGGAGAAGGAAGAGGAGAAGAAGGATGAGATGGTGCAGGAGCGTGGGGAGGAGAACGACGAGGAGGGAGGCGAATTGGAATTGTTTTGTGAGTATTGTCTAACTAAATCATCAACTCATATATTGGACAAATATTTATGATGTCGGATGAATTTTACAGAGCCGAGATGACTAATGTGTGTGTAGTTTAATTGACTCTGTCCTTTATGCTCCTTACGAAGAATTATTTGATGTGAGCGATTCATTAGGCTAAGCAGTTTCCCCGAGTTGTCATCACGTGGGCCGTGTATGTGCATAATAGTTATTCAGATCCAAAGTTAATTAAATTCCATGTAAAGTTATTTAATTTTCGCTGAGTTTTATTCGACGAAAATGATACGCAGTTCAAAGAGAAGAAAAAGAACCTCAACGTTTACGAGAAAACTACCTAAAACGATATCCGATGCATCGCAGTGGGGTGAAAATAATAGATAAACACCTTTGATGCTGCGATCTTCAGTCCGCTGCCTTGTGGGAAGAAATGAAAGGGGACGCCAGGTGGAAGGAATATTTTATTCTGTATAGAACTAGTGGAGAATAGATAGGAGGAATTTGGCTGTCGGACAAACATACAGGTCCGGCCGTGAGGGGGCGGTGTTCGAAGCGTCTGAGGCTCGCAGTCGTCGCAGCTAGGTCCTTCGTGGGTCAGCCTCAGAGTAGTGATTGGTCAGACCGGATTGGTGGGGGGGGGGGAATGCGATGGTGTGTTCACACTTTACAGCCACCATGAGAGAGTGCTGGCGCAATTTGCGACACCTATGACTGACTGTCCCACAGAGAACTGAGAAATGCAATCACGTGACCTCATGTGTGATTTGACGCAGGGGGATTTAGAGCGCTACAGGGTGACTACAAGTGTTCTATTCCAGCATTCCTTTCCTTAAAAATCACGATTTTATATTCGAAATTATATCAGTAGTAGGGAGGAAAATAGTGCATAGGGAAACTAACCAAGAAAGGGTAAGTTAGACAAATCTGTTGCACAGATTTTGTCTATGAAACCAATAACGCCCATCTCTCAATACGAAGGAGTTTGAATTCACAAAATTTGGACAAATATTAGTAAGAGCTCCTTTCTACTGCTGCTCACGTCTGTTCTTCGGGTCATCAGATGACAGTTCCAGGAATCCTGTTTTCTTATGCTGGTGCAGGGGAGAGCACACACAAGGTACGTGTAGAAGATGGATTTAGGGGGCCTAGTCGAAGCAGTTAACATCAGCTGCACCATCACTGCCTACCCTCAGTTCAACAATGTTTTCGGTTTATTAGATAGAGATGAAGCGACTATGTGTGTTCCGCTGCGAGAGATCAGCTTCCTCCTAGGTGGGGAATTCATTCTGCCTGAAGTCACTTTGTGCATTCTTTTTAGATGACATTGAGCTTCAGATGGCGCAAGAATGCTGTGCCTTTCAGGAGGAGGAAGAGTCCATCCTCTCCGTGCTGAAGACGATGGACGAAATGCTGCAACAGGCCAGATTGTTGGCAGTCGAAGGTGCGTATTGAATATACAATGTAAAACGCCTTTTTCCGCATCTAGATCTGCCTCGGCATTATGTGTTTTGAAGCTAGTAACAGTGTTAGGAACAATTGTCTGAGCATTAGTTAACGCTAACATTATACGCATAACAAATTGCGTGAGTTTTATTACAATCCTGTCAGTTTCCCAGCAACTCGAGTCTTTACAATTTGGTCACCACTTCTTCCTAAAATCTCCATAGTTGGGAGATGAGGTGCTGGGCGTCACAAATGGAGATGAGCGCAGACCATCATCCGTCTAGAGGACAAAGATGTGATCACTGGAGCAAGAGTTTTATTTGCCTGACGCTTTGGATTCCCTCGGGAATCCTTAATAATAGGTAATCGAAGAACAGTCTGAAACATGCGCAGACCCTATCTGCGGTTCCCTCGGGAATCCGAAACATCAGGCAAATAAAACTCTTGTTCCAGTGATCGCATCTTTGTCTTCTGAACTGCTTCCAGGGACTCGAATATTCGCTAGTATTGGCATCATCCGTCTGCCATTGCTTCCGTGGACGCTCATGTCAGTGTCAAACCTCCTCTCATGCACATTATACCCGCTGTGTCTAACAATGCCATGGCTAAGGCGTGAAGATTAGACGCTCTTTTGCGTGTCGTTTGATGGGTTTGGCGATGTGCTATCCAGTCTCCTACCTATTTTCTCATATTGTTCCATCAGCTAAGCTTGCTGACATCAGAACTAAGGTGTAAAAATCAGATGGGGCAAGGGTTCCTTATAAAGATCACGTTAGTTTAGCACGCATCACTAACTACATATTTCGTTGTAGTTTATCATATAGTTTAGTTATTAGTATTTTTATTCGGTTTCATTAGTTTAAACTTTGTTTAGTTTACCTTTTAGTTTATTATTTATTTTTAGGTTGCTTTGTCGTTTAGTTAGTGTAGTTTAGTTAAGGTTAAAGTAATGTGATGTTTATCAAGAACCCTTACCTTAAATGCTCTTGTTCATTTCATTTCACTGGGCTCTCAGTAGTCAGGATTCTCCAGGCTCTCAAC
The DNA here is from genome assembly GCA_036362985.1 of Ligula intestinalis. Lineage (NCBI taxonomy): Eukaryota > Metazoa > Platyhelminthes > Cestoda > Diphyllobothriidea > Diphyllobothriidae > Ligula > Ligula intestinalis. The sequence goes on from JAYGXS010000003.1 coordinate 56,481,842, forward strand.
ATGCCCATCACACTTTACCTTTCATAAGAAAAGGTTAATCGACAGCTTCTTGATAATCAATTCTTCCGCAATATGATCGGCCGAATTCTTTGCTTGTATACTGACTTCATGGATGGATTATGAGCACTGTAGAGTTTGGATAATATCCTGACTTGTAGCAGTACTGCTTCTTATCCAGCAACGACACCTGAAAAACCCCGAAACGATGGTCACTAACGGCAAAGCTAAATGCTCAGTTTTAAAAGACCATCAGACGTAACATCGTCTTCTCAGCCGCTCTACTAGGGGCACACGTAATTGTCCTAGAGACTTTTGGGAGATTCTGAGATACGTTTTAGAATCCAATTCGTCCCTAGAATGGCATGTCTAAACTATCTGCTCAGCTAAATAATACTCACTTTTCGGTCGACCGGTACCATATCGACAGGGCGATGACCCTGCAGTTCCAGGTGGCGCTATTCTCCAACTGGGCGTTTGCACGCGTGCAACTAGGAGGTGTGGTTATAGGAGTGGCTGCTGTTCATCCATTGAGCTTCTTACTTTCATCACCAAAGCTGATTGGCTTTCTCGATTTACGATAGACAGTATCGCAGTGGCTTAATTTAATAGACCAAAAGCTTTTTAATGTGATCTGCAGGCCATGTGAAGTGAAGAAGGGAAACGCCAAGTAGAAGGAATAGTCTGTTCACTACAGAAGAATTTGGAAATAGGCAGGATGAATTTGACTGTCAGATGAGCGCGCAACCGCATCCAGAGGGCGAAAAGGTGTGAACTCGGCAGTCGTCGCAGAATAGTCCTTTATGAGACAGTCTCAGGGAGATGGTTGGCCAGACAGGGGAAGCAGGCATTCGTGAATGCACACTTGCTCACGGGGCAAACATTCGCGCGGAGTTTGGGGCTGCTCACAAAGGCACGCCGAGGACTTCACGTGAGCGCCTGCGTGGAGTGGAGTGGGGTTGCTAAAACAGCACAAGGACAAAGTTTAGATCCTCATTGGGCATTTAAAACTGGGCTGCTGGGCCTTCCATGTGCACCCAGTTATTTTATTTGAATCATTTTGGCGCGCAGCCAATGCGTGGCACCATACTGACCCAATTACACTGTTTTGCAGACGTCTCTGTTGTAAGATGGCGTGAAACAGCAGGTGTACTCGTGCGCGTGGCATCCGGAACACCTCCAGTTCCTCCCCCCAGTTATGAATCACAAGCCGTGGGAAGAGCAGGTCAGCGAGCAAGTTCATGACTGATTCATCCAGTTTTCTAACGATTTCGCTTGAAACATTCTCTCCTTCACTTTTAGGGCGGTCTCGAAAGCGATGGCGAAGGATCCTTCGGTCTACCCAACGCGTGTTTTGCTGTTTTTATCAATAACTAATTCAAGCTTGCACAACTTTGAGTAAGAACAAGGTCCTGTTAACTTTTTATTCTCGCCTCAAGATGTACTGTATGCATAGGCATATGTTTATATCAATGTAAATTTATGACTTTAAGTAAAAGCTGTATTTCCTGTACTAACACTCAGTCTTCATGGAATCCGTCCAAAGCAGTTTGCTTCCATCTACGGGGTGTCAGTCGTCCCTATAGATTACTGTTATAATGTCTGTAAACAGGCCCTGTCACATAAGGTGGAATACTTCCTGTTGTTTATCTCACGGGACTTTCTAACTTAAATACAAACAGGCGTTGGTAGGAATTACTGTGGGTGATTTCCTGGGTAGGCCCACGGAACGACTATGTATCTGGGAAATGATAGCCATCTCCCAGAAATTGGCGCAGAAAATTTCGTCGTTAAACATGCAGACTACGCCTGCATGGGATTTACCGAATTCGGCAAGTAATCCAAGACGCAACGCTGAAACCAAACGCAAACTGAAAGCTCGCATAACCAATGAACAAACAGCAGCTACTTAGTCGATTTCAGTAGTACAGTCGCCGGTTATTAAGACCACGGCTAATAAGCCCAGCCGCGTATTAAGCCCAAGCCAGCTTGGGACGGAATTTTACATAGCAAAATCCGCCGGCTAATAAGCCCAGTCGCCGGCTACAAAGCCCAGTTTGCCAACAGGATAGAGGGAAATTCTCATCTCTTTGCGCAACTGGTTACTTGTCGCAAATATTTTTTTTGTTATCACGTAAAATACAGACAAACTGCATTCTTTTCTTGTACATAACCAAGATCTACGCATAATACAGTGTGTATGTCATGTAAAGTGCCTATCCTGCGTTTGCTAATCTAAAACTAGGTCTCTCCGCTTAATGCGTCCGCCGCTTATTAAGCCCAATTTGGTCTGGGCCCGACGTGGGCTCAATAGCCGGCGACTACTGTATTAAGCTATCGAATACTGGGGTGTTGGGACAGTGCATCTACCACTTGGACCGTTAGGGAGTGCATATTAAATGCAGAAGGATTGCAAGACAGGTTGGACCAAGTTGGTGGCCGGTTGAGAAGAGGCTTAGCAAATGAGCATGGTGCAGTCGTCCTCACGCCGTGAGTGGAGGCATGTTTCGGTTGGCCTTTATGTTTATTGGTCAGCGTGGAAAACCGTTAGTGGCGGGGAACCCAACTAGACCTAGTGCATGCATGCATGTACGTTACAACAAGCGCCTGGAGAAGGGCCATGACAAATTTATCAGTATAGATCGAGAGCTCGGAAGTTCTGTTCCCGACTGACTTAATTGTCATCGTCACTTGGCCTTAACGAAAGCCCTGGTTGATTACTTATGAGACCAGAAGCCAGCATTTGCTTCTTATTTTCCTTGGAGCGTAGCGGACGCCGTCGTCTTTAAACATGCATCTGCCCACAACTCACGTACTGCACGAGGTAGGGTGGTCCCAGTCCTGGCAAGCTCCTTTTTCAGAGATGTATAACTGCCTACTAACTATGTAGCAGTAAGAATGTTTTGTTTTACTAATTTAGCGTCCATTATTTTACTCATCATAATCGTAGGACACAGTCCATCCACATATTCTATCGTATTGTCCACGGGAATCATTAGTGACATGGGAAAATAAGTAGTTCGCAGTTGAGGATGATAGATTGACCACCAAGTGCGACAAATTCAACCTTCGGTTCTACAGCCGGATGAGGCAGGGACAGCCATTCGCGTTGGAGGATGGCGTTCGTGGACCAGTGAACAGTAGTTTCGATTTCCTTCAGACAAATGCAAACTCAGCCGTTAAATAGATACAAGCGTCAAGAGTCCTCGGATCGCTGACCGTGAGAAGGGCTGTCAGTATGCGAGACCTCTAGAAGTGAGGCACTACCGGGGTGTTAAGGCTGATAAATTAAAACCCTAACGGCTGCGATCTTCCAGGCCTGGTTTCTCAGAAGATGCGCAAAGTCATGAGAAGGCAGAGTATATTATGTACAGAGGATTGGATAATAGTTAGGGGGAAGCTTTGACTTTCGGAACGCATGTCCAGCCGCGAGGTAGGCTAGGTGCAAAGTGATGTCTACCGGCAGCCACCACCTTGAGATCTTCGTCCAGACGAGTTGTGGCCAACCTACTAATGGGACTATTATAGTAAGGTGGGCATCTCATTCGACGGATTGAGGTCGTGACAGGAAGGCAAGGTGCGTGCAGTCGCTAGTAGTGAAAGGCGCACCTCCGTTTGCCCATGGCCCGAGGCACGTGGAAAACTGCCTTCGCGTGAGGTCCTATGCTCTGAGTGACCTAGTCTGTGGCGTCAAGTGTCAGGAGGGCGTCGGTCAGCAGTGACCACTACAGCTCTGTGTATGCTTTTAGGGGACATCTGTCATCGGCAGTACAGTAAATTCTCGATCTCATTAAGCATCAGCCGAAATTCGGAGGTGTTTTTCTTTTCGAAAAACTACTTAAGTAAGGTTGTCATATATTGAATATCAAGCAGCTTAAGCCCAAGATAAGTGAGTCATTTAAAGGTGCCGGCTTTTACACGAGCTTCTTTCCGACAGCCCGCAAAAATCATGGACTGTAAATTAGTGGCTACTTTAGTGATACGCATTTTTACTCATTGATTTTCAAATAACTTAGGGATCCAAATATATTTAAAAGAAAACATGCACCAAAGTATTATTTTTGCTGTGTTTGCCCGCGCGTGATGTCGGGGCAAGGCGTGTATGATCGCGAATGCGCCTTCACCCCGTTCTTTATTCTTAATGGCTGTCTTTCAGCCAGTGACCTTAAAGCCCCAGCATAAAGTCCCCTTGGACAACATAACTCTCACACGCGAAACAGTTTTCTTATCCTGAGCACATCTCCCGCCTTCTGTTTTGAATAAATAAAATTGGCGACGCAGCTTAACAAACCTGGCTTCATTATTACCTACATCGTCCTCTTTCTGGCCAAAAGGTGCTCCGAAACCCTCAAATGATTCGTGGTTACAATAGAAAAGGACGTTTGAGGATTGTATTCAACGTATTTCGATGTTGTCGCCTACCATTGCACTAGACATTACCTCGAAGTTGAAACTACTCCGGACACATGTCAGAGTGCTGGGACAGCGTTATTTCGATGCCCTTAAGTTACACGAGTCCGTTGATTTCCAAACAGCATTCCCAAAGCTCGAAACAATGTAAGGCGGAAAAGACAACATCTTCCTGAACCGCTATCAGTTTTGCCAGATGCATCAGTACTCCAATCAGTACATTTGTGATTGTATTACTAACCTTACTCTCGCTGTTCAGGACTGCCGATACACAGAGATCGCGGCAACCAAATTCAAGTAGAAGATGCCGGTGCAGCAGTTGCTTGTGAGCTTGTGGGTTGAAAAGGCTCGGTAGAAGATTTATCATGGGAGAAAGTCTGTGATATCATTCGTTATCAGGAGAGCGTACAGAAAAACCTCCAGCAGCTGCATCAATCAAATACTGGATTTATGTTCTTCTTTGAACCTGACTTGGCGATCTCCCTAGTCAACAAGGATGGGGTTTCGTCTAAACGGGAACTACCAGTGCCTTCAAAACAACCACCATCCTTCTACCGTTATGGTTAGCACCATATCCGTCGGTCAGACTGTAAGCACCAAAAGACGGTTTGTCGATTTTGTAAGAAAATGGGCCACACTGAACATGTTTGTTTTTCCAAAAAACGGACAACCATTAGCATGCACGCCACGTACCCTAATCCAGCTGAGGATAACGAGGCGATACGTTAAGGGTCTTCGGCAGAAAAACCGCTCCAGTCACCCAACACCGCCACACTTCCGGTTAATCACTATCCTGTGCAGTTTGAAATTGACCCTGGTTCAGTTGTTACTGTCATCAACGAGGCTTCTCTTCAAAAAATTTCCCATCTCCTTTCGGATTGCTCCACTTTTCGTGGTTAAACTGGACAGGGCGTAGCCATTCAAGGAGTCTTTACGGCGGAAGTTGAGCATGATGGTGAACTCCATTACTTGCCGGTTCACGTTGTCATGGAAGCCAACAACCAGAGCTCCTTGGACGGAACTGGATAAAATGTGGGCCTTCGGTGCTATCCTACGTACATCGAATTGGGGTTAACCGCTCTCTAAATTCTTGAGTAATGAATCATGAAGAACTTTTTCGGGATGATTCTACTACGCACTACCGCGGTCCACCTGTTAAATTATATTTTCAAGCAGAATTTCAGCCCCGCTTCTTCAAAGCCTGTTCAGTCCCCTATGCAGTAGTACCGAAGTTTGAAGAAAAGTTAGATCTCCTACAGAAAGTTGACATTATTGAACCCAGACAGTATTCGGCATGGGTAGCCTCAACAGTTCCTGTTATTAAATCCGACGGTCCCGTGCATATTTGTAATGACTACAAGCTAACTATAAATTCAGCAAACAAAATAAATCCCTACCCTCTCCCACGCATCGAAGACATATATGCATCCGTTTCAGGCGGTCAACAATTTAGAACTTTGGACTTGAAGACCGCCTACAACCAGGTCGTCCTCATTATACGGAATCCGAAGACGCCACCACTTTCAATACACGCCGAGATTTATTTCGATACAAAAGAATAGGGTTTGGAGAAAGTTCTGCCCCCGGTTTATTTAAATGCTTAATGGATAACCTCGTAAAGGACATATCTCACGTTTGCGCATATCTTTATGACATACTAGCGCGGAAGCCCGGCTTCACCTTGGCTTCCTTACCAATAACTGCTCTTTTATTAAGGAAAAAAAGGTAATTGTCCTCTGCAGTAAAACCTTTTGAAACAATTAATACGTGCGAAGGATAAGCAAATAGTAATGAAGAACAGTATAGAAAGACGCAGAACTGTAATTGTGGCAACGAAGCGAGTGACGTACGTAACCACTAAGGATAAACGTGGAAGACTTCAAGGGGGAACAGTAAGGAAGACACATGTAAAAGTAAAAAATGGGAGGGACGGAGGGAGGGTAAAACGGCGAGGGAGAAACAAAAAGAGCCGAATTTTGAGTGACTGAGGAATTTCAGGAGGGATGGTCTTAAGGAGGATATTAAGAGGAACCGTAAGTAAGCGGAAGATATAAACGTTAGACCAATGCTTCATGGTAAACAACATTCTTCGAAATCCGGTAGGGTGCCCAGACGTATAAATTCCGTTTTGAACCAACTCGAAATATGGCAAAAGAGAGTTGGCCGTGGGAAAAAGCACGATCCTTCAAGGTGTAATCCAGCCACCATGAAGGTTTGACCTTGGGACTTGCTGATGGACATTGTAAAGCAAACCTTCACGGGAAACTGCAGACGCCGGAAACGGAAGGTGGTATCGGACGGGATGATGGGAGCGCGAAGAATGTAAGCAATATCTCCTTTCGCACAACCGGTAATAATGGTGGCCTCTATCAGGTAGCTCATCGGACGCTGGACAGTCAACCTAGGGCCATTGCATAGCCGTGGTGCGTCCAGATTTCGCATGAGCATAATAGGCGTGCCAACTTTCAGAATCAGTTTATGGGAAGGGAAGCCAGATGTTTTCAAATTGTTTAGGTAATTAATGCAAACTTTGAGATCAACTGTTGTATCGTAGGATTTGTACATTTTTTCCACACCTGGCAGAATGTGGGTTAGTCTCGCGGTAATGGCATTGACGGATTTCTTTGTAGGGGCCAGAATTCCGCGTTTGCAGAGCCACTCAGCGTCGAATAAATTGGTTTGTAAGTTTGGGTAAACTTCTTCTCTAAGGTCTTCGGCACTGCATACCAAATTTGCAACAAAAGCAAGGGGGATGCGTCCGGTTGCATCGGTTTCGATTTTACCTTCACCAATCTTAAAGATATCAGTGGAGAACTCGCCGGGCTCATGGTAGGCATTGAGATGAACTCTCATATTGGTTGTGAGATCCTATGGCTTTAAAGTAGACCATAAAAGTGAATATTTAAGGCAGGACTTTACCTGATAAAACCATTATGGTACCACCAAACGGAGAGGTCTTGTCTGTGATATCACGCAGAGCTCTATCTAGCGCTTCCAGTGCAATTCTGTTTGCCATTGCGCACTCGTCCCAAGTTATTGCTGAGCATCGCTTCAGCAATTCAGCTGAACCACAGCCTCTGCTTATTTGGCATGTTGCAGTACCATCGTCAGCTAACCTAAGGGGAAACTTGAAGGTACTGTGAGCAGTTCTGCCGCCAGGAAGCAACGTCACTGCAACACCAGCCGATGCGACAGCTGAAAAGGTTTTGCCGTCTTTGCGCAGTTCGGCAACGAGCAACTTGAGGACGAAAGTTTTGCCAGTTCCACCAGGAGCACCCAAAAAGAAAAAGTGATCACTATTACTGCGACGATGGACACTGTCAAGAATAGTGCTGAATGCGTGCAGTTGGTCGACCAGTAACCTAGGTTTACTCAGAGCAACGTAGGCTGCCAGCTCGGTAAAATTGTAGCAAAGCTCACGCTGCAGTCCAGTGGGGAGCTGATTTTCATCGTTCCTGTCTAGCAGAGGGAATCCGTATGTATGAAGTTGCCCACAACCCATGCCAACCAAGATGTCCTCAGTGGAAATTAGGGCCATGTTGAAGATGGCGGAAATAAATTCGATGTCAGCATCGCAATTTTGCAACTGCAGCTGAAGCCGGTAGTCTTCAGTCATATCATTTCTGAACTTTAACCACAGGCCGCAAAGGTAGGCCAACTCACAACTCCTAATCAACAAACCAAGGAGGCGCCGTAGTTGGTGTGGAGTGTTAGTAATAACAGCCACAGCATAGATATTCTCCCCATGATTGTCATTTTCAAGTAAACCGCGCATCATGCTGTCTACTCTGTAAATTGAACACAAAGGACCGTCCACCGTTCTGAGATCTTGAAAAGATTTTGGACCCCGAACGTCGTGAAGATGCATTCGTAAGAAGAAACACTCTTGCTCAGATGGATAAATATTGTAAATCCGAACCAGTTTAATATCGCATTTGATTCCTGAATGTCCTTCAACCGCTATTCCTTTCTTTCGCCGGGCCCACGTGTGCTGTTTTCAAGTGTAGTAGGAGGGGACATCAAAATAAATAAAAAATCGTCCGGGCAAATAAATCTTGCTGGCACAATTTGAAGAAAGTAGTCAAGGTTGGTTCGCTGGGATTTTGAAGCTGATCCGCTTAGGATTACTCCGTAAAGTAAATCCGTTGACCGTTTCCAAGGTGGACGCTTAAATGTTCAAGGGCCGGAACTCGGTTTTGGATATCAAAACCAAAGGTTCTCCAGAAAACCTCAGTCTGAGTTGTGGCAATGAACCGCTTGGGATACTTCTTGGTGCATTTCTCATCCTTCATGCAAGAGCTGCTTGGGTTCAGCTCACCACATGGACCGTGCACCCTCTGCGTTTTGCCTGTTGCAAACAGAACAGGGTCAGCCGCCAGGTCAGCCAACTCTGCACATACGAGTTTTTCAATATCAGAACAATGCAGTTTTTCCTGCTCCAGAACCAAATGTGTGCGTAAGGCAATCCTCTCTTTTACCACTCGACATTGTACATGTGACATCGACCCTCACCGAAAATTTTTCATTAAGTGATGAATTTCATCATGCTTTCCAACTCCGGCTGAAATACCCGTGCCGACAAGTCATGGCGATCCCTGGCCATTTGACCGGGGAACAGTGCCGCAAAAAATTCATGCCAAGATAAGTTGCATGGGGTGAATGTAATAAATAGATCTGGGCGTCAAAAACGCCTAACGTAAACCAAATCATCGTGAGTTTTCGCATGCATATAGCAAGGTGACCCAGTGTGGCTTGAGGGCAAGATGAGAAGTTGACCGCGACCAATATTACCACCTTTATTAAGGACATTGTCCATGAGGTATATGTAATTGTCCGCACGAAGCTCTTTCTGGGAACTTTTTTTTGGTTTTTAGTGGTAATTTAGCCAAACGAAAAAACAGATTGGATAAGTATGGTTAATTTCAAAAAACTACATAGGAATATTCTCAGAAAAAGTTGAATTTGTTTTTTTTGTTTGATTCTTGCATTAGTTATTTGGGGTCACGTCTATTGATGCAAGCCGCAAAACAAACCACCACTGTAAATTCAAGTCGTGGACACTTAAGTGTGCAATGGCTGGAGGCAGCGGATTCAGTCCTTGCTGCGTCGGCAGCAGGGGGGAAGGGGATAGTGGTCCATGTGGCCGCGGCCTCATGGGGGTCAGCGTGGAAGGAGGCAAAAGGGATTAGAGTCAGCGGCGGACAGGCACGCGCTTTTGTAAAAGGGATTCATGACAGAGGCCTTTGGAGAAGTTGGCTGGTGCTCGGTTGACAACCTGAAAGGCTTCGTTAGTATCGACTTGATGATTCATATCGACAAGATGTGCGAGAATAGAACTCGAGATCGATCTAGTTTCACCCTTACTTACAGGGGTATTCATTTATATCGACCCCTGTATGCATTTATATAGACCCCTGTATGCATTTATATAGACCCCTGTATGCATTTATATGGACCCCTGTTTTCATTTATATAGACCCCTGTATGCATTTATATAGACCCCTGTATACATTTATATAGACCCCTGTATGCATTTATATAGACCCCTGTATGCATTTATATAGACCCCTGAATGCATTGATATGGACCCCTGTATGCATTGTAATATTTTTTTCAGGCACCAAGGCAATTGCATTCGCATAAATTCGCCGGATGTTTATAAGTGTGGGTGTATTTCTTTCTACAGGAACCAATGACAACCGCTTTCTCGAGTGATTGATGTTTTTCATGATTCTTGAAATGGTGGACTGTGACGTTGGCACATGCAGCATCCCCAATTCCTGAACGATTTCTCTCGCGGTCATCTCGTTTTGAGCATTGACCATTTCAGCAACAAGCTGCTTAGTTGTTTCCGATGTTTGTTTCGTCCTTCTCTTCTCATAAGAGGTTTTGAAATCTCGCTCTTCATTTTCACTCCTGCTCAGGTTTTTTGCAATTTTTTTTTTGACTGTCGAATAAGACAAATTGATTGTCTCGCTAATCCTCTTCAGAGGGATTTCCTGCTCAATATTTCGCCTCACTTGAGTACTCAGGTTTTCGTTATCGTATTATTTTTTGCTCGTGGCATTCCTAAGTGTAAGAGGGCTTTATTCAACAAGTCACAAGGACAGTGGGGCTTGCGGGCTTTTTTAGCTTCTCGAGTCCGGCGTATTTATAGGGCTGCCGCCTTTCCAGAATGTTCCTGGCGTATGGTGCCCGGGCGGCCCTTCTGGAAGCTCCTGATTTGTGGCCACTACCCCAGCAGTGTGGGCAGCCCTCAGGTTTGATGGAAACACGACATGGGCGGCTTGAATACGGGCGCGAACCAGCGGGAGCGGCTTGACTGCGTGTATCACCCAGGTGGCCTGTACTTTTCACCATCGATATTGACTGCACGGCAGGTTCCGCCTCCGTAACACTATAAATGCATACAGAGGTCTATATAAATGCATACAGGGGTCTATATAAATGAATACCCCTGTAAAATCAGGGTGAACAACTTAAAATCAGAAAGCGTTCCCACACATGTACGTGGCACAACTATATACTACAATGTGCTTCGATCAAATTAGATAAAATAGCCTTGTGGTACAATGAGCCCACATAGGTAGGGAATGAAAAATCAGGTAGACTGGAAGAGGAAGGAAAAGCATTGGTAGAAAAATGGAAAGAGATATAAAAGGGTGGTGTGCGGAAGATGAACAATAGAATAATGGTGAAAAGAAGGATGGCAAATAGTATAAAGAATAAGAGTGGGAGGAGAGGAGCTAGGGAGTTGGGAATAGGGAGAAGAAAAGGAGGGTTTTGGGAGACAAATTGACAACAGTAGGGGCAGAACGATCTGAGTGCGGGGAAGGGACTCAAAAGGAGACAAATAGGACAATTAGAGCGAACGAAGTAGAGAAAGACTTGATTGAATGCAAAGAGGGCCACCTGGTGGTTGTGGTGGATAAGGGAGTGAGTGACGGGACTGTGTCGATTAAGTTTCTAGGTTTAAAAAATTATTTTTCACTCCAATGTGAAAAGGTAGAGCTACCGAATTGCTTTAATAGTTGTTGTTTTTATTTGCAATATTTTTTCATGTGTTTTGAAGCAGTTCCTGTGTAGACTAAGCGATCTATTGTGCTAAATTTCAAACAAAAACTCTTAAAACTAAAAGATAATAGACGATGTCTTTTGATTGGGTTGCACAGGGCGCCTAGAAAAGAGTGGCACATCACGGCTTGACTTTCAAACACCCACCCCCGTGGAGACGGTTACAAACCGGCGTAACTGCTGTTTTCGTTGAAAGATAATAAAATCTTTTTCAAGAGCACTGACACGGGACTTTATACTTACCTGTGGAACACATAAAATGCGGATAGACTATATTTAGCAATTCTTTTCCAGACATGGGGAAAAACAAATGGCATCCGCGAGGCAGATAAAAGCGTCTGCAATTGTTATTGTCTACGCACTCAAGTTGCTATCTTGATGCGGTGATCGAATCAATAATTATTTTACTATTGACAGGGTCTTTGGAAATATATTTCGGATTTGTGCCATGACGAGATAATAGTTTTTTTTGTTTCGAAACTCCTGAATAAATAATTCTCCCTTTGGAGCTTGCAGATATTTGTCAGCAGAATAATAATATAAACCATACCTGCTCACTGCAAGCCCTTTTACGTGCAAAATCGCATTTCGCCACTGCATACTGCGTGTTCCGTAGGCAACTTTCAGCAATCAGATTGTCTTACGTTGTCCAAAGAGACCATTTCAGACAGTAACGATTATAGCTGTAGACGCACTGCGTCGTTAAGTCAGCCTCTGATCAATTCCTTCGAATTTTACGTTGGAAGTCGTTGTAGCAGTTGCAGGTTTTATCTGTAAAAATTATGTTTATTGAAGTTGGCCGACAAAAAAGCCCCTGAGTGCATGCAGACCTATTCTAATCAGAAGCTAGTCACCATATTATGATGCGGATAAACTTTAGTCAGTGGTCGGCCGTGCTTATATTGACCTGCTGTAGGATCTGGGGCGTACAACTTTGACCCGGTTGTACAGGCGGCCTTCGTCTCATTTGCAGAAAGGGGATTCATTCATGTGCTCTTGCATAAACGTGAACCTATTTTAAAGCTAGATCAAAAACCTGAAATTATCCCGGGCATTTTTAGGATTCTAAGGTGTGTGAGTTGGTTTAACGGTATTGCATACTCACGATGCACATACGGGTGTCTCCCTTTATCTTCCCTCGCCCGTCTATGTTCGGTGTCATGACAGAGTCAATGAGATCAGAGGCGGGGCCAACCGCAGTTGGAACAAAAGTCTAAACTTAAGCAAAATTTGGGAAGTCAAGTTGGCAAACACAGTGCTTTCAGCAAATCATAATGAGGCCACACATTTGCAGGGATAATTAAAACTGTACAGTTAGACAGGGTTAATAAATGTTATCTGATTACACTTCATCGGCTACGCGTCGCCCGCATGACGGATTCAGCGTGTAGAGGTTCTTCTATTGGGGGAGGGGGTTAAGGGAGGGAATTGGGTTGGGTCGTGGGCGTTGATCAGAGGTCAGATATGGTGAGGAATAATTGTTGCAATTTGCACAAAGCAATCGACTGTCTGAGCGAGCTGGTCAGACGACGCCTGAGGTCCGCAATCACAAACGCTTTCGCAGCGGCGAACTTACGGGTGCTCTTAACGAGCTCTCGCCTCCTACGGTTGGGAGCTAAAGACCGACTCCCGTTGAAGGCCACATCTATGTGCATTTACGCTTTCACTTGCTCCTGTGGAGCGGGATACATCGGCCGAACAAAGAGGCGTCGTCGGACCAGCTCGCTCAGACAGTCGATTGCTTTGTGCAAATTGCAGCAATTATTCCTCCGTGTATGTGACCGCTGATCAACGCCTACAACCTAACTCAATTCCCTCCATTACCCCCTTTCCCCCTTCCCCAACACGAGAACATCTGCACGCCGACCCCGCCATGCGGCCGACACGTAAACGATGAAGTGTAATCAGATAACATTTATTAACCATGTCTAACTGTACAGTTTTAATTATCCCTGCAAATGTGTGGCCCGATGATGATTTGCTATAAAACTGTGTTTGCCAACTTGACTTCTCAAATCAACGTGGGAATATTTGCAGAATTAACCATAATTTTTTCCAAAATTTCCGTCGACTTTAGCGCAAACACACTGTTATTTCCAGTGCAACACGTTGTCACGTCCACACAAGGAACGTGGGGCGGCTATTTAATCTTTCCGAACCCAGTCACTATTCCCCCATTAATCCGTAAATCTCAAACAAAACAGTCAGGCCAATGCAGCTCTCGATTTAATTTTTGCCAAATTTACCTTAAAATGCCATAATATCATTATCCTGATCACGGACGGAACTAATGATATCGCGCTGTGGAGTAGAAAAATCAGTCGCCAGAGAAAGAACTTTATTCGCTAACAGCAGGTAGGTCGTGTTTGCGCATGTGGCCTAGAAGAACCATGCGATGCGTGAGGACAGTGGGGGTGGCAGTATTGGTTGTTTTTGGGCGTTCCAGGCACGGGTTTGCTAGTCTCTGTGCAATGGATTCGCAAGTGACCGACCAAGCAGATGCGTGTGGTTAATGTGCGATCGCAATGAGGGCAAGTTAGGCTCAAGTCCCCAGTGGAATTGGGGTGAGGTCGGTTAAGCTGATGAAGGTGGTGACAGAATGGGATGTGTCGGAGGGGATGGAGGAAGTTAGATTGTGGTTGGCGAAGGAGTAATCGTTGACTGTAGTGGTTTCCCCCAAGCCAAAAGTCAGGTAAGACCGATTTGGTTGGACAGTATACTGTAAGAAAGGAGCTAAGAAAAAGCTCATCAGAAGATAGCTACTCATAATACAAAAGCTGGTTGCTATGTATGATTTGGGCCTGTGCACACGGGTTACGGGATCCGTGGATATATAGTCAACGAAATAGTCCGGCCGGCTAATAGAAGATGAACGTATCCTTGCGGTTATAAGCTAGTAGCTAAGATACGTAGGACGCCAGATGCGAGAAATAGTGTATTCTGTGAAGCGGAAGTGAAGAATAAGTTAGAGGAAATTTTGCAGCTGAAAGAGGGCCTGCTCGAGTCCCAAGTACTGCGTCCAAAGTGTGAGAGACTGGAAGGTGATTGTCCAGACCGGATTGAGGTAGGTCGACAATTGTGCGTGCGCTCGCGCTAACAGTCGCGAGAGGCTAGATTTTGTGTGTTGCACGCCAATTTGTTACAGTATAAGCACCCGGGAGGCTCTGTAAGCAATTATCATGTTATAACCTAGTGTGTTCCTGTTTCAACACAGGTTTTATATCCCAGTTACGTGTTAGGAAGAAAAGGCCGAACAGGACAGCTGATATTACTTTGCTGTCAGTTGTACTAGTACATCAGCTCTGTTTCCTGTGTGTCCAGCAGCTTGTCCTCTGTGGTCGGTCTCGTCTCATGGGCAGCGTTATAGGAGTTAAGGCTAAGACGATTAACCCTAACAGCTACAATCTTCGAGGCCCGGTTCCTTGGAAGATTAGAGAAGTCTTGGGAAGGCCATATCGTTAGGAATAGTTGATTCTGCAGAAGGGCAGAAGAGAAGGTTGTGAGAAAGTTGATTATCGGACACATGTCCGGCCGCGAGGCGGGCCAGTTCCGAGGTGCAGTCTTGGGAGCAGACATTCGAGCCGCCAGGTTTGGCTGCAACCGTGAAGGTCATTGATTGGACTACGCGTGGGTGAACCGGCATGGACGACTTAGTAAGTGCGTCAGTGCGTCTGGCGATAGCATCGGCCTAGAGCGTTGTCCAGACCGATTGAGGTCAAGCCACTGTGGGTTGAGGACAGAATGGGCGAGACATTGTGCGCACGCTTGGGTGCACCTCAGTTGCGCGTCGGTTTCGTCTGGCAACAGTGGCAGCAAGGTCCACTACGGCGTCTCCAAAAACAGAGTCCCGTTCTGCTCACAGCCTCGTTATTTATGGGGCAGTAGTCATTGCTGCCCATTGGCTCCCCATTAATGACTGTGCGCGCTCGCTAACGCGTCTGTGCATCTGTCCTCCGCGTAACCTCACTGATAGCAGCAACTCGGCCCCGGGGCTGTCTCGCTCGCACGTGCCTCCTTTGTCCTCGCCTAACGTCCACCCCTTGAAGGTCGCGCACCTTTGGCCGGCGTGACCTCGGGAGGTCTGTCTATCTGGATGACGTGCTTGGTCATCCTAACATGTCACTTGCTATTTTTTAAAACGACTGAATGTGTCCGTCATTGAACTTCTAAGATCACAGCGCATATGAGCATTCGCTCTGTATCCGCCAGCAGCCAAACAGGAGATGACGGACATGGATTGGCTGTTACCAAGACACGGGTGGCTCTAACAGCGAATCAACCAGACGTGTGAGGATAACAAAGCGACGGCGGCGGCGATGGCGGGAGTGGCAAAGGGCAATGCTTAGCAGTCATTGGTTATGTGGTGAAATTCCACCATAGAGCCGGGTTAGAAGGAGAGCCGCTAAAGAGGGTAGCTAAGCGAATAACGGGAAATTGTGCTACGCAGCCGCCTTTATGGCATTCTAACCGAATGAGATTTGGGGCGCCCTTAAGCAATCCCTTTAACTCTGTGCGACACGCGTACATGTGCTGGTTAGATTTATTAACTGTTGCGCCTGCGTCCTATTCCGGTCATCTCAAAATTGAACCAAGGTGGACGATGGATTAGACAGTGTGTTAGGTGCTGCACATATCTGTCTCACCAGGTAGTAGTCTGTGTTTGCACACTGGTGCCACGTCCTCCGCGTCACGCCAGACATGACGTCTTGTGATTGCATGTCTCGACCTATCTATTGGACGGCTACTGACTTCACCAGTAGCCTCAATTAGTAGGCTGACCTCAATCTGTCCAATGACATGCTTCCTTTAGTAGGCTAGCCTCAATCAGTAGGTTGGCCTCAATCCATCTGGTTATTGGGTCTCCAGGTCAACTCACAAGGACCTCAATGGGGTGACTGTCGTCAGGCCCGCACTTCGGGTCAAGCCACCTTGACGGACGAACGGACAGACGGCCCGAGACTCAAACACCCTTTTCCCTATTCTCCATTCCTTCTGAATAGAATAACATTTCCCTACCACTCTGGCCTTCCCATGACTCCTAAGAAGCCTGGCTTGAGGATGGTAGGGACCAGTGTTTACTCTATTAACCTTACTTCATCGGAAACTTCACCTATAAGTCGTGACCCACAGCCAGCCATGCTGTCCAACTTCCGTGTTCAACGCCAACTACGTCAAGGTCATGCAACTTCGCAGAGAGCGTTATCAGACTCGCTGACCTGCAGACACTCGACAGACTTCCAGACACACACACACCCATGGGTCCGGACAGTCACGATCGCCTATGCGGCACTCGAACACACTACCCTTTGGCCGACGCCCCATGAACCACCCGATAGGACACATACAAACTGAAGAAGATTTTAACCTTCCCTTTAATTCTACTAAACCCGGTCTTGCTCGTGTTTAAAGCAACGTTTCCCTGGTGCAAATTTAAATATGGCAATAACAGCAAAATGATTTATTGGATCCATATCATTTCGAGAGAGCTCATCAGTTGCTGCCTCCCATTACTTAATGTGAATCACAAAAGAGAAGATACACAATGAATTCATACAGAAAAATCGATATAAACACAATGTCATAAGAAGTTGCCAAGTGGCTAATCAATAACATGAGAAGTTCAAACGCTATGGTCAGCAAAAATGACAGGGAAAAAACATCTGAGGTAACAACTTGGGTGGAAAAATGTATAAACAGGGAGCCAATGTTACCAAGGCAAAGTTAGGTTCACTACATGCTCCAACTGTTTACGTAGGTCGGGTTTGACCCGCCGTATGTAGGCTGCATTCAGGTAGCGTAAAGTGCGAGTTGTTCGTGCTCGAACAAGTACTCGGAAGGACGTTTTGAGTTCAACAGAATAGCCTGAAGAAGAAGATGCGATCACTGGAACAAGGACTTTATTTTCCTGACGTTTCGGATTCCGTTGGGAATCCTTAGTCATAGGTAATCGTAAGCAGGTCTGAGACATGCGCAGATAAGGGGTCTAACAGATGTTCAGTTATTGATGACCAGGGAATTCTGTTTTCTTGTTTCATTAGCCAGCTAGGTAAATGTTCCTTAGCGCTGGTGGCCAATTGCCTCTGTGTTCGCCCAATGTACTTGCATCCGCATGTGCATGTAAATTCATAAATGCAGTTTGAAGTGGCGTGCACCGGCATGGCATCCTTCGCATGAGGAACTGGTAAAGGCTTCGTTGGATTGCAAATTATCAGATCGGCAGCATAGTACGTCCTTTCAATGGCATTGAGAGGGCGTCGTTTGATGGGGTTTAGTATGTTATCGCCCTTACATGGTAAGGAAATGAAGACGGGCTTGTTTGTGTTTATATCGATTTTACTGAATGAATTCATTGTGTATCTTCTCTTTTGTGATTCACGTTAAGTAATGAGAGGCGGCAACTGACGAGCTCTCTCGAAATGATATTGATCCAATAAACCATTTGCTGTTATTGCCATATTATTCGTGTCTCATCCTCTGTCATGCGCTGCTGGACGCAGGCAACACTACCTCTGGCTTCGCCAGTGGCCTGAAACAGAAACTCGGGTTCGGTGCATATTCAACCCTTAATCTGATCCCCTCTGTCTTCTCCTAGAACCTAGCTGGTAACTAGTGGAACGTCCCGCATTAGAGATTGGTCGCTAAACGTGGGGGTTCTCGGACCTGAAGTATGTGCAATCGCGAAACACCCACAGTAGCTCCATTGTCAGTGCGTGGAGCGCTGATTTGTAGGATACGAAGTAAAGTCTGAGGTAATCGAAAATACAACTATCCCAACAGTTAAAAACCAGTAGATAAGAAAATAAGACGTGGGAGGCCAGCGTTAGGAATGATGTAATTGGGTGCAGAAGGTGGAGAGTATAGGTAAGGGGAAATTGATTCTCGGACGAGTGCGGTCCAGTCGTGAGCGAACCAGGTCCAGTGTCTGCAGGCCGATGCTGAAGTCACCGAGTCTGGGAGTGCGGAAACGTAGGCAGTAACCGCAATAAGGTCCTTTGTGAACAGGCCTTGAAAGGAGCCTGGTCATTTAGGACAGACGGAGAGTGAAAACGTGTCCTCAAACATAATTGGCCTTTGACACGCTCTGATGCGTAGGCGCTTAGTGGCTGCGAGAGATAAACATGCGGCTTACCCCCGAGGTGGGCAAGGAACGGAATCATTTGACTTCATGCATGGCTTAGCATGCGAGGTCACTAAAAATGCCTGGCACGGCGACTGGCCGCACTTTAGGATGGTCACCGTTAACCTTCCATAATACTGTAGTGTTTGTTTCTGCCAGACATCCACGTAACTCTTGACGTCACGGACAAGATCACTCAAAGCAGGACCTTGCACGAATGTACTTTTCGACCTGCCTCTGACCAGACGCAACCTAGCGCACGAGACTTAGACCACCCACGCCAGTGTCTACCTTCATGCGGTCCAACCAATCACCATCAAGACCGCGAGACAGAGAGAGGATTCGGCAGCCGCCCCCGATTACTGACGCTAGAACTCACTTGGCATTCTGCCCCCTCGCGAGGCGGACGCGCCGCCGCTGCTTTCACTCATGGCTCTCACGGTCGAAGGCACGCCAGACCGAGTCAACCTTCCTATGAACTGTTCACCAACTCATTCTGTAAATAATATATTGTTCCTACTACTCTGGACTTCCTAGGCTTCCCTCATCTCCTAAGGAACCGTACCTGGAAGATCGCAGCTGTTAGGTTTAAATCCTAGTAGCCTTAACACCACTTCGATAATACCGATTGTTTGAAACTGCTGCCTATTGGTTACGGGCTCGTGGCAATCGCATCAGTAAACAGGGAAAACCCTTGCCTCTGCGATCTTCACGCTCAGTTCCGTGAGGAAGGAGAAGAAATGGGACTTCAGGTGGGGAGAATAGTATATTTTGTACAGAACTACTGGAGAATAGGTTAGAAGAAGTTGGCAGTTGAGCGAGCGCGCGTCCACAACCGAGAGGGACGGCATCCGAAATGTGAGAGCGTGGCAGCCTTGAAAGTGATTGGCCTGACCGGATCGGGGTAGACAGGCGCTAGTGCTTACGCATTTGCTATCAGCCGGGATCGGTTGACCGTTGCATGCGGAAGTGGGTCATTATAGCCACTTAAGTCAACTATCCCCCTAAAAGCGGGGGGCTGAATTTGAATGCTAGTCGAGAGACTGCTGCATTCTGCAGATGACTTATACTGAATAATTTAGCGCAAGTTGACAGCCCAACAGGAGGCGCCTATCCGCAAATGCAGGCGTCAGAGAGCGGGAGTGTGTCTGCGCCACTCTTGAAGTTGATTGGTTGATTTGAATAGCTGTATTTGATGAAAAGCAGACGTGATAGGTGTACCATTTTAGCGCCTGTGAGTATCAACTTAAGGACTGTCGCTGGTGCATGCTAATAATTATGCACCGGGTTTTGAAATATACAGCCTTTGTCGGTACTTGGGCCAAAGTGCTAGAGAAGAGAACCTTAGATAAAAACAGCACGATCTGCTGTTGGAAATTCGTCTGTGGTGAGAAGTATAAAAACCTTAGGAAAAATGTCAGTTATGACTGGAAATATGTCTTTAAAGTCCCTAAAGCAGACCGCTTAGGTCAGACACAATCATCTAGATGTTGAACCGGAACAGGGATAAGTGGTCATTTCCGCCTTATTAGCCATCATCAGCAAGCCTTACTCAATCCCGAGTTTTGCAATTCCACAGTGGTTAGGTAGTTAGACATCTAACCGCGAATTGCAAGGAATTGGATTTGATGTGCTGCAGGGGGCATGCCCTAAAAGGCACTTTAACTCCATCCAAGCTCGAATAAATAAAAATCCTATTGCATTGATCGCGCTTTCATCTTCTTTGCAGATGATAGTTTATTCAATAACTGTTGACAAAAGTAGCTTATGTAGTGCACTTCATATACCCCTACTCCCAGTACTTTACCCAACGGAAACGGTGATTATAGGGTATTTGGAGATGGGGAAATAGGATAGGCAGGGAAGGAAAGTTTTGTAGAAATAAATGGAAAGTGGAAAAATGTAGTTGAATTTGCTTCCCGCGGCTGCTGGAAGTAAGTTGTTCCGTGTGTAAATTAGAGGTGCGCCCGGTGTTTCGCGCTGCGGACTATAATAAGCTAACTCCTAAACTGTAAGTTGGACCTCAGGTAAGTTGAAGTTAATGACCTCCTGACCACCAATTCTATTGTTCAGGAATTTTAAGAAACCTGTAATTTGATAATCAGGTTTTCCGCAAAACGTTAAACGATAATACAGATTGATTAAATCTACAGATTTAATCAACAACATGTCTAAATACAACAAAATAAAAATGCATATAGCAGTTACTAAAGTATATTCCACTGCATATCCTAATTCCCAACCAATAAAACCCTATAACCACCATTTTCGTAGGACAAAATGCTGGTACTAAGGGTTAATGACGTGCGCTACATAAACGTTTGTTACCTTATTGTTATTTGGTGTGTGTATTCCACAAATTAATCGAAAAGTCCCATCGAAAAGGCCCAAAAGTCAAAGGCTCGTTGACATGGCAGACATTTTGGTGATAATAAACATAGTAAACTAAATCCAACTTGTTTTTTGAATGTTTTAAGAAAATTTCGTAGACTATGTTGAATTTGCTTAAACTGGCAGTGTCTGCTAATGGCATATTGATTTTAAATGAAGATTAAATTCAATTACTTGTTAGGTGAAACAATAAGTTGCCCCAGGCCATGACCGCTTGCTTCATGGGGGCTCAAGTAAGTGTCTGTTTCCTCTCGGAATCTGCCAAACATAGTTTTATTATCAATGAGGGAAAATATTAGAAATATGTGGAGGTCATAGTACACAAATTACTGCTTTTAGACCTAAAGAGAAGAAACTTTACAACCGGCAAAGGTAATATTCATTTTACCAAAAATACAACTGAGTACAAAGTACACTAGAATAACTCTTACCCTGAAATGGAAGGGATTTTACAAGATTCATGGAATAAAAAGAAAGCTTGTGAACTTGATTGGCCAAAACTTTGCTTCGGTCAGTCAAAGATCACCATGGAAACCACTCTAATCTTTTAGATTGGCGATTAAATTTAAGCTTGGATTCAGCTCAAAATGATTTCTCTCTTGCCCATGGGCTTGAAATATAAGACTGAAATTCTGACTCCTTATCGTATGCTGTTCCATAAACATTATGGAAGTCATTAAGTAAACTGAAGACGCTATTAATTCATGTTGTAACGCAAAGATTGCTACCGTTCTTGCATTGTTGACAGATGCTGAGGAAAGGGAATTAAAGTAAGTAGAAGTGAATGGTGGGTACGATATTTCACGATAAAATGAGTTACCCAAAATGTGTACTTCACAGTCAGTGCCTCAGAGCTGCTAGTACTAGACTTTTAAATAGTTATCTAAAAACTGTTATGTTGGCTTTTTGTATAGAAATGAATTGAAGAAGCTTGCATGCTTATTTATTTTTGCAAAAGCTCCCCGTTGCCGAAAGTGAAAGAGAGCCTCAAAACTATGCATTTTCAAATTTGGCCTTTATTTATATTCTAAAGGAAATTTCTCATCACTGCTATGGAAGTTTACTGGCGGATGGTTCCGTTCACCTATTGCGTGCCAACTTCGTCATGCAAGGCAGGATAATCCGATGCTGGAAATTACCGAACAAAAGATGGAGGATTCAAAATTAATGCTAAAAAGCAGGCAAGATTGCAGCTTTTAAGATGAAAATGCGTGTAAAATTAGCCTTCTAAAACAGCGATAACAGTTGAAAAACAGAACAGCAAGACCTAAGATGTAAGCAGATGGTGGTGGAAAAAGACAAAACAGCGACTCTTGTTTAAAGTAGCCGGGAAACTGTAGTCACATTTGAAAGGCATGTTCCAGAAAACAGTTGAGGGGAAAGTAATTTCATCAGCTGGAACAAAGTTTTTTTGTGTCTGAATTTGCAGATTCACAGTGATAAGGATGAGTTGCACGGCCACCTAAATAAGCATGAGACCAGGAATCACACGCAGCCAAAGTACAGAGAAAATAAGTTTAGCTTTATTGTTATGTTTAGAGTTGCGTTTCCTTTCGGGTTTAAGGTTAAATATATGATTAACGCCGACGAAGTGTAAAGTTTTGTTTAGAGTCAGTGTTAAAATTAAGGCTACAGGCTGCGTTTTCTCAAAGATATCTGGTGTTACAAAATCTCTTATCTTAGGACCTTCTCGGTTTGAAAAAATCGGACCGTTAACTATGTCTGCGGACATAATGAAATGCAGGTCAATGCGATGGAACGGGCGGCCAACGAGTGTGGGGTGTGAAACAAGCAACGACGACACAGCGATAGCTGCAGCATCGCTGGCAGTCACCCGGGAGTGGAATTGCTCAGGCTCTGCAGATGGGTGGACAACACAACCACGCGAAAGGTCTGACCTCTAATAAGCCCCTGCCGGTGAACGCTCTTCCTTTCCTGACCCATCACCACCTCCAATTACCTCTGCCACAATCACCGTCAATAGCACTTCCGACGCTCCATCATCCATGACCCTCAATATCAGCAATACAGACTCGAAGTCAATCAGTCGTCATTGCGGCCCCGCCTTCATAGCTCACATCGGCCTGGTCGGTTACTTGCGAATTGATCACACAGAGATACCCACGAACCAGTGCCAGGTGCTCGGAGCTACGCTCACTGCACCTGTCTCCGTTGTCTGAATTGCCCATAGCCACCGCATGGGCCTTCTCAGCAACATGCGCCTGCGGTTGAACACCACCGGTCTAATTACATGCCCACGCACCTCCTCACCAGCCCACACACAGGAACACATCGTACACAACCCTTCACAAGTACAGTGGAGTCGGTGGCTCTCGGGTAAGTGGGGAGTGCTTTCTTTGGCTTTTTCTAACTTAAGCCGTCGTGGAACTGTTCACCCACTTTGTATCAAATCCCTAGCGTTAATAAAAGCGAAGGAGCACGCTCCAGGAAGTAGCCACAAAGAAGGAGACAAGAGTACTGGAGCAATTATGTATTAGCCCGTTCACATGATGGATTTGAGTGAGAATCCAAAACTTCAAGCTAATAAAGCTCTTGTTTCCGAAATGGTGTCTCCCTCTTCAAAAAATCTGGTGAAATGCTGGCGGCCTCAGGTCGAGTCTGAATGGCGTACATGGATCATTTAGCTCAGTCAGCCCCTGCGCCCGATACCGCTTCCGGGCTCTGACTTGTCACTTGGCCCAGGTGAATAGGGGAGATGGGAGTACGTTAGATACAGTAAAAACCTAGTATTAAGTAATTCGCGTGCAAGTCACTGTCATTAAGCCCACCTCGTTGTAGGGTACACGGTGGACATACGGTCGGACACAACGGTTCAACTACCACTGTCAATATTCCGCAGTTTGAAGAGGTAGACACGATGGCTGGGACAAGAACCTTATTTGTCCGACGTTTCAGATCCCAGCTCGACGTAATCTTCAGAAACAGCATCAGATAACGATAATGTGTGCACAGGGTGTTGCAGCACTTATAGTATACGGTTGCAACAGCAAGGATATTTAGTGGGCGTTAGCATCACTGTGCGAACCCATGCTGACTACCGGCACCCTGTCCGTCGTTCGCTCAATCGCCTGAGTGACTTACTAACACACCCAGTCTTGCCTGTGCCCACTTCGCGCTGTGCAATCAAGCACCACCAGTCTGCCAAGACAAAGCGAGTATTCGGCGGCCGCCCAGGATGACTGCCGTGAGACGACAATTGGGATTCCACCTGCGCGCGGCGCGTTCGCGGCGACATCGTCCTCTCCCATGGGCCTCACGGTCGGAAGCCCTGCAAGATTTATTGACAACTTTCTCCTAACTGTTGCATACATAATACATTCCTCCTTCTGCTCTGGTTTTCTCACCGTCTTCTCTCCTCGCCTAAAGAACCAGGCCTGGAAGATCGTAGGTGTTAGGCTTAACCGCCTTAGCCTTAAAACCTATAGGTCTTCCTGATTAACTTAGGCCATTGCAATAGATGCGCTTTGGCAGTGAACTTCGACCTAAGACAACGACTGCCTGCTTATGCGTTCAAATGTTTGATGGGCAACCCAGTATATAGGACAAAATTGCACTCACTTCCGATGAGCAAGCATCAATGTTAGATGGTATAGTCAAAAAAAGTATTACCAGAGTTTGCAAGAATTTTAAAAAATAACTACTTGGTTTCACGTAAGGTTTGAAAAATTTTCTTAGTTAAAACGTGTGGTCATACAAGGAGAGATACATACAGTCCCGTCAATGCGTGCAAAACGGAGAATAGCAGTGGTGTGAAAATCCGCTGTTGCGAGGATTTAGTTATAAACAGGCACACAAACTCCGCCCAAGCTTATGAAAACGAACCGCAGTAGCTGACGTTAGTGACCGGCCTTGTAATGGCATCCCGATTAGTTAAACTAGCCGGTCGGACATTTTCACGCGTGTTTATTCAGGCGGCGCCTGTTCACATAGCAATCTGGTAGCAGTGTCACCATAATGCAGCAGCTGCTAGGCTGTAGTCAAAACACTCTGAACGAAGCAACGAAAGTCGATAATCTTCTGCCTGTTTCCCTATTCGTTCATACAGAACTGTTAATTGAAAGTGTTGGGACGTTTTTGTGTATGGCGTGACAGAGAAAAGTGACAACATGTCGCTGGAGTTCTTATATGACCGTTTATGGTTCTAATTTTTACAAACTACAGTGTCATAAGTTTATTCCTTATTGTTATGACACAAAATGTACCCACTTTGCAAAGGATCGTTTTTTCACTGAATTCGCTTTTCTTTGCTCGAAAACAAGGCGATTTTCGTACTTGCATTTGTAGTAGTCGTTTCTCCCCGACGCCCGCCTAACTCTTGACGTCACAGACAAGGTCGCTCAGAGCAGGACCTTGCGCGAATGTACTTTTCAGCCGGCCTCCGACCAGAAACAAACTGGAGCGCGAGACAATAACCACCAACGCCGGTGTCAACCTTCGTACGGTCCAACCAATTACCATCAAGGTCGCGAGACAGAGAGAGGATTCGGCCGCCCCCAATTACTAACGCCAGAACTCGCTCGGCATTCCGCCCTGAGCGGGGCGGACGCGTTGACGCTGCAGCGCTCTCACGGCCCTCACGGCGAACACAACGCCAAATCAAACCAACCTTCGTCCTAACTATTATTCTATACCTCTGCAGGATAAATTGTTCCTAACAGTCTGCATTTCCCTAGACTTAGCTCATCTCCTAAGGAACCGGGTCTTGAAGATCGCAGCTATTAGGCTTAAACCTTCGTAGCCTTAACATCTTGCGGTATCTGTATATACTTAATAAAAGAGATCTAGTAGCTTTGTGCGGTTCCTATTCTGTTTTTGATTGGCTGGCATCAAGAGTCACAGGTTTGTTCGCCTGATAGCAAAGTTCGCAAAAGCGCCACTGACGTGTATCTGCCCGCCGCTGTTGGCAATCGCATTTGCGAGCTGTCTGTCCTACGCTCCGTACCCGCTATTTCAGACAGACTCGATGACCTTAACAAAATTTGCCTACTTTCACGCTGACCCCCCCCCCCCCGGCCCCGCCCCCAGGAACCAAAACCCCCCCCCCCCCCCCCCCCCGCCGCCAACGCAGCAAGGACTGAATCCGCTGCCTCCGGCCATTGCAAACTTAAGTGTCCACGACTTGAATTAACAGTGACGGTTTGGTTTGCGGCTTGCGTCAAGAGACGTGACACCAAATAACTAATACAAGGGTAAAACAACAGAACAAATTCAACCTCTTCTAAAAATATTCCTATGTAGTTTATTGAACTCAACCATACTTATCACATTTGTTTTTTCTTTTGGCTAAATGATCACTAAAAACCGAAAAAAAAGTTCCCAGAAAGAGCTTCGTGCGTACAATTACATATACCTAAGATACAATGTCCTTTATGACGGGGTAATATTGGTCGCGGTTAACTTGTCATCTTACCTTCAAGTCACACTAAGTCACCTCGCTATATGCATGAGAAAACTCAAGATGCTTTGGTTTACGTTAGACGTTTTGGCCGCCCAGGTCTATTTATTACATTCACCTGCAACCCATATTGGCCTGAAATTGCTGCTGAACTGTTCCCCGGTCAAATGGCCAAGGATCGCCATGATTTGTCGGCGCGGGTATTTCAGCTGAAGATGAAAACCATGGTGAAACTCATCACTAAATTTAAAATTTTCGCTGAGCTTCGGTGCCATATGTACACTGTCGAGTGGCAAAAGAGAGGATTGCCACACACAAACATTTTGGTCTAGCTGCAGGAAAATTTGCATTCTTCTGATGTTGAAAAATCCGTACGTGCAGCGTTGGCCGAATTGGGCGGGAGACCCTGTTCTGTTTGAAACAGTCAAAACGCAGATGGTGCATAGTCCATGTGATGAGCTCAACCCCAACATCTTTTGAAAATCTCAGAACGGTGGATGTTTCTTTGTGTTCAACTTACAGAGAAGCCAGCATGATGCATGGTTTACTTGAAAATGACAATCATGGGGAGAATACCTTTGCTGTGGCAGTTATTACTAACACTCCACACCAACTACGGCGCCTCCTTCGTTTGTTGATTAGGAGTTGTGAGTTGGCCTACCCTTGCGGCCTGTGGTTAAAGTTCAGAAATGATATGTCTGAAGACTACCGGTTTCAGCTGCAGTTGCAAAATTGCGATGCTGACATCGAATTTAATTCCGCCATCTTCAACATGGCCCTAATTTCCATTGAGGACATCTTGGTTGGCATGGGTTGAGGGCAACTTCATACATACGGATTCCCTCTGCTAGACAGGAACGTTGGAAATCAGCTACCCACTGGACTGCAGCGTGAGCTTTGCTACAATGTTACCGAGCTGGTAGCCTACGTTGCTCTGAGTAAACCTAGGTTACTGGTCGACCAACTGCACGCATTCAGCACTATTCTTGACAGTGTCCATCGTCGCAGTAATAGTGATCACTTTTTCTTTTTGGGTGCTCCTGGTGGAACTGGCAAAACTTTCGTCCTCAAGTTGCTCCTTGCCGAACTGCGCAAAGACGGCAAAATGTTTTCAGCTATTGCATCGGCTGGTGTTGCAGCGACGTTGCTTCCTGGCGGCAGAACTGCTCACAGTACCTTCAAGTTTCCCCTTAGGTTAGCCGACGATGGTACTGCAACATGCCAAATAAGCAGAGGCTGTGGCTCAGCTGAATTGCTGAAGCGATGCTCAGCAATAACTTGGGACGAGTGCACAATGGCAAACAGAATTGCACTGGAAGCGCTAGATAGAGCTCTGCGTGATATCACAGACAAGACCTTTCCGTTTGGTGGCGTCACAATGGTTTGGTCTGATGATTTTCGTCAGACTCTACCTGTTATTCAAAGGTGTTCCAGAGGTGATCAGGTAAAGTACTGCCTGAAATATTCACCGCTATATTCTACGGCAAAGCCGTTGGAACTCACAACCAATATGGGAGTTCACCTCAACGCTGACCATGAGTCCGACGAGTTCTCCACTAATACCTTAAAGATTGGTAAAGGTGAAATCGAAACCGATGCAACCGGACGCATCTCCTTTTCTTTTGTTGCAAATTTGGTGAGCAGTGCCGGAAACCTAAGAGAAAAAGTTTTTCCTAATTTCCAAACCAATTTATCCGATGCTGAGTGGCTCTGCGAACGCGGACTTCTGGCTCCCAACAAATAAATTAATCGATGCCATTAACGAGAGCCTAATCCACCTTCTGCCAAGTGTGGAAAAGTCTATACAAATCCTACGATACAATAGTTGATCCCACAGATTGCGTTAATTACCCAATCGAATTCCAGAACAGTTTGGAAATATCTGTCTTCCCTTCCCATAAACTGATTCTGAATGTTGGCACGCCTATTATGCTCATGAGAAATCTAGACGCACCACCGATATGCAATGGCACTAGGCTGACTGTACAGCGTCTGATGAGCTGTCTGATAGAGGCCACCATTATTACCGGTTGTGCGAATGGGAAATTGTTTACATTTCCCGCATTCCCATCATCCCGTCCGATACCACCTTCAATTTTCGGCGACTGCATTTTCCCATGAAGTTTTGCTTTACTATGTCCATCAACAAGTACCGAGGTCAAACCATCAAGGTGGCTGGACTTCACCTTGAAGAATCGTGTTTTTCTCACGGCCAACTCTACGTTGCCATACCTCGAGTTGGTTCAAAACGGAATTTATGCGCCTGGGCAACTATCGGGATTTCGAAGAATGTTTTTACCATGTAGTGTTGGTCTGACGGTTGTATCTTCGACTTCCTTACAGTTTGTATTAATAATCCACTTATGATCGTCCTTCCTGCAATACCTTTTTTCCTTAATAAGGGACAACAATGGGTAAGGACGTCAAGGTGAAGCCGGGCTTCCGCGCTAGAAATTGCATGATTTTCATGAAGGCAAAACAACATATTCCGTTGTCTGAAAGAATATGGTTAAAACGTTTCTGGCTTACATTAATGCTCTTTCATTATCGAACACGCATACACAAGATGTTTGGATCTGCAACGTTTAATAGTGCACTAAATTCCTTGGATGTCAAGAGACGTTGGTTTCTTCATAATTATGCCCACATGCCCCTTCAGTATACTGAACTGTGCAGAACTCTTTTCTAGTAAATATCATTTTGCGCTTTATGTCAATTCAATAAACAAAATAAACAACTACAGATGTGTGTTAATCCTCACCCCCCCCCCTCCAAAAAATTTCGATCTTCACAATTCATAAGTTTGGTCATCTACTGTAGATATTGATAACAGCTAAAGGGGAGCTGTGGCATGTATCCAAGCCTGTTGGCCATCATCAGCTAACCACCAGTCAACCCCAAAAGACTCCGCGTCAGTCTCCTTGATGTGAGATTTGGACCGGATACAGTTAGATTGGAGAACAGGTAATTGGATGCAAAGTTGGACTGTTAAACCGTAAGACACGAATTAGATTCTGCAGCAGGCTTAGAGGCGGACACCTGTGCACTTCCCACCTCTAGTCCGCTTCACTTGATCATGACACCAGGCCCAGATCTGGAAGGAGAGTAATAGATTCGTCGTATATTCAATCTCACTATAAGATAATTCACGCCTACTTCACCACGTTGGCTTTCGGCCTGATGTGAAGCACTCGCTGAACGTCGTCAAACCTAAGGACCGAACTGTCGTGTATTTACTGAGTTTATGTCATAAATTTTAATAATCTTACACAAAATTTCATCCTCGGGAAAATTTACCGGCATGGCTCTCGCGGTTGAACTGCTGATTGCTGCAATAATCCGAAACGGCGCCAAAAATGGCTCCTGATATGCTCTAGTTGCACTGTAGGTGGGTGAGCCCCCAAAGACTATCGTATCCATGCCGTTCGTAGATGGACCACGGTGATTTAAAGAACTTGTGCGTATGCAACGCCAGGCTTCAGCAAACCGTGGCTCCTGCGGCCTGGTGTACGCTCGCAGTTTTCATGGATCTGATTGCCTGTCGGTGTCTGCGCTTGCGCTCCCACCGGGTTTACAGGCCACGTGCATGGTTGCACAACTAATTGTACCAACTTTTTTCTGATCCAGAGGAGTGAATACAGGCTGGTGGCGCCCAGCGAATTTGCGGGCGGCGTGATGGCGGTGGTGGCCGCCACACCCTCGTCTGTAAAGTCGACGTTTGTAGGTGTGGAAGTGTTGAATGAAGTAGATCCTGCAAGTCTACTTCCACCTATAGTCCCCGCGTCTGCGTTCAGCTCGCAGCGGACATGGTCGAAAACTACGGTCGAACTATCATCAGATGGACCACGAGACTTCCTCAACCACTGTGCCCGTGCCCACCTACGGTTTCAATTCTGACTAATAACATATCTAGAGCACATAAATTTGTCACACGGCGTTATGAGGAGCAGCTTGTTATCTTGCCGACTGACTCACCAACTCTGTTCTTCTCAGGACTGAAAAACTGCAATGGCCCTTCTTAAATTAGCCCTCATGATACGTGCTGATATGAAATCAGAGGCTCTCTTTTTGTAGTGGGGACCACGGTGGGTGGAACAAGGGTAGAAGAAAGGTTATGATTCATCTGTCAGTGCGTCCTTGTCCGATTTCCCTCGTCCCAACGCAGTTATATCACCAGAGTTCACCCCTAACCGCAATCTTGCTATCAGAGTAAGGTAAGGGAGGAAATAGTGTTCGGCAGATGCCTCGCGAGTCGGCCTGACTATAAGTTACTTCGGGCACAAGCTAACGGTGCAGCGCCCACTCCATGGAGCAAGCGGTGGACGTCGTAGCTCGCTACGGTCGAACGGTTGATTTACATGCTCATTTGAGCCACGACGAATGATCTTGGCGGAACAGAAAACTACGCTTGAACGCACGTCTGACCACCCCTACCTCAGGCAACTTAAAAAAGATTCCTAACGCCCTCGTAAGTCAATTAGTCTCCCAGCCTCCGGCTGGTACATGCAAAAGAGCCCAACCTTCGTCCAAATGTTATAACAAAAAACCAAGGATAATACAGAGAGACTAATGTATATATTATTTTTTATCTTTTTCAAAGGATATGTACAATGACGTAAATGATAATCAACGATGTGCGCGGCCGCGGCTGCGTGAGTATGAGCGACTTCTGTGGCGAGAAAGTCTTTCGCCCCCAGAGCGTGGAGTTCTTAGCAGGCTGTTTGTCTGCCAACGAGGGTAGTCGTCGACCTCGGTCACTGCATCCTCCTCGTCCTCCACGTCGTCACGGTAAGAAAAGTGACGACGATGGTGATTGTCACTGCGCGAACGGCTACGACGCCCACGTGAAGACCCGCCGCCGCCGTTGCCGCCCTGAGTACGGATGTAGGGGTTGCGCTCCAGAACGTCATCATCATCCTCCTCAGGGGGGCCGTAATCATCACGCCGACGTAACCTTTCGGCCCTAATGTGGTCCACCGGAGACCTGCGGCCACCACGTTGACCTCCCGAGCTGCTACCCCCATAACGATGATAGTTAGCTTCACCTCGAGAAGAGCGCGAGTCTTCTGGATGATGATGGTGGTGGCGACGAGGGGGAGGTGATGGTGAAGGTGAAAATGTTCGGCTGCGCGACTTTCCGGAACGGAGATTGCGTAGAAATGCATTTACTCGCTCCTCATACTAAAATGGAATGAGCGGAATGTGAGAAAAAATAACCACAAAACCGTTGGTATTGACACCAAAAAGCGTGCTTTAAGGCTTAATTGCAGTAGAGCTCTGACTACGGAGGAGCTGGCGAATTCAAAGATGGTCTAACCGACCTAATACGGTAGAAATGAGACTCGAATGAAGGAAGTTGACAGGAAGTGCAAATAAACTCACTCGACGATCGTCGTCCCCACTGTTTGGCAGGAGGCTTCTCATTTGATCATCGGGACGCTAGAAGGATAAAAACGGGAGCATAAAGCCTGTGTGGTTTGTGGGGCGAAATGAACAATGGTACATGCACATTCTAGTAAATTGTCAACAAAAACATCAATGATTTAAGATCCTAATCGAGCAAACAACAATACAATCATCCAGCCAATGTTCGGAATGCTTTAACAAGGATTCGTTATAGAAGGTTGATTGGCTTAACCAACTTACAAGAGACGTTAGGTTAGGCTGGAGTCCACGGCTAACTTGTTGCACGTAGTCTTCATAGTTCTTTAAAAGAAGTAAAAATATTAAAATCATTTGAAAAATGTGCAATGATTGGAAATGCCGTACTGGTAGACAGAAAAAATACAAGGGGAGGGAAGAGGATGACTATGCATGGATTTTGTGATGCACAGCTCTCATTCTCAACGCATTAGTCGCAAAGACAAGCAGGTGTCATACTAGACAAAATAAAAAAAAACTAATACATTATTAGACGTGACATCACAGAACGGTTTTGCGCCAACGGCAGCTTGACAATGGCAGTTAATTTGACCATTATAGATTATTTTCTGAAAAGGCGCATTTTCGTTCAAGTATATAAACGTACGTTCTAACCGAATGACGACGGAGTCATGAGAAATAAACTAGATGATTTTATTTACTGCTTGATGCGTCGGGTTTGTTCCCACACAAAACAACAAAATATGCACAAGTAACTGCCGATGCCAGCGAGCTAGCGGCAGTCTGGGGCAACGGTCTGTGCAACTAAGTTAATATTCTTCAAACAGCGGTTAAAAGACTACTGCAGTCCAGATCGCCTCCATAGGTGTTTCTTAAAAGAATCGCACGATATGTAGGACGGTCAACTTTATATACCTTATAAATAACGGATACACCGAACGTTTTTGACACTTCTATCCGAAGCGGCAGTCAGCTAATTTATCCTACTGATCACTTACCTGCCAGTTGAAAAAGACGTTAAATGAAGACGCTAACTACAAAATGAGGACCGAGGAAGTTTGGGATGGTTGCCAAGCAGATCGACGAAGCAAACATTTGGCATCCTCATATATTGTTAGTGGAGTCATTAGCGGTATGCTATCCCCCCCGCCTCCATGATGTACACTGGAGTTCGTATGCAGGTTTAAATTTTAAAAAGAAGCCGTTTCACGGCGGAAATTATTCAAAAATGGCTTCACAAATGACTCGGCAATTATTAAACTGACAGTTAGGCGGAAGCGTTTAGAAATTCCTAAACGGCAGATCATAGTGTCTGAAATCGTTGCTTATTCCAGAAGGCTTGTACTCGTCACGTATAATTGACTACCACTGATGTTTACGAATTATCAAGGCCAGCATAAGTGCTACGTTGCACGGCGCACCTCAGGATACAGCGAAAAAGAGATTGGAATAGACCGTCCTGACTTCGTGTATGACCAAAGAGCAGAGGACTTGTTGTCGTCCGAAAACCAGGCCACTGCAGAGACCAGTGAAAATTATTAACGACAATAATCCGCCCACGAATTCCATGTAGTGAGATAAGACGAGTAGGTGGCGCCCCTGCCATTTGGTTTCCAAAAGCGAGACCGTCAGTATTACCACGGAAATGAAGACCCACGCCCTCTTATAAATTAGTGAAAAGGAACGTTTTACTAATCGGCTAATTTTTCTGTGAGTGTCAACGAATGATAAATCGACACCTGCGAAGGCCATCAATTAGGATAGCTCAGCGGGCATTACATCCCCTAATTGTTGTTTAATTACCATCCCCGGAATTTAACTTGATGTGTCAGCCAACGAACGGATGCGGGTGCCGTTAAGAGGAAGAAGTGTGCGTGCCTAAGCCACTCATTTTGAAAAGCAGATTAGCCTCCAAGAAGATTCGATTAATTATGTGGTGATGACAACGACTAAGAATGCTACCTAAGCAAAAGTAGGACAAAGGAGACAAAGTATATCCTGCCAGTCAACCAATTTGATTGTTCGTACTTTTACCTTTAAATGGATTTTTCGAAAACAAACATTTATCCACCCCCACTTCCAGGCCGTGGCAAATCTACGACTTTTTAAACAAACATAAATCAGACTAATAAAACATTCCCCTGAAAAAAACAGTGAAGGGTCTACACGTTAGCATTTAGGGCTTTGTGTGGATCTAGCAGACCTTCTTAATCCATTTCAAAATGGAGCCATTGTCTGGGTTTTTAAATTTTGATATTCATCTATCAATGTTCATGTTTGACATGGGCTGAGGGTGGATATTTGAGTTTGCATAACCTCTCAACGGCGAACTAGAAAACAAACGCTCAAACGACGAAAACATTTTTTGTCTACCTATTCTGTAGAGCGTTTTGCAAACCGTCCAGACAGCAATATTTTTTCACAATTTTTGTGCGCAGTGTCAGCTACGAATAACGTCGAGGAAAATGCGTAGGCAATGACAACTGACGAGTGCTAACGACAGTTCTAGATCTTTGCACCCTAGGATATACTCTGTGCAGCCATCGAGCTCACAACTTTTCAGACTGCGCACGACAGACTGGGCTGTCGCTTGTTGCTTACGAGACATATTTGCAGAAAAAAACTGTCAAGCGTAGCGGGGGCTGAAGGGGGTAACTTCCACCTCATTTGCTGTCATCAGCAAACCATATCCATTTTCAGATTTGCAACTCGTGAGGCTCGAACTCGCAACCTGTTGGCACAGTTGGCGACGACCGAAGAGACCTTAGATCGAAACCCAAAACACAGGGAGCCAAAAAGGTCCGGTAGAGCGATCGACAAGCGCCCTCTTCAAGTGATATTATTTGGCAACTATATTATCCTCGAGTATGACGAGTGGTTTTCTGTGAGATTACCAAGTAACCACAAAGTCTGAACAAGATGTAATCACGGTTAAAGGGGAGCAAATCTAAAAGATCTGGGTAGAAGTATTGTTAAATGCGCTTGTGCCGTAGTTTTGACAATAGCACCTGTACACCATCCCGAATCCTATCACCAGAACACTGGCGCTACTCAGTAATTTATTGCCTCAGGGATCTTAATCTCAAGTATACAACCAGTATTAGTGACTAATAAGGGTAAAGAAGTCGGGAATGGATATTTAATGACGGTTGACTTGAGTATGTTGACTTTGGCACGCATAAAAGGCCCTGCTTACAAAGGTAAGCTATTGAGCCCCTGAAAATAGGCCCATAATTTCGTGTCATTGAACAAGTGGACCTATGCCTGCATTTAAGATGTTAAAAACAAACAGAGGCAATTGTTGACTTATTTTACGTCACGCTGCATGAAGTCTATATTTGCAATGAGCGCCGAAATAGCCATTTAAATCTGACCTGAAATCAGAATTTTCCGATTACGTGTATGTTTTAAACTGGAACACATCTAGTATGTGATGGGTGGAGGCATGGAGTCATTGCGTGTCCTTTGGTCTGAGGTGTAATTAAGCAACATAGTACCGTCAACCAGTAGCAGGGGCTGACCCTTAGTTCCGGTTAGGGCAATTATATCGTCTACGAGAGAACAAATGTCGACTTTAAAACAAGCAAATTTCGACTACAAAACAAATTAGCCGCGGACTTTCTATGTGGTAGTTAACATTGTTATGAAGTTGGCAAATTACGGCTCAAAACATGCAGATATCCGCTGTTGCCAAGTCCGAGTAGATAGCAAACACCGTCAAAGTAACTTCTTTAACACTGTAATAGTTACTTTCACCGCGCGACCAGTAGAGATACTGGAAAAGCTTTCGACAAGTGTCGGCGAAACCAGAATTGAGAATTAGTTTTACTTTAATTGAGACGGGGAACTGGTGAGTATACAGGGAAGATGTTTTCATTCCAATTGTATTTACTCCCTAAAAAAACCCGAAGGTTTGCTTCCCTGCGACCCAGCGAAATGTGACTCAATTCCTAATTTTGTAGTTTCCTGTCCAATAGTTAACTACAGGCACAAACCTGCATATAGAATGTAACACCCGAGTATTCTAGTACACATCTACGAAACAGTGGCACTCAATGGAAATGGTGCTATGGATAGAAGTATATTGTAATCCACTGGGTAAATAATATTAAAAAATGCAGTCTGGTATGGATCAGCGGTAAGATGCTATCCTTCTTTCCAAAGAAAGTTTTTTAACCGTAAAACACCTTATTGACCAAGTAAACACAAACATTGTCCCACGCATACGGGGACTCAGCCTTGGTGATAAGAGCTGGTCTCTGAATCTGACCCAATAATTTCGCATCCGTCCTGACAACTAAACGCTACTTTGGAGCATGTATTCCGTTACAGTAAGACCTGACCAGTTTGCTGTTTTGCGCGGATGCATTTTACTCCACCAAGAATGCACGCCTAACTTATCTGGAAAACGTTAAGGTTTGGGTTTACTGCTAAAACAGGAGGGGGAAGGTGGTGAGGAAGACTGCTAACCACCGGTTCTACTAACATTGTGATGTTAATTACGACTGAAATGCTACAAAAAGGGGATGAGGTAACGCCAAGTCCCCAGAATTACCGAATGAAACGCCGTTGAGCATTCCGAGGCAGGCAGTATATGTGGGGAAGGACAACCTAACTTAAATCGAGCAAACCTGAATCCGACGACCGAACTCCGCTTTACAATGCAAAATGTCCACCAACTATTCGTTTGACGGTTGTCTTCGAGAACGTCCAAAGCTAATTTTCTTAACAATGCGATTAAGAGTTTAGGCATTCAACTTTCAAGAATAAACTTTCAAGACACATGGATCCGTATGCTCGTGTGCAAATTCCCCCAAGGCTGTCCTTCGTAGCACGTCAAGTTGTGTCTCGTAGTATATGAGGATAACGCCGTTACGTCTAAAGACCCTGACGAATTTGGTTGTCATGCCCGCTCATTCAGCG
Organism: Ligula intestinalis; assembly: GCA_036362985.1. Taxonomy (NCBI): domain Eukaryota; kingdom Metazoa; phylum Platyhelminthes; class Cestoda; order Diphyllobothriidea; family Diphyllobothriidae; genus Ligula; species Ligula intestinalis. Next base: position 56,518,552 of record JAYGXS010000003.1, read on the forward strand.
TGCAAACGTCCTCCAACTACGTCTCACGTCAAGCATTACCGTATCACCACACTAATAAGAGGGATCGCCACTCAATCACTTTTTCACCTCTGCATATCCTAGCGAGACATTTGCACGAGCCCATTACACCATAGTCGACCTGAACCGCCATCACAATTGTCGTTGTCAGTTTTACTATCAATATGACCACAACAAGCATGTTTGAAGGATAAAAAGAAGACCTTTGCTTGAGGATAGAGACGATAAACAAATTCGAGTGGTCATACACACTAGCCTCCGTGGCTAAATCAGTTGGGCATACCATCGAAATCCTAGACTTCGGAGCCGGTTCATGAATAAAATACAACACTTGCGAAACGCGAAATACTGTCCTTGGGCATGGCTCTACTATTATACACATCAGTGATCAAGGGTAGAAAGACTATGCAGCTGCAAAATTTCTGTTTGCAGTGTTAGGAACCACAAAGACGAACCATGGGTGTTTTGAAATTGTCTGGAGTGGACACGCACATTCGACAACAAGCCAGCCATTTTGTTCACTGTTTGGAATATTTGCAGAAAGGTCTTGATTCCTTATTGTCTTAACGAAACGTGAATGACATAAAGCCCTCTGGTTAGCATAAAACCGAAGACCCAAGGTGTAGTTTAAGCACTGGCAAGGCATAAAATGGTTAATGTTTCAACAGGAAGTGTGCGCTTGTACGAAGACGCGCCACTTGCCTAAGGCCAAAGCCCATATAAAAGCCTTGTATGCGCAACGTATATTCACGAATCCACCAGAAATAACGCGAGAATACCGATTTAAATTTACTTACTCAGAGACCTACGTATTTTATGTACTTTGTCAACAAAACAATTCGGGGAAATAAACGGTATTGGCGGCCGCATCATCGAAAGCGGCAGACCTATAACTCATGTGGGGTGCTCTCTTTGGTAGTGAAAATTACAACGAAACCTATAGAAAGACTTATTGTGCGTCATTTGCAACAGGACGAAATTCCTCGACTTGCTCTGTATTCCTGATAGGGAAAGTTGCGGAGGAAATCCTAGCTTTTCAGGTGTCAAATTATTGGTTGTAATGTGAGTTGAGAAAGTAATCGACCAATGTTTCACCGTCAATGTCCTTAAATGACGACGGTAAATAAGCAAAATATACGCTACCAAAGATCTAGTCATTTTTGCGAAATCATGTTTGACTACAAGCAACTCTCCTTATTGGAGTGATAAAAGGTGGGCGGTTTTGGCGGTCGGCGACTTATTTTAGCCATCGTAACCAAGCCTAGAGAAGCCACTTTTCAGCGCGGTTCACAGCTTTTAGCTCGAGACCATTGCCCTGTATGGACAAAAGATCTAGTCCTGTCTTTGGTGGTGAGATAGGATGAATTAACTGATATGGGGTGTGCAGACAATCTCCTAAGAGACGCATATTGTAAACCTGACGTCTATACTGCATGCTGTGACGTTCAGGTGCCCTTTAACGTAAGTTCTGTCCCCTAGGGCAACCTGTACTTTCCCCTAGATGCACTTTCCGGGGGCGTCGTCTGGCGTCGCACAAGGAGAGCCGCCGTGTCAAAAAGTGCTTTAGTAGGCGGGAAATTGCGACGAATGCCTCGTCCATTATTACGTTAGAAAAACTTGAAGTTTCGTCGCGAGTGAATTAGAAGGCTCAACTTTCCACGATAAGACTACAGAAAGTGAATTCCTCGCAAGCGAGTAACGATAGCTGAGTAGTGACATTATAATTGTACTAGATGGCGCTCGCAAACATTTTTATAGACTTACTAGGTCTTCTGTGTCTTGTCGCCCAATCTACAGCTCCATAAGCAGTTGCATAGCCACCAGTAATATGTGCAGAAGGCGACCACCAACCAATTCCTTCATTTTTCAGTAGTCCTATAAGACACAATGAGCGCAAGCTAGGAGTGGCTGCTCAATGAGGCTCTTTAATACTACCAAAGGTGTGGAGCGGTATCCTAGACTTTCAGATGAAACGTACTTTGTTGATGGAGATTACTGTGCAGTCCCATGAAATGGGTTCAAATCCAAATGCCCTCATTTTTTTCTGTGGTTACGAACTTTAAACATAGCTTAGAAATAAGAAGAAGAAGAAGCAGCAGCAGCTAAATAGTAAACTAAGCTTCTACAAGTGACCACGGATTAAATTAGCGTTAAAGATTACTTATATAGCCCACAAAACAGGACATGATAATAGGAACCGCACGCAATAAGGGTGGATTTTTGTGCGCAAAGTCCAGGGGAAATAGAGCTAGCTCTATGGTTAGGGTTAAGGTTTCAGTTATTGTCCACTATGTGGTTAGGGGTAATGCCGACGCTAGGAGACGGGAATATTACCCTTTCCGGAATTATACGCAGGGTTATCTTTAATACTTGTGTGAGACGTTCCTATTCACGCGTCTTGTTGCTGGAGAGCCGGGCTTATCAGACATCCTTACCAAATTCGTAAGTATTTAATAAGTAACTGTTCCCTGGGTCACATAGTAGCGTCTATCAGACAAACCCTGCCACTCTACACAAATATGCAGTTGTAGTGACCATGCGAATGTCACCGAACCTTTGTTATTACGGCGCGTATTGAGGAATAAGTATAGAGTATTTGGTTACATGGACGTTAGACAGTAGCACAACCTAAACACAAGTTGGGTGGTCCAACAGGTCAACCAAATTGGTGAATTCCTTACACTACCTTCTGTTCAGAGTAAGTAATGACCGCCTATGAGCCGACCTCCGCCAAAAAATACCAACGATTGTCGCAAATGAACACCGAGAAATCGGTTTGACGACTAAGCAGAGTGCAAGCCTAATCACAATGTTGCTAGTTGACAGTAAGGCACTGGAGCGGGATATGCACGGAAAGATGTCTATGACATCAGTGCGTCCGCCCCAAAAGCAAGATTGAGGTTGAATGGCCTCAATCTCATTACTAACCAGTACAGTACCAGAAGGAACAGATATAACTACTGACTACCGTTAGTGGAGTAACTGGTCACAGTACAGTACTAGCTGGGACAATCCCTGCTGACTTGACTATCGCGAAGAGCAGTTTACAATGCTTGCACTCAAGCGGTAATGCTTCATACGGGTTGCCTCAAATAAAACTACCTAAAGAAACAGTGTGCGTTGACAGATGACATCCCAACAGGTTTATGACGAAAGAATACCGAAAACCCCTCTAAAAACTATACACAGTAGTAGGTAGCATATTTGATGAAATGTTAACTGTGATTCCGAAGTGTACCTTCTATCAAGAAGCATTATTTAGATGTGGTTTTTAATATTGGTTACTGTGCAGCCAAATCCCAACAAAAGTCAGTAACCACAAGATACTAGCTTTGTATGTGCTGCTTTCTGGACATCTACAAAGAGCGAACCACTTATTTACCATGTCCTTTTATTTGTTTTCGGTGCACTTAAGGAAAATAAACCTGAAGGTATTCTCTCTTTGTAGTAAAGTGGGGTTTTAGTACCCACCACTGCCGTTAATCGCGTGAAGAGGCATCGTTAGTGACATCAATGAGGCCGGATACATCAGGCATGAGCACAGCCGTATCAAGTAATAAAGCATCTAGGGGAGTATTCTACGAATAGTTCTGAACACGACCTGTCATTTCATTTGCGTTGAGGATTTCTAAACTACAACAGATGTACACTTTTCATTAGAGGAAAAGCATGCATTTCTCTATTCTAATAGAAGGCCTCATATGTAGGTCATAAAATGTTGTAGTGGATAGGAAACACACTGCACTGCGTAAGGAGCAGTAATTTTTGGACGCCCTATTCAAGAATCTCATACGCGCAACTTTTTCAACTGAATGTTGTCCCTACTTCACTAAAAAAGTTGAAGATGTAATTTACTGTAGAATGAGTACGAGATTTTTTTATAAATTATGTTAAAAGGACGTTGAAAATCAATTGAAAAATATCACACTACTAAATGAATCATTCCTAATCGAGCTTTGTCTCTGCATCCTAGTGGGATTGAAAAATATCGGAATTATGTCGTATGACATTATTACAACCCAACTTAAGTTAACCCTTCTAGTAGAAACTGCATTTGAGAATCGCAGTTAATGTTTCATGAGCTATGCCGCCTACAACACATGGTCATACGATTGGCTGGTGAAGCTGCATAACCATCGACGCAAGCGTAGGAGGCTAATATTTGGTATTTTAAACCAAAATTAGCTCTAAATGGTAGCATAAATCAAGTTTACAACCGGAGTATTTAGGAAACGACCAAAAGTGAATTAAGCAGAGGGGTTGCAGGTCTAGGCGGAGGAGGTTGGGATGCATAGTGTATATCAGAGGCTAGTCTGCAAACCAACAGATTGACGAACAGTTGTTGTCGGTTGTAGGTAAATACCAGACGAAACTCATCGACTTTACGAGTGCGTACCAAGTAAGTACACAAGTATGTGCTGGTCGGTTTTAAATACTATGGAAGTAGTGAAAACATGAGCAATACCCTACCGACGAGGTAATTTGATTCGTGCAGGTTTTACCCTTGACATTGAGGGGGGAGGGGGATAGAATATTGATCGCCCTGTGTTACCAGACTGACACGGTTGAATATTGCCATCTGTTGGTCTGACTGGCCGACGGAATTTCAGTAAACGAATGACCAAATAAGCCAAGGTGCGCACACTTTGAGGATAGACCAGGAATTCGACGTTGAGGGCAACTGTGGGAACCAACAGTGAGGCAGACCGGAAACTAGTGGATAACTGGCGCTACCGACACAGCTCAAGAAACGAGATCAAACAGATGCTTACGTAGCATGTGAACACATTTCTAGATAGACCACATCGGACAGTGGTTGGCTAACAGAGGCCATAAAGATTGCTTATTTTTATTGTTTCCTTGGTCTTCGGACATGGAACCTTGTAAGAGGCCTTCTCTTCTTCAGCAAAGAAAATGCCGTCTGGCGTAGTTAATAACGTAGCCGACCTACACTCAGTTTGAACCGTTACAAGGAGTACTTAACCACAAATTCCAAACGACGCCACGTGCCGGAATCCAAGCTTTCGGAAGTGACGGCATTAAGACAATTTATGAAGGGAACAACTCCTTTCTTTTCAAAATAATCCAAGTTTCGGTCGGAACGACTTCCAAGATGATCAGTACTGCAAACGACTCAACAGTATATGCCATGATATCTTCCGTACTATAGGTTGTTGGAAACATACAACACCTCTGCCCAGAAATGGTAAACAAACGATTATCAATAAAAACAAAGACACAAAGGTGGAAACGGCGACACGCAGAGTCTGAACAGTAAAGCTCTCAGTGCATCAATAAGGGACTTTTAACTGGCAAAAAAATAGACGGGCCCTCTACTGACTGCAAGTGCCAAATTCTCCATCTGATCAATTAACACATTCAGTTTGTAATCTACGAAAGTAGCTTTGGATATCAGAAGCAGACCTTGTTGTCCCACAAAAACTTGATCCTACGTATACGCCTCTCTTGGGTTGGTATCATCGGATTTAAGTATGCTAACGATGGAGTGACAGAGGACTGTAACAAACTAGTATGGTTATACATGTGGCGTGTTTGCTGTCGAGTCACGGAACCACCTTGAGGGCACCCTTTGGTTACACTGAGGGTTTACCGCCTAACTTGTTTCGTCAGTAACGCGGCAGGAAATTGGTTTGATGGTTAGCAAAAGTGCCCTGAATACACGTGGTTAGATCAGGCATTTTGTTATTGTAAACACTACCACTACCTGCAATTTGACTAATTATTGGGAATTTTTTAATTGAAACATGAAGAATAATGTGCTGTAGGTACCCCTCATACTAAAATAACCAAGCTGTACTGTGTGCTTTTTTAATTAGTCAAACGGTCGAGGGTAAGAAAATATCTTAAAGCACATAAAATGATAATGACGATTGGAACCAAACCGAGCACGCTTTTGGCAGGGAGCATTCTTGAACTGTAGTGACTCGTAAGTATATACAAAATAACTTTTTTAAAGAAATCTAAAGGTGAGATCTACACCACATGACTTTCAAGCGGGCGGAAACAACGGCTGGCTTAGTGGGGTCTCATATAGTCCTATCAAACGATAATATGCGTTACTTACCCAATAAATAAAGTTCTTGTTTGATGGTGAAACCGATCCTACATTGTTCCGTGGATCCCGGTGATCTAAAGGAGCATAAAAACCTGAGATGACAAACTGCAGTAGTTCTTATCAACAAATCTCGAAAAAGCCTTCGTACGTTTGTATGAAACTCCAGCACCACGTTTGCATTCTAACTACTTCGAATTTAAACCTCACCAAAGCATAGAGACAGCGAAGCAAAATAGCAAGAGGGCGTGAAATGATTTCCAGGTGGTAGTGCAAAGGAATTCACAAGTGGTCATGGCTACTGCTCTCCTAATCTATGTGCACGTACTGTGTTTGACATGCTCCTTGCTTGCGGAAAAATCTGCCTAATTGGAGTCGGTGAGTTTAACGACCAAACCAATCATACACGCACTATAACGGTCTTCTAGCACTGACTGTAAACGCTACGCAGTATGAGACGCGTCGCACCGCTAGCCGATGTTAAGTAATACTGCGGAAGCTATTTGTGGCAGGATGCTTCTGGGAGCTTAGTGGTACTACGGTGTCTGAGATAAAAACAAATATCTAGGGAACCAAAGAGGGTTCTACAATTGGATGACTGCTCCTCTTTGGCATTAACTGGCTGTTTAACTGGCAAATAGACGCGCCGAAACCACGAAGATATCACCAGTCCCAGACTTAGCATAGATCCATCGACCCATAAGATCCGTTTGTCCGTTTCGAAAGATGTCTTCAAAATCGGCTAGAATTGGAGAAGCTGGAATAATCTCTGACATAGTTTGATATGTTCTAGTATGTCTGGCAAATGCTCTTAGGGGTTAAGTCTTAGTTTTCTTTTAAATGTGTAACAGTGATAATAGCAGTGCAGATTTCCGTGCAGCCTAAGTAGTAACACAGTACCACTCCAACAAGAACATGATATGCGTCAGTTACGGGGAAGCCTTGGGGCCAATGAACCACCGACATATAACAAGAAAGTAAGGTGGCGCGCGGGAAGTCAAGGTACAAAGGAGGGAAACCTAAAACACATGCAATGTAAACACGGAGGATGAAACAGCAAAAAGGAGGGGTTAATTGCGGGGTATTCTAAAATGGCTTGCTAATGCACCAGAAGGCGTATATAGGTGAGGCCATTAAGATATTACAACGCGAAAATGAAGTACTATTATGCGATTATGAAATGTCAAAAACTATCATGCGAAATTGTGTTCCATCTTCAGAAGTAGTTGCACTCGTTGCATTGACATCAATTCGGTATACAGTTGAGAAAGAATGCCGTAAAACAGGAGACCAGAATAACCATTTCTGATTTCTGACGTCGGTAAATGAGCACTGGTGCCCAAACACGAGAAGCCTTAAGATTTGAACCAGGGTCAAGTGGGTTTGCTTTAAAGAATACTGACTGGAAACGTCTATCAAGGGCGGAACATAAGTCTAGAGTTATAAGGGCTGATAGCAAGCGGCGTTGATGGTCGCTCCAACTCTCGAAAAAGTGATGCACTGCTAGACCAAAATGGAAACTTGAGTTGTGGAAAAAGTCAACGTCTGTGGAGGGCATGACCTTCGTTGCCTTAGGCATTCACCCCCTAATAATGTCTATTAGCCTTCAGTGTAGTTCGTATTTTAAACATTTCACATGACCGAGGTTGATTCGTTAATCAAATTAGCTTTCGAAACTTTTAAAACCGCAATACGTTGGGATGGATAGAATGAAGGCGTTCCTACTGTCTGACAAAAGAGGACTATGAAGCAGAGGCATCAAAACTCAAAACGTGATGAAGACCGAGACTAGTGCTGAAGGAAATGGTCGAGGCGAAAAAGAAGTCAGGTAGTAAGATTTCGGCCTTTGTTATGCAAAGGAATGGGAAATAAGTACTTACAGGCAGACTGGTGACGAGGTGGGGAGCGTTCGCGAGATACCCTGCTCCTTGATTCCAAAATTTTGACGTGAAAAGGAAAAAACGATTAGGCATTCGTTATCTGTTGTCACAGACTTCAGCCCCGGCGCCCCATTTGAGAAAGTTATGTGGTCGAACGAAGCCGTGCAAAACAAGGTCGGTGATGACAGCACGACTTCTGATTCACATGTACAAATAAAAATGCTAATAAAACAAATCCCTTAAAACCGACAGTCAAGCAAAATATCAATAGGCAAGATACAGTGCAAATGTAGCAATCCATAGAGATAGGAAATAGATAAACAAAACAGATGCTATCTCGTATACGATCTGACATCCTAGGGGATAGTTCAGTTAGTGTTATAGTAGAGGCATGGTATGCGTGCGTGTGGCTACTGGAAGAACCCCAAAGGAGTTTAATCCAAAGGAGATCTAATTCATTGTTCGCGAATAAAGAAATAAAATCATGAACCACGACAGCCAAGGAACCAGCACCGCCACCTAACCTCGTTCGAGATGGGCGACGATAGGATTCACGGTCACGGTATGAGCCAGAACGATAACCATTGGAACTCGAACTCCTGTGTCCTTTAACATCACTAGCATAGCTTGATGAACGGCTTCGACCACGATGATCGTTTCGGCGAGGATATGCCCTGGACCGCGGTTGAGAGGATTCTTGGGGCTCCATAGTAAGCGCCTCCAAAGCTGAGTTTGAGGGCATCCTGCCGAGCGTAGGTCCCGGCATTCCGGTCGGTAGTCCGAGACGGGAGGAGACTGTCGGATTGCTCGCAATAGGCAGCCGTTCGAGTGTTCCTTGCATTGCTGCAGACTGTGGAAGAAGCTGAGGCAATAACTGAGAATTAGACACCATGAAGAAAGGGAAGTCCATGGCAGACAAGCGCGTAGGGTCCATGGGTCCTCGCACCGAAGATGGATTTGTCATGGCCGCCATTGCAGCGGCGGCAGCCATTGCAGCAGCAGTCGCATTCACCTGCATGAGTGGCGTTGCAGAGGCACCGGATTTAGTGCTGTTGCCAGGGAAACCTGTGCCCGGGAGGATAGAACGTCGGTTCCCAGTCTGATAGCGAGAGCCAGTGGCTGCGCCCAGAAGGCCAACTGAGTTTGAGTTATGGAAACCAAAATCACGCATCCGTCTGGGCCCTGCGCCATGCAGTCTGGAGTTATCGGATACACCGAGTCGTTCAAAGGCGTTGCGTCTGTGAGAGTCTCCACAGGGTTTGCGGCTTTCGATCTTCGATAAGATATCTGGAAGTTTCGACGGCTTGTCGACCGGGAACAGGCGACATAGTGCCTCGCCGCAGACCGGCTCGATTTCCTAAATGTGAAAGTTAAAAGGGTTCTCCAAAAGTTACTTGACCGTCGCGACCGATCTTAACAGGCTTGTTTTCATTCCAGGCATTGTTAAGATGAACCGTTTTGGGGAATGGAAGCTCTTGTCTGAACATCAGATGAACAAAAGTGATAAAACTTACTTGCTGATCCAATCAAGTTTAAATGGACTGCTTAATAAATTAGAGGACATACGCGGCGGCAACACCCAACTAATATGCATTCGTGGGTCCGAGGGTGATGAAAGCCGCGCGTATCCCTGAAATCTGCCACTTTCTCGCACAGAGAATATGAGTATAACGTTGTCGAAATCAAAGAAAGCCTTGTTTAGGCGGCTTTCGTTTGCAGTCGGAGTCGCCCAAGCATTTTTTTTCTTCGCAATATCAACATTTTCGTGATTGTTGCTCTTTATGAGGAAATATCGAGTGTTCACGAAAATGCGACGAAGGTCTTCTGGCAAATCGTGATTCACCGTATTATTCAGGGAATCCTGGGGAAAACTCTCGACAATGGCATCGGGTATGCTTTTTGGTCGAGTTTCTTCTTCCTCCTCCTCTCTAGAAAATTCGTCTTCCGGAGCATCGACGTGTACGGTGTCTTGCAACTGTTCACCATCACTGAGTAAATCCCACTGAATGGGGGAAATGCACTTGGTAGTTTCCTTTTCTGACTCTTTTGTTTTGGCAACGGAATCATTTTGGGGGATAGGCTGATCAACATCGAGCTCCAACTGAGTATGGTCGTCTGAGGTCATCTCCCCTTTACTTTCACTGGCGCTTGCGTCTACTTCCTTTGGCGGAATGGAATCTGGGACGTCAAATAATTCATCAAATTCTATGGTAGTGGATGGTCCTGACACATTGTTAATGCCTTCATCGGGAGCAACAGCGGATGACATACCGCAGGCAAACCACAGAGACAAACGTCCAAAGATACAGATAATCTGGAAGAACGGAAAACAGGGACGCTCTCGCGCGCAGTTCACAAATGTCCAACTTCTTGGCGCAGATAAACAAGGGAATTTACGGAGTTACTCAATCTTTACCTCTCTCAGATTTTTCAAACTCGTCAATGGTGGGAACTTTTAGGTTGTCTGTTTCTTTAACACGCAGGAGCCATTTTCTTGAATATACTTTCCTTTGTTATCAATCAAAATGGGACGCTAAAAATTACGCGGTCAAAGCATAAGTATTTGAGAAGTGCGTAAAAATTACCTCGAATATCGTTGGCTACTGAATAAGCTGATGCTTTCCGGAATAAGTTACCTAAGTTGAATAGATCAGTCATCCGTTATGGTTATTATCATGAATACTGAAGTGATGATAGGCGCATACCTTCAGAAAGGAAAACTAGTGACGACGGATTTGTTTGATAATGGTTTAAAAGACTAGGTAAATTAGCGAACGATAAATGAAGACGTATTTGTAGAGGACTAACTGAGTAAGCTTTAAATATTACAGCAAGTAGCGACTCAAGGAAATATTTACCGCAAATTGAACCCCAAGGCCAGACCTTACGGTCCTGTACACAAACATAGAAAGCTTGTTTGATAAATTCAACAAATACGATATTTAATCAACAAAATTAGATCGGAAACAATTTATTGATGAAAAACGGGCTCTCTTACCACTCTAGTAGGCCGATTTAAAACTCTGGGGACCATCAGCTTTTCAGAAGCCATCGACCTAGCAACATGAATGAATAAATTGCATATTGAAGGCCCAAGGGGCCCCTTTATTATTGCGTCATTCAGCTTCATTGTTTTCAATTTAACCGTGGCTTCCAGGCCATGTCCCAGAAACACTAAGTAGATTTGTCCAATATCGACTAATTCATTCGCAATGGCACAGTGCCGCATCATTGCTGTATTTTGCACTAAAAAACGATATTGAACAGCTTGTCAAGTCCGCGATGTCGATCCTATACCTCGTCAGATGAGCTTTTCCTACCTTCAAGGAAGAATGCTTCACAAAGGTCTTCGGAACTTTCGTACGACCCGCACCTAGAATCCGCTATCCAAACTTGGAGACCCTGGGCCACGAAAGACATCAGCATCCTGGAAAAGGTACAACGGCGCGCAACCAAACTTGTTATGCGGCAGGGCACACAGCCTTATGAAACACGGCTGTCGAATCTCAACCTTTTCCCATTGCGCTACAGGCAGCTTCGGGGGGACCTGATACTAGCTTTCCGCGCATAACGTCTTCAAGACTGCTGTCTTATATCAGGGTTTTTTTAAAATTAGCAACGACCGCGAATCTGAGGGGTCATCCTCTCAAATTAAAGGTGACAGAGGCCAGGCTGGACGCCCGGAAACACTTCTACTCAAAAAGGGTGGTCGGAGCGTGGAATGCGCTTCATCAGGACGTTGTTTTGTCAGAATCGCTAGAGGGCTTTAAGCGAAATCTGGATCGATATGGCAGTGCACGATGGATTGTGACTGACAATTTACAATAATAATAATACTACTTTCAATTTTTCAGTAGTATGAGTTTGTATATCCATTCACGTTTGCTATTTCTAACGACCTCCCACGCATAGCCTCATGCAAAGGTCTCCGCGGTCTACCCTACTTGGCTATCTGCGTACCCTGATTACCCCGCTAGCGATCTTATCAGCCAGACATGACGGCCTAAACATTCACCCTTTGTTCGACCCAAAGCGGACTGTCGACTATCTGGACGGATGCCTCTGTTTTTCCAGTTTTGTTGGTGGACTCTGCAATCAGCAAGAAACAATCAGGACGCAGCTTCCACACGGTGATGATCCTGGGAACCTTTGCAATGCCCCCTCTTTTGAGCCCCCTTTTTTCTCCTAAATCTCACACATTACCCCCACAAGAGCGACAGTTTTTCTCCTAAAAATCCCTGAGGAGTTTTTTCACTGTCTGTTCCTATTTTCATCCTATGACACAGGACAACTGGGCTCGCCAACAGTCTGAGAAACAAATTTTCTGCTACCACTGCACATATGTAACAATAGGGCACTCGAAGGAATTTTTCCTACATATCCCTCAATATACTGATATTGATACGGAAGTTCCAAAATTCAAAGAAGAAGTCGAAAGTACGAAATTGTTCGTGGATTCGGTCCAGTCGGCCTGATAGTCGGTTCCACTAAAACCGTCAGAACATGTGAACTGGACGGTCTAGTGAATTTAGAATATAGCAGGTGCCAGGTTCAGCTGAGAGCTAAATGTTGCTATAAAGGAATCCCAGAACGGGCGTTAATAATTAGGAAGGGCAGAGTTAAGCATAACTGAGACCCTCTTTAAGCGTGTGTTTAAGCGGTATTAAAGGAAGAACTGTCCACATGCACTCTAAAGGCGTAGAGTTTATGGAAGACTCAGCCAGCATAGGTGGCAAACATTTGAATTTGTTGTTCTCCCACATCAGAGCTCGCACACAATTTGTTAAAAATTCTAGTTTCCTCTCCAACCCACATCTGGAGAATGAAGATATTCAGGGCAGGCTGTTCTACCCTCCCTTATTTACCTTTTGTCAGTGATGCTCCTAATATATTTCGGAATGATAGGCCCTTCATGTGTGACGATAATTTTGAAGTTGCCTATCCATAAAATTAAGCAGACCGGAAACTGATCCTCAAACCCTAAAAACATATTCAGGCCTTTGTCAAGTGATACTCCACACGAACAGTGGATAACCTTTAGCTTGACGCTGAAAAGAACTGTTTGTCTCAACCATTCCCTCAGAAGAAAGACAAATACAAATCGCCTGAAGTGGATAAACTCAAACTTGCAGGCCGCTTTCACAATATAAACCGCTTCTGGAGGCGTTTCACACTAACCGGCTCCGATAAACACTAACGAGAGTATAAGCAACATTGTAACATTTGTAATAGCGAATCTAATAAACTGCGCAAGAAATATGAGTTGAAAATACTACACAAGTCATTGGAACACCCCAAGCTATTGTATGGCTATATACGAAGCACTAAGAGATCACAGGAACTGATCCCTGCCCTAAGATCAGCAGATGGACAACTGGCGACCGATGACCAGATGAAAGCCCCCCTCCTCTCCGATTTCTTTGAATCCGTCTACACCCGAGAACCTACAACTCTTGCTGACGGTCATCGACAGATAACTGCATCCTTACCCTCCTCCTCATTGCCCAAAATAGAGGACCTATAATTTTTACACGATACTGTCAGGGCCGAATTACTCCAACTTAAGCCTCCCAAATCATTTGAGCCGGAAAAAATTCCTGCACTAACACTACGAGAAAAAGCTAACGAACTCTGCAAAACTCTGGCTGCCGTCTTCCATAAATCGTTTGAAAAAGGCGAATTTCCCGAAGAATGGAAAAGGGCAAACGTCACCTATACCTAAAAGGGAGGTTCACGACTT
>JAYGXS010000003.1:56537262-56548063 GCA_036362985.1 Ligula intestinalis
GCCAGTGTGTTCTAGTGTATGACCTCCAGATAGAAATGAAGGAATTAATCGCGGAAATTCTTAGGTGCATGACATGGAAGTACGTGGACGGGACACGACTTTTAAGGGTTAGACCCTAGATTTCGATGACCATTTTCGTCGAAGACTATGTATATGCATATATACAAGGACATTTTTCTCTCCCTTGGCGTAAATCCTCCGTTTTCGTTTTTGGTATCTATTAGTAGTCTTCACTAAACAAAGTCAATCACAACCTATATGTACATGCAGTAGTAAAGACTCTGGACATATAACGTTCCCTGGGATTTGCTCTATCAAAGCAGTGTGCCTTGATTGTCTCCAAATTACGCCGACCTGTCGGGTTTATCCTCTGAAATCTTAAAACTATCAATATTCAAATCCGTATTTTATAAGTTATGCGTAAGGCCTTCTCTGGAATACTGCTCGCATCTTGTAAGTCTCCTATCCGCTGGGTTGTGTGCCTAGCCTTTAAAGGGACGGCGGAATTTAAAGAGTGGTGTTTTCGACCCAGCTGTTATTGATCTTCAAATGCCCTAGGACTATTTTCGAAAAAAAGCACACATCACAGAAAACAAATCGCTGTTGCGAGGAGTCCGGGTGGTGTGAAGATATAGAAAAAAAGCTGTGTAATTATCTTTGTACTTCCGGTTTATCTTTATATGAGTGGCGGATTGCCTTCCACCTCGTCACTAGAATACGGAAGCACGAACTTTTAAAAATATCACGTTTCTGCGATATTTGATCCCTAGTTCACTCATCAGTCACTTCGCATACAGCACAGACTGAGCTGATGTTGTGTTCGGTAAATATGTTAGTTGGTAGTGCTATAAACCGAGCAGGCTTGTTTAGCCATTCGTTGTTCATTGTTAGTTTTTCCACGTGCATAGGCTCACCCAAAGTCAAAAGCTATGTCAAGAGACAGTCGGAATATCTTGGTTATTCTTTATGTGTGGTTCTATAGAAAGAAACGGTAAGGTAGACATTGCACCATGGGTAAAAGTGTAAGAGAGAAATCAAAGGGGGGCACGCGTTCGAGTTGCTACGACGAACAGCCGTGTGAATGATGCAGAAGCATGGTTGCAAGTTTATCAGTGAGTAAGGACACGGGGCTTGGATTAAAGAATGAGGGGTGTCAATTGAAAGCAAGGCAGCCACCAAGGTCAAGGGGCACAGGGCATGACATAAGATACAGAGGATATTCGTTCAAAACATGCGACATATGTGGATGAGTAAACGGGCTTAAGGACACATGCATCGGCCAAGTTGGGTTCCTATCAAGCAGTTGGCAGCAAATAAAAATACGAATATTTTATAGACACGAGGAATGCCACAGCTAGTAATGTTAACGCCAATAGGAAAAAAAGTCCTCATAATGAAAACAGTAATGAAAAGTGTTGTGACCTAGTGTGTTGCTGTATTCGAATGCGAAACAGTACAGCGAGAACGCTAAGTCGTTCCTGCTTACATAGTTCTTCGTTGCACTATCGTCTAAAATCTGTGTTTTGGAAAGTTCCTCACATGTCGTCCTAGTTCTATTGGTTTCAATACACATGCGTAAATACCTTCACACATAGTGACCGGGAGCATGATAAATGCAAGCTGCAGCGAATTAGATATGCAGGATGACAAAAAATTATCACCGTCACCTGCACTCGAACTGCCAACCTCAACCCACTGGTCGAAATCGAACCCCGGACCTCTCCTCAAAGATTAAGCGTTTAACAAACTACGCTATTAGGCCATGAAGTAGGAGTAATCAAAATTGGTTATCAAAAATGAACTGCGTTGTAACCTTTGAGCCACTCACCCACGCCTAAATAGCTGACATTAATTTACGTGATGGAATTCGAACTAGGAGTAATACCCCCAACTACAGTGTAAGATATTCCATTCAAAGACCTGCCAAAAGGAAAACAAGTCTATTAGGTCTAAGGGGTGTCCATCACGATAAGGAAGCCTGCATATAATACTGTACCCTTCTTCATAATTTTTTAAAATCTCGGGGCAGATGCCAGAAGAAAATTGTACCCCTGGCCATCCTTCTTGCTCTATGGAGTCCGAACCTGTTGAAGAGGGCCAGTACGAAGACAGTGCATCACATAAAAACATGGGTTTCATAACTCCTTGCTCTGAAGAAAGCTATCCTTATATCACTAACAAGCCTCATATTAGCAACATTATCGAGGTAACAAACTGCAACTGCGCAGATGGGGAACTAAAAAATTTGCCCATGAACCGGAGGCGCAATATCGCGATAAAGTATGTTCCTGAGTCTACAGCAAACACTCCAAAGGAAAGGTGGGCCCATGATAAGAATTTTATTGACTATTAATTCAACAGCGTCTTGTCGGACTGGGAGATAATTAGAGTAAGAAAACTTTCCAGCTTGGCAAAGCAGAACCTAGTCGTGACTTAAACTTTTCCCCAAGACCCCTTTAAGTAGTCTTGAAGAACGACGCCCAGGCAGCGCTTCTACTAGAACGAAGAATGGCCTTAAGGAACTCGCACAAAACAATATTTTTTTCAGCCGAACTAATATCTCAGAGAAAGGATGAAAATAGGGGCACTGAGAACAAACATGAAGGAGAGGATGGACAGAAGGGAGATTCGACTGTGAATCAAGGATGGGGATATAATTAAGATGAAGAATTCATATTTTTGGGGGAACACCCGTCACAATGAAAGCTGGGTTTCGCCAACGCGACCAACAATCAAACTGACCGAGGCGAGATTGAATGAAGCCAAGAACATGACGATGATGTCCACAAATGTAATGAGTCTCGTCAACAAATAAGATGAACTCAAACTGATCGTGGACTATCTTGAACCTGACCCAATTGCTGTAGCTGAAACATGGTTAAATGAGCAGATAGCAAATGCAGAAGTCAGGCTGGAAGGATTTCAGCTAATTCACATGGACAGAAACGGACATATATGTGGGAGAACCACTATCTTCATGCAAGATGGTATCGATTGCGTCCCAGATAGTTCGGCATGACGTAGGAACAATTCCTGCGAAATAATTAGTTGTAAAATGAGAGTAACAAAACAACCTGCTCTCCATATTGCTCTGATATACAGACCCCCAAGACAAAGGATGGACGCGAACGATGCACGCATCACTGGGGTAAAACAAATCTGCCGTAGCAGTAATGTCCTAATACTTGGAGATTTAAACTCTCCAGACGTTGACTGGGAATTGATGCACAGCTCGCGATCAGAGAACTCTTTCGAACAGAAACTACTCCATTTGGTAAGTGACGAATTTATTACCCAGCATGTCACAATGGACACGCGGTTCCGAAGTGTCCTACAGTCTAGCTTTCTGGATCTCGTCATTAGTAGAGATAAAAACTGTATCCTTGTATGTTATACTCAGACTGGAAGAACAGCCAGTTCTCGGTACCCGTTGCTCGTGCAATAAGCAAAAAGAATGCTTGGCAAGGGGATAACACTAAAATGAAAGGAATACTTAACGTGACTGACTGGACTCCTATATACGAACCCGATCCGAACGACGTCTGGTGCTTCTTTAGGAACTTAACTCAGCAAATAGTAGAAAACTGTTGCCCACTTAAGAAAAGCTTGGTTGTCTCCTGACCGGAATGGGTGATACCGATCATAAAAAAAGGAACCTCAAGAAGGAAAGGAAAACTATGCAAAACGTATGCCAGATAGCCGCAACCCGAACACTGCTTCGAATTTAAGAAAAAACGAAATATATGTTGAAAACTACTACGAAAAGAGCGAATGACCTTTGAGCCAGAATTAGCCAAGGGAGAAGCTAATAACCCCCAAAAAATTCTTCTCTTATGTGAATAAGGCAAAACGCAATCGAGATCCCATTCACTGTCTGAGAAGAACCCAGGGGAACAAGTTTACCAATAACTCAGATAAGAAGAACATCTTATCTTACTGTTTTATGTCTGTGTATACCAGGGAGCCGCATTTTAAGGAGGATGTACAGCGATATATTGTCTTAGCACGGTATCGTTCGCAATAGACACAGTAAGAAAATCCCTGAGACAACTACAGCCCACTAAATCACCTGGCCCAGATGGCTTATCAGCAAAACTTCTCAAAAAGCTGGCAGAACAACTGGCCTCCCTACTTTTCAAGATCTTCGAAAATTCGATGAAGAAGGGGACTCTGCCTACTGACTGGAAGCTGGCCAACATAATCTTTATTTATAAAGGAGGAGAGAGAATGTCGCACAATTGCTTTAGAGCAGTTAGTCTCACAAGCATTTGTAGCAAACTAATTGGGAAAGAAATCAAAACGGAATCAATGAGACATATTGAGGAGAACAACTTGCAAAGCGCAGCGCAACACGGATTCCCAAAAGACCAATCTTGTCTCGCTAGGCTGCTTACATCCATGGAAAGCAAGAGGAATTCTCTGGTAATGGATTCGTCGGTCGATGCGATCTACATTGACTTCAACAAGGCATTCGACAAGGTTTTACACAGATGACTAATATTAAAGCTGCGTCACATGGATGTGACTGGAAACCTACTCAAATGGTTAGCCGACTTTCTAACAGGCAGGCGTCAGCATGTTTGTTTTGGTGGCACCAAAAAGGGATGAAAACCGTTTCCAGTGGGCTTCTACAGTAAGCGTTCTGGGTCCTATTCTATTTCTGGTATATGTTTACGACCATCTTGACTGTCTCACATGTGAGAAAGTCATGTTTGCAGATGATATGAAGGTTTGGATGTCAATCAAAAGCTCTAAGAATAAAAAGACTTTACAAAATGACTTGGATCGCTATGGCAGCTCAATTTCAAAAAATGCCAAGTTATCAGCCTGCGGTCTAGTCGCAAAAAGGTGATGCAATTTGAGTACGACTACTTAATCGGAGGTCACCAACTCGGGCAAGTGAGCGAACTACGGGAGCTAGGTGAATGTATAATGTCCAACTTCAAACCATCAACTAACTGTTCCAAAACCGCAAAGAAGACTATGGGCATCCTAGGAGTGATTGCGAAGGTCCTCCTCCTATTTTGATGAGGAGCTTTTTGGGCGAGTCTTTGGAACATTTGTTCGGCCGATGTTAGATTATTTTGTCCAGGTGTGGTGTCCATGGACGAAAGATGATGCAGTACTGGAGAAAGTCCAAAGAAGGGCAACCAAACTATTCAGCGGCTTAGGAGGTCAACCATATGAAGGTCGTCTAGATAGGCTCAATCTTTTCCCTCTCTATTATAGACACTACAGAGGAGATGTGATCATGGTGTTCAAACTTGTCAGGCAAGTAGACTGTGCACTTCAGCTGGCTGACTTCTTTGAATTAGCACAAACGACACATCTTCGAGCTCTTCCATACAAACTGAAGAAACACCATGCCAAACTAGAAGTGCGGGCAAACTTCTCCCACCGGGTCATTGAAGACTGGAATCAACTTCTTTCCTCAGGTATTCTTGCTGAAAGCGTTGACGCATTTAAAAGAAGACTCGACCTTACTTCAATTGCTAGCGACATACTTGGTATACAACAGCAATTCACATAAAATATATATGGTTTTGAATCACATGCATTATCTGACACAATTTATCTGTAAATTGGGTTATCAAAGACTGTCTTTAAGTTACTTCATTAAGGGAAGAAGACTTTCACCCTTGAGCTCCCTATTCATATCCAAAAATTGCAAAACAGTTCAACCTTAACAATAGAACACAATACAACGTAGGCTCAACAACAGCGATAGTTGTGAACCAGTTTCCAACTGCTGCTATTGACACAAGGATCATTATATCTGTCACCGTTTCTCAGCAAATTTGAATCAAGTTGGCGTTTAAAGCTATCAACAGTATCTGAGAGCGCAACCTCGTCAGGGAGTCCGTTCCACGCTCCGACGACCCTCTGCGAGAAGGCTTTCCGTCGAATGTCTGCATGGGCCGGCTTCCTCTGCAGTTTGAAAGGATGACCCCGCAGATGATCCGTCCAAGCCATTTCAAAGAATTAGTCAAATTCCAGGGCGCACTTACGGCCTCTGACAATACGGCAGGTTTGAATAAGCTTACCATGGAGTTGCCTTTATCGAGAGGAAAAAAATTAAGTTCAGCCAATTTGTCTTCATAAGGCAGATGACTGAGATTCTTGACTATTTTCGTAGCCCACGCCTGCATTCGTTCCAGCCACAGATAATCCTTCTTGAACCACGGACGTCAGGCCTCGACGGCATACTCCAAGTGGGACCAAACAAAAGCTCCGTACGTTTTCCTGAAGAGCTCCGTGTCGATGTGGATGAATACCCGTCTAATAGCAAACAGCACGTGTGTCGCGCATTTGGCTGTCTTAAGACACTGTGAAGATGGTTTGAGCGAGAAGTTTATTAGAACACCGAGATATTTTTGCTCGTTAACATGTGAAAGGGGTTGCCCATCGAGGACGTATTGAGAAGAATTATTCTCCTCCTTGGTCATTCTAGTACGGAGCCTTAAAACTACACACTCCTAACACTGAAGTTTAAGAGCCAACGAGCAGACCAGTGATTCAGAAGTGGCGCTATGCGGATACCAACTATTTAGACGAGACCGAGTGGAACGCCAGGGTGGAGGAGTTGCTATGTATGTAAAGAACGAATTAAGTGTGTTCGAGAAGCCTGAAAGGATTACTCATGGTATAGAGGCTATTTGGCTGACAATTAAGGCACGGGGTCGCAGCCCCTGGAAGCCGTGACTGTCTACCGACCACCGCGGACAAACAGTGATGCAGATGCGCGTTTACTGGTGTGCATAAAGGAGATAGGAAGTCGATCTGATGTTGTACTCATGGGTGACTTCAATGCGCCCAGCATATGTTGGAACAATTTGCGGGCCAATTGTTCTAAAAACACCTTTGGTCACCATCTGCTAAAAACAACACTTGAGGCCCTTTTCATAAAACACGTCCTAGTTTCAACTAGAGCACGTGGAGGGCAACAAGCAAGTTGCTTGGATCTAGTCTTCACGAAGCATCCCGACACTATAGACGAGGTATGCTGCCTACCTCCACTAGGTCTAAGTGATCAAGCCGTACTTTTAAGGGATTATGGTCTTTACTCGTTACCCCCTACAGCAGACGAACCAAGGTCGAATATATGGCGAGGCGACTTCTCACAAATGAGAGTAGAGACATCACAAATAGACTGGGGTCTTTTTTTCTTTTGGGATGTCACTGAGGACTGGAATACATTTAAGGAGTGGTTGTTGCAGCTAATGCGGAGTCATTGTCCACTTTCAGTGCCCAAGGTATCTAGCCGACCTCCATGGCTGAACAAAGCTATCAAAAGAGAGATCAATAAAAAAAGAAAGCTTTGGAAGAAGTTTTGCAACACAAGCTGCAACGAAGATTTTGAACAGTACAAAATCCAGCGGAACAAGGTAAAAAAATGGTTTTCAAAGCACGACGGGACTTTGAGAGCGATCTACTGCGTCGAGCTGTCAATAATCCAAAGTTGCTATACATTTATTTACGTAAAAGCACACGTAACAGGAACCCGATTCCTGTTATGCAAACTGATGATGGTCACGAAATCTCCGACTGTAAAAACAAAGCAGAACATTTTGCTGAGTTCTTTCAGTCTGTCTTCACCATAGAACCTCCCTTCGTCGCAACTGTTGACGAGGTCGTGGAAGCACCAAATATTGGGGATATTTTGTTTGAAGAAGAGGCGATTTTTCAAGAACTAAAAAGCTTGAAGGAATGTAAATCTCCGGGTCCTGATGAAATTCCTGCCAAATTGCTCAAGGAACTTGCTAGAGAGCTAGCTAAACCTCTTTCACTAGTATGCCAGAAATCGTTTGATACTGGAATACTTCCTCCGGACTGGAAATTAGCGCATATTACACCGCTTTACAAAAGCGGTGGTCGTGCATCTGCGAATAACTACAGACCCGTGAGCCTGACCTCCATATGCTGCAAAGTAATGGAGAAGATCATCAAGAAGCAATTGATGATATATTGTGAAACTTCCAATATATTGTCAAATGCGCAATTTGGATTCCGTAGGGGAAGGTCATGTGTAACAAACTTGCTTTATACGATGCAAAGCTGGACAAGGGCAATTGATGCAAAAGAAACTGTACATGCAGCCTACATTGATTTTCGGAAGGCCTTCGACAATGTTCCACACCAACGTCTCCTGCATAAGTTGAGACTGATGGGTATCGGAGGCAGACTTCTTACGTGGATTGAGAATTTCCTATCTGGTCGTTCCCGAACGGTGTGTGTAGGACGACAACAATCAAGGCCGACAGTCATCGAGAGTGGAGTCCCTCAAGGTTCAGTACTCGGACCCTCCCTCTTTCTCTTGTTCGTTAATGATCGTGTACAAGAATTGGACTGCGAGTGCGCCATGTTTGCAGATGATGTAAAAATATGGAGGGTCATCAGGTGTGCTGCCGATGAAGATAACTTCCAGGAAAATCTTTGTCGATTAAACGAGTGGTCGCATAGATGGCTGCTGTCCTTCAATTCTAACAAATGCACTCTGCTGCGCCTGGGAAATCGAAATGCGGTGCCTTATGCGCGACCCTACCATCTGAACGTAATCCCTCTGCAAGAAACAGAAATACAGAAGGATCTCGGCATCTTGATGACAGACAATCACAAACCTTCTACACAATGTTGCAAGGCGGCTGAAACTGCAACTTCAATGTTGTACGCCATCAAGCGGGCATTCACGGTTTTTGATGAAGACTGTTTCTCGAAAATCTTCGGTACCTTCATAAGGCCACATCTTGAATACGCGATTCAAGCCTGGAGACCGTGGATGCGGCAGGATTATAACGTACTTGAGAGGGTGCAGCGGCGAGCAACAAAATTAGTAAGAGGCCAAGGTTCACTACCATATGAGATCCGCCTAAATAACCTTAATCTCTATCCTTTGAGTTATAGGCAGTTACGCGGAGATTTGATACAAACCTTCCGTATCGTGCGTGGCTTTGACTGCGCTCTCATGTGTGACGACTTCTTCCAACTCGCCACTACAACTTATCTCCGGGGGCATCCCTTCAAACTCTATGTGCCCCAAGGACGATTGGATGTACGGAAGAATTTTTTCTCTAATCGTGTCGTGGACCCGTGGAATAACCTTCCCGAGGCCATTGTTATGTCCCAATCTGTGGAGATATTCAAACACCGACTTGATATACACATGCTACAACACAACGTGAACTATGTGACAAATTAACCTTGAAACACCACTGCGCCATGTGACTGTCTATATTTTCCTGACTGAAAACTTGTTAACATTGTTTATAATTCTTGAGATTTTGATGCGACAAATAGGGAGTTCAAAGGTGCAAGCCTATTTTTCCCTCAAATATACTGACTGACTGACTGACTTTGCTTCTTTGAGGATTTGCAGCTCTCCTTCAACTTTGGATGTTGGCAATAATAAAGATTGAAGCACTGGAGCAGCCTCTTCAACAGCACTGTTGACATTCAGTCAGTCAGTTTATTTGAGGGAAAAATAGGCTTGTGCCTTCGAACTCCCATCAAAATCTCAAGAGTTATAAGCAATGTTAACAAGTTTTAAGTCAGGAAAATATAGACAGTCACATGGTGCAGTGGTGTTTCGAGGCTAATTTGTCACAAAGTTCCCGTTGTGCTACAGCATGTGCATATCAAATCGTTGCTTGAATGTCTTTACAGACTGGGGCATAGCAATCGCCTCAGAAAGGTTATTCTACGGGTCCACGACCAGATTAGAGAAAAAATACTTAATCACGTCCAGTCGTCCTTGGGACACATGCAGTTTGAAGGGGTGTCCCCGGAGATTAGTTGTAGTGGTGAGTTGGAAAATGTTAGCACAAATGAGAGCGCAGTCCAAGCTACGCAAAATACAGAAGGTTTGTATCAAATCTCCGCGTAACTGCCTATAACTCAGAGGATGGAGATACCAATTATTTAGGCGGATCTCATATGGTAGTCAACCTTGGCCTCTTACTTATTTTGTTGCCCGCCGCTGCACCCTCTCAAGTACGTTATAATTCTGCCTCATCCACGGTCTCCAGGCTTGAATCGCGCATTCAAGATGTGGCCTTATGAACGTACCAACGATTTTCGAGTAACAGTCTTCATCGAAAACCGTGAATGCCCGTTTGATGGCGTACAACATTGAAGTTGCAGTTTTAGCTGCCTTACAACATTGTGTACCAGGTTTGAGGTTGTCTGTCATCCAGCTTCAGAGATCTTTCTGTATTTCTGCTTTTTGGAGTGGGATTCCGTTCAAATGGTAGGGTCACGCATCAGGGATAGCATTTCAAGTTCTCAGGCGCAGCAGAGTGCATTTGTTCAGATTGAAGGACAGCAGCCATCTATGCGACCAATCGTTTAATCGGAACAGATTTTCTTGGAAGTTATCTTCATCGGCAGCACACTTGATGACCTTTCATATTTTTACATCAACTGCAAACACAGCACACTCGCAGTCCGATTCCTGTACACAATTATTAACGAACAAGAGAAGGAGAGTGGGTCAGGGTACTGAACCTTTAGGGACTCCGTTCTCGATGGCTGTCGGCCTTGATTGTTGGCGTACTTAACACGCCATTTTGGAACGACCAGCGAGGAAATCCTCAATCAACGTAAGAAGTCTGTCTCCGATACCCATCATTCTCAACTTGTGCAGCAGACGTTGGTGTGGAACATTGTCGAAGGCCTTCCGAAAATCAATGTATGCTGCATGTATGTTTTCTTTTGTATCAGTTGCCCTTGTCCAGCTTTGCATCGTGTTGAGCAAGTTTGTTACACATGACCTACCCCTGCGAAAGCCATATTATGCATTCGACAA
>JAYGXS010000003.1:56558063-56616190 GCA_036362985.1 Ligula intestinalis
ATCCGCCTCCAGTTCTAGTTCACTAACAACTGTAAGATGGTCTGAACTCCCAAGTGCGTCTAAGGATGAGACTGAAAGTGGTTCGCATCCCCTACAAAAAATTAGGTCGAGTATGTTTGCTCCTCGAGTGGGAAAATCGACTACCTGATCCCACATGCCGATATCTATTGCCTCAAGTAAGTTCTCGAACTTTGAAGGACCGGATGGTGGAAACCATTGCACGTCAGGAAGGTTAAAATCGCCTGCAATCAAGCAATACTTAAGATTCAAGTCAGCTGCGGCATGAAATGCCTGCGAGAGACAAAGATCGCAGTCTGCATTGGCAGTAGGTGGGCGATAAACACAGCCAACAAGTAAGGAGTATTTGTTTTTTAGAACAACTCGTAGCCAGCAGCTCTCCTCCACCGCTGTGAATTGTGGATAGTCCAACGGGAGAAATGCAAGTGGCTGCTTAATATAGATGCAGCTTCCTCCGCCACGGTCATTGTTTCGATCGTTCCGAACGGATGAATAGCCTAGAACAGAGAGTTCTGAGTCAGCTACAGAGGCCGATGCCCATGTCTCAGTTACCATAACAATGTCTGGGCGGTTGAGGAAAACCATAGTCTGGAGCAGAGGCATTTTATTAGTCAGTGATCTGGCATTTAAAACGACCAATTTAAGAGGGCATGTCTGAGGTTTCGGTGGCGGGACAGCTAGGCCGTCACTCTTACCGGCTTCGACCAGAGCGATGTCCTTTTGGCCTGAACTATTTTTCTCTCTCTTATTTTGAGATTTGTCTCGCCATTGGATCTCCGTTTTTCCAGCTCTATTATTAGCTGTCTCATCTTTCTCCGCTCTTTCAACTCGTAATCCGGCTGAAAAAAAACTTGCGAATGCAGACTCCGTAAGGATGGTTTGCGCTCTAGCAAGAGTTTCGCCTGTGCTTCAGTATCTAAAACAACTTTTAGAGGTCGTGGCCGAGAAATTGATTCTGGAGCTGTTGGAGCCTTCCCTATTCGAAATGCCTTAAGAATGCGGAAAGACTCGCCTGGTTTTAGCAACGGTTTGGCGTACACTCGCATAAGACCCACGTCATGGTCAATTCGTTCTTGTGCAATTGATGACTCTGACTCTGGGGCCCCCTTTACAACTATTTTCTGCTTGCGACTCAATGGGGCATATGTTGCAAGCTCACGTGCAAGAGAGATCGTTGTTAAATGGACCTAACGTATCATCTTACCATGCGTAACAAACTACTTAGTCCTTTTGTCATACAGCTGCTTACACGCAGCTGTTATTACCAATTTTGTATTTTTTTCTTCTTACGATAGCACTTAGTTTGTAATGAAGGGGTTCCTTGTGCATTAAGTTTACAATTTATTTATTTCTTAAGTACTGCGACTAAGTCCTTTTTTTTAATCTACTATAAATATAGCAGACTAGAATTTTGGGCTTGTCTTTAGCCTGTTTTTCGTGGACTAACAAATCAATTTTTCTACTGAATTTTTTGGCGACGAAACTCATCGAGCTGTACTTGTGACACAGTTTCTCTGAATAACTTCCATTTCCAATTTTTCGTCTTTAATTGTCTGTGAAGTTCTCTCGTCAACCAGGCAAGGCGACTAGTCGTATTGTTTACCTTCAGCGGATAATAGTGCTGAATCAGATCTAATGCAATCGTCCTGAGTAATCTCTAGTCATCCTCCGGATCTTCCTTGAGCAGACAGTCCCAATTCACGGACGATAGTGCATGCTTCATCGAACTAATATCTGCGTTCCGTATCTTTGTCTGGCCCTCCGTTTTCCTACGACGTTGAGAATTGAGTGAGTAATTCCACATTAGCGTCGTATACTCACTCTTACCGAGCGGAACTGTAAAATGCAGTTCATCAATGTAGGATAAATCCTTCGTTAAAATGAGGTCCAAGAAATAAGCTCTCTGGTTCTCTTGAAATCTGGTTAGTACCTTAACGTTCTGTGCCAGAGGGAGGTCAAGTGTGAGTTCAATTAATTTAGATTGGGAAGCAGTTTTTGTACTGCTTTCTCTTTAGCTCACCATTAATTTCAGAGAGTGTTGACTGTTATTTTAAAATGACGATAGGTTGGTGGATATGAATTCACCTGCCTACCATAATAAACACTTCCGCTGCCTATGCGGTTGCTCACGAAGAGCAGCATTCATCAAATTGTTATTTATTTTTCCACAGCACTAAGTTTGCAAGGACGAGGCTCTCTGGTTCTAAAATATCAAATATTTTTATTTATTAAGAAAAATAGTAAGGGATAAATTGCATGCAAACTTCAACAGTGGACACACCAAGTCAAGAGCGAAGAGAGTACATACAAGAGGATGACACAATTTCAAGAATAACGCTACGCAGGATGAAACTAGTCTTGAAAAACTTTGTGTAGGTGAGTGGGAGAGAGGGGTAGCTCCGCTTTTATATGATTCACGTAGCATCAGGACTGGTGTGAAACACCAGCACGAAAAGGGGGGTGGTCATGAACAGAGGCCATATTAAAGCGACGGGGGGTGGCTGGACGATTGGGTCTCGGGGTAGCCGCGGCAGCTGGGTCAAGTAGGGGAAACGGGCAGCTGGCATGTCACTTTGCGGTGATCTCTGCGGGAAAGGTGCCAATGTGAAATGTGAAAGTGTCAAACGTGGAAATCGAAAAAAGTGGCCAATGGGGAGTAGTCAAATCAAGTCAAGTCAATATATTAGGGGAAATATAGGCAAATGCCTTTGAACTCCCTATCGGTACACAGTAGTTAAGAAATGCAACGAAAATGCCAAACATTTCAAAGAAGGTCGTTTACGTATTCATTTCTGTGCACTCAGTCAGTCATGGGCTGCCAGCATTCCAGAGGGAAGGGCCAGTCTTCGAAACTGGTAAACGAAAAGTTTGCAGGTCAGACGGGAGTTTTGTTGGAGAAGAGATGTGAAGAATTCCAAACTTGTTTATGCATAAATAACCACCCACAAATTCTCCGCGTACTGTCCACGTCGGCTCTCCTATTTCACCTTCACTCAGCTCATGCAAAGTACATAAGCATTCATTAGGAAAATTGTGTTATATCCTCTCCTGTCACTAGCCCCAGTTCAACTAGTTCCCTTTTACTAACTACCCTCTAGCTTATCTTTCAATCGTATCTCTTCGAGTGCATCCGTCACTCCCAGCAGCCATGTTCTAAGGAACATCCCTTCAAACGCCCACTTTTTGGACGCCACCTGCCTTCATCCTGTATATGGACTTTACTTAGCCAAATTAGCATCATACAATGATCCCTCGTGGACAACTCTCACACTTTCAGCTCCCTATAAGCTTGAAGTCACTAAGTACCTAGTGGTAGTGTGGGAAAGGATTACTTTGGCCAGCGACGCCAATGAACACCAGGCTTGTTCCGTTCAAGTGTGATCAAGATGTAAATTTGCCAATAGTAGCGAATATTCGAGTTCCAGGAAGCAGTTCAGAAGATGAAGATGCGATCACTGGAACAAGAGTTTTATTTGCCTGACGTTTCGGATTCCGTCGGGAATCCTTAGTCATAGGTAATCGTACACAGGGCTGAGCAGGCTCAAGCCCCGAGGGCTGATACAGAAGTCACATGTAGTGATAAAGGTTGCAATGGAAGATGATGCGTCGGAGGGTTAGGAATTTAGCGACCGTGGTGGTCAGTCCTGTAGACAATGACAGGGTGGCAGTAAAGAGGATGGTGTCAGCGGGTGGGGGCAACGGGGCCTAGAGTTATTTATTATCTATGGTGAGCGCAACTGGTGAAGGAATCTGCTGCGCAGGGCAACTGCGCTGACCCACGCTGCCTTCGTTCACCAAGCCTCGTACCCTGCGTGCTCTTGTCCTCTCGCACGCTCACTGTCAGTTTGCCACGCGTACGCCCAACGTTAATGAATGCTTCCGCCTCATTTAATTGTTGGCAGCCGACAGAGCAATCATCCCGCAGCCAAAGATTCACATATCTTCACTTTTCACCAACGCGACTAGCTTTTGTACGTGGCGCTTACAGCAGATACTGTATGACTACTTAAGCTCAGTAAAGCGGTGCCTCTCAGCTGTATCTTGCATGACTCCTGATTTTGGGATCCATCTGTTGTCGATTCGGCAATAAGCGCACGATACTGGACATAGGAGGGCCCCTTGGGCCTTTAATATTCAAGTTATTATTATTATTATTGAAATGTTTGAAGCCATAGTACCGAATTCTGTCAGGGGATGGTGCATTGTGTCCGGGGATGACAGGCCAAGCCGAAACATGCACGAAAAGTGCGTCAAAAACACGAGCAGGTTGGAAGCGCTTGGATATTGACAATATTCGCCTGTCAGGTTTAAAACTTGCTCAGTGCAGGCGTGTCGTGAGGACGAAGGCCTTCTATTCCATCAGTTTCATGGAGAGCTGGAGGCAAAAAAGATTCCACGTGGAGGCTTTAAGCTGATCAAACACTCTTTCTAGAGATCTACGAGTAAAATCTTTGAAAATTTGTGTTTTGTACGCTAGCGTGCTACGAAGATAAACGAAGTTCCCCACATTTATGATTACGGCATCCTTTATATTAATTCCGTGAGACGTTGTAATCCCTGTTGATGTTAAAACCGAAGTTTGCGCTACCGGCAGATGGGAGTTCGTCGTCATTTGAATATCTGCTTCGGTCATGGTTTTGAGTGCGCAATCGTCCATGCAGAGCAGATGTTAAAAATTGTGGTTGTAGAAAATCATCTACGGCCATGCCTACGTCAGAAGTTGAGGAGGGGCCAAACTGTTCTCATACGGATCCCGGGACGCTCATCACGGTAGGCATCCATCAACATGGCAGAGAATGTGAGACTAATGAAAGTAGGCACAAGGACACAGCCCTATATTAATTCACTTTTAACTGTGAAGACTTCGAAACCAGTCTCTTTGTCCATGCCGCGCGCCATCATCCCGTCTTGGAGCTGACGTACCATGCAAATTAAGTGCTCGGGATAACCGACTTTCTGCATGGCTTTTCCACAGTCCCTCGCGACTCGAAAATTGTAAATCCTGAGAAGGTTGTGCATTGGTGGCTGCGCATAGCTGAGCACTACTCCTGCAGCTGTCGGGTAGCGAAGATTATGTCAGTGGTGCCGCGATGACGACAAAAACTACACCGGCTTTTTGGCAGACGCCCCTGTTCCAGAAGGTTGTTGAAACGGTGTAGGAGAACACGAGCGAAGCGTTTTCCGGCGATATTGCGCCGCAAAATTCCACGATAATTTTCACAGATTTGGAGGTTCCCCTTTCACATTTATTGGTGGACAGTTGTGGCGTACTTCAAGTCCTAAGGGAATTTCCCTTGTCATCACATCTCGTGGAAGAGCAAGGTTGAGGGAAGCATGATTTGGTGACCGTCGTATTTGTAAATCTTGGAAGGGATCGCATCGGATCAGAGTGCTTGCCTATTGGAGAATTGCTAAACAGCCTTGATGATTTCCTGAGGGGTGGGAGCTCGAGTCAGCACTGATTTGCAATGGAGGACGGGGCTCGATGGCGGCATCGCAAATGTTGGGTGGACAAATGAGTACGCTTTGGAAGTGCATAGCCAAGCATTTTAGAATCTGTTTGTTTTCAGTAAGAAGGGAAGTTCCATCAGCGCTGAAAAGAGGAGCTGTTTATTTGACGGCAGAACCGTAGACGAACTTAATAGCAGTGAAGTTCGTCCACTCATTGCGGTCCGCGTAAATTTGAATTTCCCTGCCCTTGCAAGCCACCCAAGCATCCTGCAGCTCCCACAGCCGCTGTTGAACAAGAAGGTGGCTTTGGAAGAAATATGGTTTCGCGGCATCGGTAGGGCAGTCGACGTAGGCTTTGTGCAGGTGGTTATTACTGGCGAGCATATTGGTGATGTCTGCGTCATTTTCATCAAGTCAGTCCTGACGCAGACAAGGACAAGTTAGGTGGGGGGTTGGACAGTGCCTCGTAGTAAGCACAACTAATTCTCCGCGCAGATCTCCTCTGCGACCGGAAAATTCTCTTGCCGTTGAGCCATTTCGCTACCGAAATGCAGCTGGTGGGTAGGCAAATTGAACAAAATTGTGTTGAACTTGCCTGGGAGTTACATACTTTGCGTGTTTGAAGACAGATCGTCGTCCTGGAGCTGAAAAGACAAAAATCGGTCCAGCGATATGCACCCGCGATTGCCTTTGTCCCCAGCACTTTCTGCCGGCCTTGTCGCCAGACGGGAATTGAGTGCAGAAGATGGTTTCGAAATTTCAGCTAAGTCATCAGTCTTATATAAATCGATTTATCTAAGAGAAGATACGACTATAAGTCGTTCGTTTTCTGATATAAATTATCCGTAAGTACCAGTACTTACGCTTGAAAAATCTGCTTCCATTCCTTTTGTTGGTTTGGTCTCTGCTGGCTTACCTAGCGTTCTGTTAACCATCTGTCTTGCTTTCAGCAACTTATATAAGCTTAAACAGTTAGTTTATTCTGAATTGCCGACTGTTTTCGTGATTAATCTACTTGTTGCTTCGAAAAGTATGAAGGCGACACTTTCATTCAGTAGGAAGCCACAGAATTCTAGGCCCAAGTGGTGCCTGCCAAAGGCAAACATCATTACTGATATTGGTCATCAGCCTGCCATCAGTATTCAGCCTGATCTGATTTCTGAGCAAATAGATTTGTCTGTAATGAAAAATTGCAGCGAGTTTATGTTGAAATTTGGGTCAGTTCCCTCAATCCTTGGGACCCTATTTGATGGAAATATCTCTGCAGTTTCCTCTCAGGAATGCAAACGTTTAGATACTCTCGTTAATTTGGTCGCCAGTGAGTCACAGGATAGACAAAAAAAGGTCGCACAATTTCATTCTGAAAAACGTTCCAAAATCAATTGGGCCAATGGACGTTGCAATGCATTTCCTCTACTCCTGTGGACTTAACTATAAAATAGCAGAGGCTATTAGACTGTCATCTCGCAGTAAAAACCCACCCATTTTAGTCAAGCTATTTTCACCCATTGAAATAGACGCCATTTTTAAACAGCAAGAGCTGGTTTCCAAATATCTGAGAAATACAATTTATTTCCTCTGTCATGATTTCACTCCAATGGAGCGAAGAAAAGCGTCAAGTTCTTCTAATAAAATCGTAAATTCACCGTAACCGGCTCAAGTTCCTGGTCGTAGCCCTAGGAAGCCTAGCGAGCCATGTACTTTTATTCCTGCCAAACCTAGATTACTGCTCCCCAGTTAAGCAACTGTCTCATCCCCCTCAAGTCACTAGACATCTCCGTCTACTTCCAACTTAGATGCTTCTTCAGTTGCCATAGCTAGTTATTCTGGTAGCCCTCCTTAAAATTCCGAAAAGCCCTCTATGTCAGGTAGACCAACAGCTTCGATACTCGATCAGAGTCCTCCCAAATCTTCTATTAAATCACCCAATTCAGGTAGTCGAAAGGGTGGGATCCGAAACTCAACCGCGAGCATGCAGCCTTCCCAAACACTAACTTAGCCTATACAACAGGAAGCTAACAAACATATAGGTTACCCTACTTATCACAAGTCTCATACTAGGCCAGGCTTTCCACCGCTTAATCCTCATAGTTACCTTACCTCGCCCTCCAGCCTCTCCTTCCCGTCTTTCCCGCCTTGGTTTTCCCAATTTCCCGGTAACTATCAGCAAGCTCACCACGGCACTAACCCCTATGGCCCACCGATCTCACAGAGCTATCTACCTGCAGCTTTCAGCGTTCCCCTTCAGCTTTCTTATGTTAATTGTCCTGTATCAGTCGATGGCTATTCTCCAAACTTCCAACCAAATTACCCACCTCCAAATTTTTATTACTAAATAAAGATAACCCTAGTTTGATTACTCAAGCTACACTAGATATCATCCTGCTAAATGCAAGATCTGTTTTAAATAAGATAGCTCAACTAAGAGCTATTGCGTTCGAGCTGAAGCCTAATGTTATATGCATTACAGAGTCGTGGACACATTCGCTAATTTCTGATGCTTTACTCAAAATAAACGAGTATGATTTCTACCGTCAAGACTGCCCTTGTTAACGTGGTGGCGGTCGTCTTCTCTATATTAAAGCTATTTTTAAGCCTTTCCCGTTCGACCTAGATGCTGAGTCATTCTCGGGTAATTGCTGCTTTGTATCCATTATCCTGTCTCCCCGTCAGAAGGCGATTATTGGATGCATTTATAGTCCGCCTAACTCATCGCCGGAAGATGATGAAAAGCTTTGCGAAATATTTAGGCTGATTTCGGAGTCCGTCTTTGATGCTAAAGTTATCGCTGGGGATTTCAACTTTCCCGAAATTGATTGGTCATTGTACTGTTGTCCATCCAGATTTCAACCCTTCCTAGATACCATCAATTTTTCAAACTGGTTTCAGTTGGTCTGTTCCCGAACAAGGGATCAGCATATTTTAGATTTAATTTTCACGAATGACATTTCCCCTTTTTCGTTGACTACAATCAGAACCTCTTCCCAAGTGATCATACTTTGATCCATTGTTGCCTTCCACTTGCTTCTACGAAAAAGGCTAGCACCACTCGTATCTACCGTGCGTTTGACCTAGCTGATATTAATTTAATTAACAACTGGCAGGAGCTTTCCTCCACGAACAGTGTAACAATTCTCTGTGACTAAATGACGGCAATTTCAAATAGAATTTTGGAATTTGTGCCGATCAAAAATGTTAAGCCTTATACTTCGGACCCCACCGTTCCTCATTTTCTTTTGTCTAGACTAAAGAAATTGCAAAGACAGTCAAAAGACCAGTCTTCTAGTTCATTATCTGTGCACCTAAGAATCGCAGAGATTTTCGAATTAGCATTTAAAATTCGTCTTGCACGTGACAAACAGAGGGAATCTTGCGCACACAGCGAGTTAAACTCCGAAAAATCGATTGCCCAACTGTTCTGTCGTCGGTCCTCCGTTAAACGAGGTCACGAAATCCCCCCTTTACTGAATGAAAATAAAAACTTTGTGCAAGATGAGTCTGAGAAGGCTGAACTGTTCAATGCGTTTTTTGCAAAGCACCTTACGACGGAATCTGATCCGGTCCCGCCGTTTCAGCCATGCTCACTCAATACTAACAGTTCCATAGATTTCTCCATAGAAGTAATTCCTAAGCACATTATCCGTCTCAAAAACTCACATTCCCGGGAAGTGACGGTCTTCCAAATTCACTTATCAAGAGAGTATTCAGCTTCCCCCGATTGCTAAGTAATCTATTCTCAGCTTATCTTATAAACGGTTTCTTTCCTGACTCATGGAAGACATCTTTTATTCTTCCAGTCTTCAAGTCAGGATCTCGTTCGGACCTTAATAACTACCGAGGTGTTCATAAAACCCCGGCCCTAGCCAAACTTCCGGAAAAGATCATTTTGAATCAAATTCTCCATTTTTGTGTAGAAGATAACCTATTAAGTGCCTCAAAGCATGAATTTCTACCTGGAAGATCATGCGAAACCTGCCACTTGGCATTCCTTAACCTGGTTACTTCACTTCGTAATGAACAGCAATCAGCCATCGTGATTTACTTTGACCTTAGTAAAGCTTTTGACAAGGTGCCTCATAGGCGCCTTTTAGTGAAACTGGAAGCCCTAGGCATCAGGCCTCCCCTCCTTGATTTAATTGCCTCCTACCTGTCTCACCGCAGCCAGAAGGTCTTAGAAGGCAATAGCTACTCGATGCCTCAGCCGCTCACGTGTGGCGTATTTCAAGGCACGGTTTTAGGTCCCCTCCTTTTCATTCTTTACATAAATGAAATTTCAACAGTGCTAAATAATTCGGAAAATTTCATTTAGGCTGCTGACCTTAAGTGTATTTACTCATTTTCTATGGACATGGCCAGTACTTGTGTTGATAAAGTTAACGCAGACTTGCGCACTCTTTCAAGTTGGAGCGCTACATGGCTGATGGAGTTTTCTACATCAAAATGGTGTTTCTTGAGTTTTGGTCCCACAAGGCTTCTTGGACCCATTATCTTCCAAACTAGTCCACTGTAAGAAAGATCTACGATAAAGGATTAGGGTCTTATTTACATGAATACGTTTGCATTATCACCTCATGCAGATCGAATTTCTACCAAGGCCGCAGAGATATGTTGAAAAGAAAGAAGATCTTCGGAAAATCGAGTTGTTCTCGTGAATTTTCGAACAAGTATCACGTGTTCGTCGTCAGACTAAATTAAAAGTGAGGGCTGGGAATGTCGCACTAGATATTTTGGAGGCAGAGGTTACAACGGACGGGGGAGGGAAAGGGGGGGGATTGGGTGGAAGGGTTATGGTGACGTGACACCCGCGGCGATAGGTTGTGCTAGTGAGGGGAGGGGGGTGTTAGCGTTTGGACTATGGGCCGCGTGTTCGGGGGAAGGGAGGGGGGCTGGTAAAGAGTCAGAGAAATTCCACTTGACCGGGCACAGAGAGCCAGTTGTTGTTTCAGGCTGGTTAAGAGTTAGAGAAATTCCACTTGACCGGGCACAGAGAGCCAGTTGTTGTTTCAGGCTGTGTCCAAATTAGTAGACCATGCACGAAACCCGGTATAGTGTGAGTCAAGCTCTACGTGCCTGTTTATACTAGCCGGATTCGAGTGCCAAGCTTCAAGGAATTCTCTCGCTTGTCGCGTATTAGCCATTGCGATCACGTCGGTGGCATCCCAATTGAAGCGGTGATCACACTCAATGGAGTGTGCAAATACGAGTGATAAGTGGTTCCGTAGGCGAACGGCTGACTTGTGTTCGTTAATGCGAGTCTCAAGGCGTCGGCCTGTTTGACCAATATAAACGCAAGGGCAACCAGCACACGGTATACGATAAACGACGTTACTTAGTTGTCCCACGGGTAGAGCGTCCTTTACTCGACATAAGCTTGTGCGCAGTGAGGTTGCGGGCTTGTGGGCAACGGTGATGCCAAAGCGACTTAGTTGCCGAGAGATGGTTTCAGATACTCCATTCATGTAGGGTAGAGAATAAAATTTTCGTGGCAATGTAACATCGTTGGGAGGGAAGTTTTTTGCTTGACCCCGACGTCTAAGGCAATTCTTGACAAAGCTTGTCGGATATCCATTGACCCGGAAAAATTTGTGGTTTTATATCGCATAATTTTTTACTTCCAGAAATGAAGTTAAAACTATACCCATTTTTGTTCTTCCTATACTCGAATACTGCTGCCCGCTTTTCAACCTCATTACCCAGCATGACCGTAGTAGGATTGCAAAGGTTCAGCGAGTTTTCACTCGTAAAATATTTTCTGTTTTTGGGTCTGGTATGTGTTATACAGATAGATGTCAATTAGCAAACATTAAATTTCTTTGGATAAGAAGACTCGAAGCTGGTCTGTGCTGTCTGTTTCACGTTAACAATAGTCCTAATCTCCCACAAATAAACGCTCTTCTTCCAGTTGACCGACCTTACGCCACTCGTAACTCTTCCATGATAATTTTACCACCCCGTAGCTCCACATCTAACAGTTCTCGCTTTTTTACCTCCAAATATTCTTTTATTCTATTAGACTGTCTTCTACACTGTCGATTTTTAAAGGCAAATTATATAAGCTTCTAAATTTAGAGGAAATAAAGTCGTTACTGTCTGTTTCCTTTCCTAACACGCAAGTTGTAGATTTTGAAAAGGGTCCATCTGGCACCTGAAGCTCTTCCCAGGATACTAAAATGGTTTCTAAATATGTTAGCATTTCCCTCTGCAGAGTCAAGGGCTGCGAATTCTTCTTTGTTTTTGCATTCTTCGCTGTTGTCTTCGATATTGGCTCTGGAATCTGGTGAGTCACAACTCGATGATGTTGCCTTGGCTTCTACTGCCTTCGCCTGTTGTCCCGGATGACCTCTTCTTAAGTCAACAATATATTATTTTTTCCCATGTCCATAAACGTCCCGAACCCTCAACATCAGGTCCCAAACTAACCACATCAAACCCTATTACCTATCAAGGCAGTTTTTTCTCCTAACGTTTTTTTGAACTCGGCGGCCCGCTGAACTCATCCACCGATTTAGGAGTTTTTTTACTGCCGATGAAAATTATTTTATAAGAGTTCACTGCTTCTCACCATTATTTTTATTTTCCTGATAGCACTAAGTTTGTAACGACAGGGCCCCTTGGGCCTTAAATATACAAATTATTATTATTATCATTCGAACGTTTCAGATTGTTAGATGAATACTAAGACTGCTTAACTGATAGCATAGCTGATAAATGGTGTTATAATTATCTGCACTGATGATGGGAGAATGCGAAAACCAGTAAAATAGGAATTATAATTACAATAATGTGAGAGCATAACGCGAAGCGATAAAGAAGACAATAGTACAATAGCAAAATATGCGTCAGATACAGAAAACATTAGAAAAATCGGTGAGAATGATTAGTGAGGCCAAGGCTATAGCTATTCCCCGGCCGAACTGCTGAAAGTATTAAGTGCTTAAACATTTTCTTCTTGGCTAGGGAACGTAAATTAATATGTAGTT
The DNA here is from genome assembly GCA_036362985.1 of Ligula intestinalis. Classification (NCBI taxonomy): domain Eukaryota; kingdom Metazoa; phylum Platyhelminthes; class Cestoda; order Diphyllobothriidea; family Diphyllobothriidae; genus Ligula; species Ligula intestinalis. The sequence goes on from JAYGXS010000003.1 coordinate 56,570,513, forward strand.
GTGGCGGAATTCATCAAAAAATTTCAATTAAATGAGATTATGCTTGTTTATGTAAACTAAGAGAATTAAATTCAAACAACATTAACCTCTATTGCATAGAATACGAAATGTAGCCGAGGGATATTTGATCTTACGCAAGCAGGATTAAAAATCAAATGGAATTAGTCCTCCTATAGGTGTAATGTAACGTAAAAAATTTAAAGTTAAGCTACCAAGCTTTTGAAAGTAGATTTTTATTATAATTCGACGGGAGTTTTTGGCCTCTATAATCATGCTTGCAGAACAATCCAATACAAGACTAACAAAGTAATATAATTGTCGAGGTAATAGTCACACTAAAGATTTCAATAGTGCTAGCGATAATAAGCTCAGGTTTAAAAAAAAAACAAATAGAACCTAAACTAGCAGTTTAATGGTGATAACAGTACTGCACCTACAAAAATATTTTACATGGTATAGAAATTCGTGAAATTACAAGGAATAAAACAGCGAAAGCTATTCTATTACTGGTATTGTTTGTACGGTTCGTAATATTACTGTGATTGTGACAGCACTAAGAAAACAGCTTTTAATACAAACGAACATGCGAGTCCTAGGAAGTTATTGAAAAAAAGACGACTCGATCGCTGGGACAATACTTTTATTCGCCTGACGTTTCGAAAGCAAACTCTATCTGCTTTTGCTATCTGAATATGTCTCTGATGACGAATCCGCAACGAATATTCAAACGTGAGAAGAATAAAATTAGCGTCCCGGCGATCAAGTCGTATTCTTTACAAGGATAGTTCAATAATAGTTCAGTATATTTAGGGTAGCAGGCAATGCCTTTGAAGACCCTATTGAAAACAGTATGCATGAAATATCTAACATAAAATATGTCACTATAAACAGAAAGTAACATATATACATGTGCAAATTTTAACGTGTGCGTATGAGCAGTCAGCATAGTCTCTTGTGTACATAATATATCCAACATTAAATGTGTAACTGTAAAATACTGAGAAGCATATACAAGCGTAAAGTTTAATCCATAGGCATTTTCGGAGCGTAAATTGTTTCTGCTTCCTTGTACATATGAACGGTAATTTTCCGTTTAAACGCATCTGTGAAGTTCGCCATTATGACCTCCTCGGCCAGTCCGTTCCAGATACGATGACTCGTTGGGAGAACGACTGCTTGCAGACCTCTAGATGGGATAGGGTTCTGCGCAGTTTGAGGGAATTCCCACGGACGTTGGTTGAAGTGGCAAAAGCGAAGAAGTAATCAAACTTCAGGGCACACTGCCGATTCCTCACGAGGCGGTAGGTCTGTATGAGGTCGCCACGGATTTGTCTATACTCAAGGGGAAAACGTTAAGTCCTTCTTGTCTACATTCGTAAGATGAAGACTTTGGGCCCTTCACAATTTTTTTGCCCTTCGCTGAATTCTTTCCAGCATCTGGTGATCTTTGTGCATCCATGGACGCCACGCCTGAACGCCATACTCCAGATGTGAGTAAATAAATGTTTCATACATTTGCTGAATAGTTTTTTTGTCCACGTCGAAAAACGTTTGCTTCATGAAAAACAGAACACTGTTCGCACTTTTGGCAGACCTAGCACACTGTAAAGAGGACTTAAGGGATGGCACAATAGCCATACCCAGATCTTTTTGTTCATTGACGTTCGACAGGCACCTTTCATCGAGTACGAAGTTGTGTGAGTCATCCGTCGAGCTCACTTTCTTCGTCTTGAGTCGCAATGTGAGACACTTCTCAAAGTTAAACCGCATTAACCATTTTTTGACCATTCACCTAGGCGGTCAAGTCCTTCTTGTAGAGTTTTTTCCTCATAAGCGTTTCTGATGGGTTGCCATATCTTAATATCATCTGCACACAAGACCCCATTACTGACTAGTCCATGCCTACAGTCGTTGACGTAGAAAAGGAACAATAGCGGCCCAAGAACGGAGCCGTGAGGCACGCCAGTCACAACTGTCACTGAAGAGGATTTTGCGCTTCCGATGCACACGAACTGTGATTGGCCTATGAGTAAATCTCCTTCCCAATTTAGTAAATTGCCCCTTATCCCAGATTCACAAAGCTTGTAGAGTAGCCGTTGGTGAGGGACTCTACCGAAGGCTTTTTTAAAGTCTATGTTAACAACATCTATGGGGGTATTTTCGTCAAATGACTTGGACCACTTTTTCATAGAATAAAGCATATTGGTCAGGCAGGAGTGGTTTTTTCGAAACCCATGTTGGGCACCATCAAAGAAGTCTTTTGCTTCGAGGAACTTCATAGTGGCCTTTTTGATGATCCTTTCCATAACTTTACAACAGGTGCAAGTTAGGCTCACTGGTCGATAGTTGTTCGCGCTGGTTCTAGATCCACACTTGTGAAAAGGGTATATGTTCGCAACTTTCCAATCGGATGGGAGAAGGCCTCGATCAAAGAACAACTGAAAAATGTGCGTAAGCGGTCTGGAAAGTTCCGAAGCCAGCTCTTGCAGCAGCTCTTGCAACTTGAGCCCGACTGGACGCAACCTTAATTTCTGCTATACAACGTAGACTATTTGGATTCTGATACCATTTCGCAAGTACTGTTTCGGACATTATCGCTTCAATTGTATGTGCAAAAGTACTTTCTGCAACTCGTAAAATTTGTTATTGTGTCGTACTTTATCAGAAAACGGAATCAAATTGGAATTTGTTCTGCACGTCATTGAACTGAATTCGCAGCCATCAACCAAAGCAAGTGAAAACAGCCTGAACAACCACCAGTGACAAGATCAGCAGTTATTCAGGACCTCGAAGATCTACAAACGGCTGAGTCGTTCCTGAATATCCTGCATAGTGTTTATACACATTTGAAAGTGCTTCTAAGTAATTTAGAGTATTGTTTACTCAGTCTGCTAGAAATATTTGCAATACTTTACACACCGTCAGAAGATTTTCGTTATTTTGAATACCAGACAACACACGTCATAGTCGCATTTTGAATTTAGTCGTTTCGTTTGCAAATGGAAGTAGCAAATATTACCCTCGATAATTCTACTAAACTGTCAGCGGGGCCAGGAATCCAAACGCGGACGCCTCGGGTGGAAGTCGAACGGCTAAACGATGGAGCTATAGAAGAGTACAGTAGTGAGGATCAAATTAGATTATCAACTACAAAAGAGCGGTCTCGAAGTTTATTGAAAGACCTCCCAGCAAACGGACGAAAAGTCTCAGAAGTTTAAGAGGCGCAACTTATGAAGATGAGGCTTGCACATCCTGTCTTACGCTTCTGCACAAATTTGCAGACAACTATAAGAAGCTCCATAATCTGAAAATGGAGATGGAGGAATTGAAGAAATCTCCTCGCTTCCTCCTTAAAAAGGACAAAATTATGGTACCTGAAGTTGAGAGTAGCCAGCAGAGTAGAGTATTTGCAGAATCCCGTGGCGAAGCATCCACTGAGAAAGATGAACAGACACCGGCAACCCAAGTGGCGAAATTGGTAGCTTCCACCTCAAATCCTCTCGATACTGCGCGAAACAAAACACCCACCAAACAACACGCTCCAATCAGAGAAGCAAATTGTACAATTCCACTTTCTTGTGAAGTCGGTTCGGGCACAGAAAGCCAGCATAAAAAAGATAGTGAGTATGCTAAGGCTGCATACAAAGCACTGGAAAAAACCACAAATGCGGAAGGGGGGCAGCACAAAGACAGCTCTGAACAAAGCCATCTCGGCTTCCAAAAGAAGCCTTTCTCTGGTGATGGTTAGGAAAACCAAAAGTCAAAAGCCATTCCTATCGATACCTCGGGGTCTTCCAATGGCAGTAGGGCTGAAAATATACCAAGGGTCACCCTTGACCGCCAAAACTGCAAAGTCGTTCAAGGCCTACCTGAATCAGACGGAACTACTCCGATGGAAAGGACGGATGCGGACGTCGAAAAGTTCCGGGACCTGCTAAAAGACATTCTCAGACAGCGAGAGACAGTAGGAGCTTGTGGAGCTTTCAGGATGCAAACAGGTTACTGAACAGTTGGATACTGTCCGAACTCGACCTTTCAGGATAGTCTTGGATAACAAAGAACAGGTGAACTTGGTTCTGTCCCAGAAGACAGAACGTCTGAAAAATCGAGAATTGGTGGCCGAACTATGGGAGAGAGAGAGAGAGCTGGAGAGAGCAATCTGGATGTCTTTAGGGACCAAAAAATACAGAAACCCACCACAGTGCTGTGGAAGCCGTCAGTCCTGATGACGGCTGCGGTCCAGTAGTACCGGCAAACTCGCGCCAAAATGCATTGGACACTGCAGAGTCTCGCCGGCTGAAATTTCGATGCACTAAAGCCCAGAGTTTCTTCTCGAAGCTTGATGAACTTCGAATACAGGTTGCCGATGGGTCCCCTGATGTTATAGCAATAACAGAAACCTGGCTGTCACAGAGCATCAATGAATCAGAAGTGACGCTATGCGGATACCAACTATTTAGACGAGACCGAGTGGAATGCCAGGGTGGAGGAGTTGCTATGCACGTTAAGAACGAATTAAGTGTGTTCGAGAAGCCTGAAAGGATTACTCATGGTATAGAGGCTATTTGGCTGACAATTAAGGCACGGGGGTCGCAGCCCCTGGAAGCCGTGACTGTCTACCGACCACCGCGGACAAACAGTGATGCAGATGCGCGTTTACTGGTGTGCAAAAAGGAGATAGGAAGTCGACCTGATGTTGTACTCATGGGTGACTTCAATGCACCCAGCATATGTTGGAACAATTGGCGGGCCAATTTTCTAAAAACGCCTTTGATCACCATCTGCTTACAACAAAACTTGAGGCCCTTCTCACAAAACACGTCATACTTTCAACTTGATCACGTGGAGGGCAACAAGCTATTTGTTTATATCTAATCTTCACGAAGCATCCTGAAACTATAAACGAGGTATGCTGCCTACGGCCAGTAGGTCTAAGTGATCATGCCGTACTTTTGTGGGATTATCGTCTTTACTCGTTATCCCCTGCAGTAGACGAACCAAGGCCGAATATATGGCGAGGTGACTTCCCACAAATGAGAGTAGAGCCATCACAAATAAGCTGGGGTCTTTTTTTGTTTCTGGGGATGTCACTGAGGACTGGAATACATTTAAGGAGTGGTTTTTGCAGCTAATGCGCAGTCATTGTCCACTTTCAGTGCCAAAGGTATCTAGCTGACCTCCATGGCTGAACAGAGCTTTCAAAAGAGAGATCAATAAAAAAGAAAGCTTTGGAAGAAGTTTTGCAACACAAGCCGCAACGTAGATTTTGAACAGTACAAAATACAGCGAAACAAGGTAAAAATGGTTTTCAAAGCACGACGGGACTTTGAGAGCGATCTACTGCGTCGAGCTGTCAATAATCCAAAGTTGTTAAACTGTTATTTACGGAAAAGCACACGTAACAGGAACCCAATTCCTGTTATGCAAACTGATGATGGTCACGAAATCTCCGACTGTAAAAACAAAGCAGAAAATTTTGCTGAGTTCTTTCAGTCTGTCTTCGCCATAGAACCTCCCTTCGTCGCAACTGTTGACGAGGTCATGGAAGCACCAAATATTGGGGATATTTTGTTTGAAAAAGAGACGATTTTTCACGAACTAAAAAGCTTGAAGGAATGTAAATCTCCGGGTCCTGATGAAATTTCTGCCAAATTGCTCAAGGAACTTGCTAGAGAGCTAGCTAAACCCCTTTCGCTAGTGTTGCAGAAATCGTTTGATACTGGAACGCTTACTCCGGACTGGAAATTAGCGCATATTACACCGCTTTACAAAAGCGGTGGTCGTGCATCTGCGAATAACTACAGACCCGTGAGTCTGACCTCCATATGCTGCAAAGTAATGGAGAAGATTATCAAGAAGCAATTGATGATGTATTGTGAAACTCACAATATATTGTCGAATGCGCGATTTGGATTCCGTAGGATAAAGGTCATGTGTAACAAACTTGCTTGATACGATGTGAAACTGGACAAGGGCAATTGATGCAAAAGAAACTGTACATGCAGCCTACATTGATTGCCGGAAGGCCTTTGACAATGTTCCACACCAACGTCTCCTGCAAAAGTTGAGACTAATGGGTATCGGAGACAGACTTCGTACGTTGATTGAGTATTTCCTATCTGGTCATTCCGAAATGGTGTGTGTAGGACGACAACAATCTAGGCCGACAGTCATCGAGAGTGGAGTCCCTCAAGGTTCAGTACTCGGACCCACCCTCTTTCTCTTGTTCGTTAACGATTGTGTACAGGAATTGGACTGCGAGTGTGCCATGTTTGCAGATGATGTAAAAATATGGAGGGTCATCAGGTGTGCTGCCGATAAAGATAACTTTCAGGAAAACCCTTGTCACTTAAACGATTGGTCGCAGAGATGGCTGCTGTACTTCAACTCTAACAATTGCACTCTGCTGCGCCTGGAAAATCGAAATGCCGTGCTTTATTCGCGACCCTACCATCTGAGCAGAATCCTTCTGCAAGAACCGGAAATACATAAGGATCTCGGCATCTGGATAACACACAATCTCAAACCTTCTACACAACGTTGTAAGGCGGTTAAAACTGCAACTTCAATGTTGTACGCCATCAAGCGGGCATTCACGGTTTTTGATGAAGACTGTTTCTCGAAAATCTTCGGTACCTTCATTGGGCCACATCTAGAATACGCGATTCAAGCCTGGAAACCGTGGATGCGGCAGAATTAAAACATACTTGAGAGGTTGAAGCGGCGAGCAACAAAATTGGAAAGAGGCCAAGGTTCACTACCATATTAGATCCGCCTAAATAACCTTAATCTCTATCCTTTGAGTTATAGGCAGTTACGCGGAGATTTGATACAAACCTTCCGTATAGTGCATGGCTTTGACTGCGCTCTCATGTATGACGACTTCTTCCAACTCGCCACAACACAAAAAGTTGTCGTACAGCACTTGAACGTGCTCCACAATCACTTAAATGCAGCTTACATAGTCGTCTCACACGTTCTCTGAGCCCTGGCCGCAACAGTCAGCACGAGCCCTGGCTTAGCCAGTGGCAACTGCTACCTGAGATAGAAAATAATAATTCTGCGCACAATTAAGTCCTCACCTAGTGCCATCTGCCTTTAACTACAACCTAGCACTCAATCCGATGATTGTAGTGCTCATAGTTCACACATCACGGAACCACTAAAATACTACCGTACCGTTTATGTATGAGGGCTCCTTGAGACAGTTTTGGTTTTTCTGGTTGTTCACATTCGCTAGAAACTCATTTTAGATATGGGCTTAGTCCTGCAATGCTTAACTAATGGATTGCCTCCGTGTAGGTTTTAGTAGACAAATGAAATAATATTCAACAGTCGTTTATTAAAGAGTTAGTACCACACACTTTCTAGCTATCGCCGCCATGGAGGTCATGAAATACTTATGACAAGATGCTAAAAGTTACCTTCAAATAGAGCAAAATTAACGTTAATTCATACAAAAATTTTGAGTGACCATGGAGCCTTAACTGTCTGCTCATTCGTGAATGAGGCCAAGGGTGCAATAACATAAATGCATAATAAGCCCGGTTGCGCACAGTATATAATGGAATGCAATTATCTAGAAAGAGATTAGTAGCATGAAACTGATCACTCATGAATCAGTTGTCCTTCGGATATTAATTCCGTTGGCTTTGTTAGCTGGTAATTATAATTATTTTTTCGAATCTTGTAGTGTCAATCGTCCGATACAACCTTTTTTCCTTTGTCTATTTCTTATTCTTTCTGGCCGCACCCCTTCTTCAAAATCCCGACACATACCGCTCAAAAAGTATGAGCACTTTGAATTATAACTTTTTCAGTTGCAATACGGATATACTTAACATGTCTCATTACGATAAGCTGTGCGTTTACCCTATCGCATCCAGCTCTCTACGTAATTCTTGCTATAAAGCCGCCTTACGACGACTTTTTTTCGAACTGTAAGCATCCTTTCGAATTAACAATTCCACACAGTTTCTGTTGCCGCACAGATAGCTGCCACTATTGGAATTCAGCGGTAAGGATCAGTCAACTAACTCTTCGCTTTAGGTTAAACACGAATATTTCGCTAGCACTTCGGCTTGTTGCTCCTGACCCTGCAATACTTGTTGTTGCTGTGGCTGCCCTCGTTTATTTTGCAAGGAACAGAAGACGTTCTTGCTTAAGCTCATGCCGAACGGACCAAAGCAAGCCCAATTCCAACTGTATGACCTGTAAGTTGAAGGAAAACAAAGGTTTGACGCCGAGTGGAAATGAAGACGGAAGTACAGCTCCTGAAGTGGGGACTACGGCACATTCTGTCGTTGAAGTTACACCGGAAGAAAAGCCCGCAGTCTCAAGGGACAACAAAGCTTTAGGGTTACCCAACACCAATGCGCTCCTTTCTCATGGACGTCGTGTCTGGAACGCGTGGGCTTTGAACACATGCAATGTCCTTCTAACCGTTTTTCTTACGGGCGCAGTCGGAATAATTGTGCCCTCAGTTCTTTCATTATTCTACCTCTTAATGTTTTTGGGGATGTGCACTTATTGGGCCTCTCGTCACAAAGTTCATTCTCAGGAATTTATGTATCTGCGCGTCGCCATCCTGATTTACAGTGGTCTTCACTTATGTGTATATTTTCTTTACCAGTTTCCATGTGCACAAAAGATTCTTGATGATTCCGACCTTATTACAAGGTAATTGGATTTGTGTGTTCGGTCTTTCATTTTTTGCTTATGTAAGTAATTGTACCTGTTATGCACCCTTCATATTTAAGAACACCCGCGAATATTCTGCAATCCGTCATGTTTACATATCAAAATGATCAAAGACTTACCCAACGCCTGTATCTTTGCTTAGTCTTGTGTTGAGGAGTCTATCTGCAATACTATTTTTTGCTTACCCCAACAGTTTCGAACGAGTAGGAAGTATGGCCCTAATATATTTTTTAGCTAACATATCATCTATCAATATGCAGTCTACCAAAGTCATATCAACGTAAGGTAGCGCGATGCTGGCTTTTTTTAAATAGTCGGGAGAGGAACGTAGTAATGGAAATTCTCTCGATTGATTGCAATGGCCCTAAATGTCTTTGCTGGACACATTTTGGTTCATGTTTTCAAAAAAAGTAAAAGACTTGCTGGTCAACTTATTTTCAACCGACCCTTTCCTATTAATTCCTCAGTCACAGGGTGCCCCTGTTTAATTTCCTGCCTACGTAAAAGTTGACCCTGTTTTTGTTGCTCAGCGCTAAAGTTCTGTCTTTTTTGCAGGCTCTTGGGTCTCTCTTATCTCGTGCGGAGTGATTGTAGCCGATCGGGTGAAAATATTTTTCCGACAGACAAACCACTCTTTGTGTTCTTTGCACCCATTGCTACGTTGCTTCTATACTACACTGTTGCAATGCAATTACGCCCTTGGCTGAGCAATAAAATAAATGACAGAAAGTTCTACTGGGTAATGCACTTTATTCCTATTTATTTTCTGTTCCATGAGTCACATTATGTAGTAAAAAATACCCTTCCTAGTCCAACCATTTTCATGCAATAGATCAAGCTATTTGACGCCGCCTTTCAGTGTTTACCACGTTCCTTGTGTTGCATTACCGCCGCATTTTGAATAATGTAGTGTGATATTCCTTATTATACAAAATCACTAAGGGCTCACTCATTTATCTTGTTTTAGCTGTTCGAAGAGCCATTCCATCCATCAATTCTACGTCGTTCTGTCATCCCCGCATTTAGACAGGTAATCGTCTTCCCGCTTGATTCCAGCCATTCATCAATCCCCGATAGACGTGTGCTTAGGCGTTTGAAAAGCACTAAGGCTTACAGTACTAATCGTTATATCTAATTTCCCAGCTGGATAGGTTAAAGTTTACTTTTTCATAAGTGCCGTTGAATACTGCCGTAGTCCATAAACGAAACTGTTGAATTGTGGTTTCTTGATTATTTTCTTGACGTGAATCTCTACAGATCGCGTGCATTATTGACCAGCTGCCCTTTTGCTTTCTCTTTAGCCCTGCTTTGAGAAATGACTCCACTTCTATAACAAAAAACGGTCATAATGATTTCAGTCACATTGAAGCAGATTTTAATGTGTTGTTAACCACGAAATCGTGTTTAACGCCAGGATAACACAACTAAGACGACTGATTACATTTTATATGGGGTTACTAGCGTTTTACAACTGTAATCTGCTGTGCGTTAACCGGATCAATCGGCTCGAACGATCTAATCATGTTTTAATTTCGAACTGTTTGGGGCTGTGCCACAGTAGTGCCAACAAGCACGTGGCAGTAGTATTCCACATCATGCTTGTCTGATTTTCTTTCTGCGGCCGCGCAGGCAGGCATAGTTCGCAACTTAAAATATCCAACGACAGACAGCGATACATCAAAGTAACAACAACAGGATATTGGAACTTGGTTAAGAAAAACTAGAACGCCGTCCAGGCTTGTGATACACAAGCCCTAAGCTCTCCTGCTCCCGTCACTTGGATCACCAGCTTAAAATAAATTTATAATATCCTTTGCTTGACGATGAAAAGATTGAATTAAAGGCGAAAGAAAAGGATCAACTACATCCCTTTTTTAAAAAGATACGGCTTAGTTGAATCTAACATGTAATGAAACAGTAGACAAGCTAATTTTTCACGGACTGATTTTGTCCTCCGCTGGGCTCCATGTAGTCGCTTTTCACCCGCCTGACCAGCCTATTTTCATTCTTTTTTTTCAGCGCAACCTCGTTCGAAGGTCATCATCTGAAGCAGCCCTACCAGTACACGATTCTGAACAGAACTCGGCTGGCCTTCAAGAACCGCTCATTTCTTGTACCGACTCTCAGTTGCCATCTCCTAGTACTCCTCCAGCCACCGCCATACCCGCGGCCGCTGCCGTGGCTGCTACCAGTCAACCAGAGCAGAACACAGTATTGGTCAGCGTGCACGCACCCATCGCTAGATTGTCTTCTGTGGATTTATTGGATCCCCTTGCGGCTACTAATACTGTCGCTGCCACCATCACCGCCTCCTCCACCTCTTCTTCCGACAACAATGACACTGTGCGTTCCGACCGGCCCAAACGGGCTACCGCTGAAACGGTGGAGCGTGGCAGCTGCCTTCGTGGCCACCGATCCGTCTCTCATGGTGATGAACAGACGGCAACAACCACAGTGCTAGCCGCTGCTTCCGTCAGGCCGAAACCGGCCTTCACATTCTCACCGCATCTATTTCCACTGATTGCACACGGTCCACTACTCCTCAGTATCCACAACTCTGTCATCCGGAACAGCTACGTTCTCACATTCATTGCGATGATGGTAAGCCCTGTTATGTGACCCTTACCTATGCGTAAGTCACGTTAAAAATTGACAATCGCACAGAGGCTATGCTACAAGAAGTGGCTTTTCTTCTCTCACCAAGCCTTATTCTCATCTCTCGTCTATGACTCCCAGAAGTTGTTATGAGCGTAGTGGCCATAGTTCAGTAGTCACAAAAATTGTCCGTAAAACCAGATTAAATTGATTAATTTGTGCATCCAACTCTATCGACATGAGACATGCTTTCGTTATGGGAGGTGGAATAGTTATATTGTGTCCATATCAGGCGGTGACTACACCACGTATATCAGTATCCGCACGTTCTCTTTCAAGCCGTCTCGTACTTGAAACACGCTGGATGTTGATTAATACGGCAGCACAGAGGCTAAAGTAGTGTTTCGATTGAATTTTACCCCAATGTAAACCATTATTACTGGGATTTTTCCTTGGTGGCACAAACTACTATGGTAGAGGAAGTTAAGTTTTCTCTGGGACCAGGAGTGTATTTGTTCGACGTTTCGAATTCTCCCGCGAGCTCATTGTCAAGGAATGAAAAAACGTACAGCTCCCAGTGTAATTAAGCCAGTTCCGCGGAGATTGATCTCTGCCCTCGATCTGCTCGCGCAACGCGAGGTAGGCCTCAGGAAGCTCGGCATGCCTGTTACTTGAACCCGCGCGTGAATGCCAGGCTTCCTGCAGCAGGCGTGAAGTTCGTTCGTCTGGCCAACCCAGTATTCGCACGTTTTCGAAGTCGAAGCTGTGACCTGGCTTGGATGCGTGGGCGGCCACAAGGGAATTCTTGTCGTTCCTTTGCATGGCGAGGTCGTACTGGTGCATCCTCGTGAGGACCCGTTTGCCGGTTTCACCAACATAATTGGTTTGAACACAAAGGCAGTCAATACGGTAAATAACACCGGACTATTCATTAACGGGTACTGGGTCCTTGGGCCGCATAAGTTGCCTGTGGATTGTTGCCTCCGGTCTGTGAGCAACACCAATCCCAAATTCGCTCACCAGTCGAACAAATTCTTCAGAAACACCAGCAATATACGGTATTGCTCGCCAGCGTGTCGGTTCTGTTTGTCCTGTTGGTTTTCTTCGTTTGGCTCCTCGCCTGCATTTTTCGACGAAGGTGCCAGGATAGCCATTCATTGTGAAGAGTTTCTTGAGATACTGGACCTCGGCCTTCTTGTCGGCTGGTTCGGTGCAGTGAGTTTCTACACGACGATAGAGCGTTCACACACAGCTACGCTTATGCAAGACGGGAGGGTTGCTGAGGTAACTGGATGCGAGAGGTATTCGCCGCCTTCCTGTAAACTATTGTTTTGAGTTCCCCACCGTCTTTTCTGCACACCAGCACGTCAAGGAGCGGCAACTGGCTATGTTTTTGTTCCTGCATCGTGAACTGGATGTCGGGGAAGATAGAGTTCAGATTGTCTGTGAAATCCTCAATCTTGTCTCGATGAATGATGACAAACGTGTCATCGACATACCGAACCCACAATCGTGGTCGATAATGTTCGAAAGCCAGTGCCTCCAGTCGTTGTTGTACTGTTTCCGCGATCAGGCCAGATAACGGCGACCCCATTGGTGATAGTAGACTTTTGCGCCACCTCTACTGCACTCTCTCTTCCCCCTCCCATGCGTGTGTATGTGTGCACAACCTAGACTTGACCAGGATTTTCAAACAAAAAAGGACTGCATGGGCAGCATCTCGCATCTCAGCTCACATAGCCTGTGTTCCCATGCTACACTTCTCAACATACACGATTTGCTCACAGCCTACACATGACCAGGACATCAAGAGAACAGGGGTGGCAGCTCGGATCCCAGCTCACAACAGCCTCGGCCTTCCTGCCATACGAACCTCTTCCAATAATACCTTTATCTTGGCTATTGTTTAATATTGCCCAGGAGAACCTTCGTACGATGTAGATAGACCAGTTCATCCGTTAGCTACATCTTCTATTCTCTGCCTTAGGTTTAAATTCTCTCATGATTAATGTGCCCGATTGGCGACAGGTATTATAGCGTCGACTCTCAAAACATTTACCATTTTCATCGGCCAACTCATTCTTCCGCTACTTTAAAAAAGAAACTGCTCCCACGCAATGGCGCTGACCTCACCGCCATAGGCAGCTTGGCGATGTAGCACCTTGATTAACTAGAGGCCGTTTCCTCTGCACCTGCTCACTGCGGCTCCCGGATCTCCTTAGGTCATTTTTACAAAAAGCACCAATCCTAGGTTCTCAGGAAAATTGACTAAGCTAAGATACTTAGGATTTGGAAATTGTCGCTAGAGCCAGTATCTTTCTGTCCTACAACGTGCCCACTGCGTAACACAAGTCGCCGGTCTAATACCGCAACGTATTTGAAAAGCAAGAAAGTAATTTTCAGATGCATTTCGACCTCGTGGGTGATTTCTTTCATGCTGTCAAATATTGCGAGAACCACAGATCTGCACGTCACCCCTTTCAGCTGTGTGAATTAAAGCAGCCGGCGGACTCCTCCTAACTTAGTCAGTTAGCCCTGACGGAAGATCGGGTTATTATGAAAATACGAGAGCTCCATGTGGTGGGTGGCCGCCAAAACCCGGTACGGCCACCTCATGGCCCCTAATTAGCATTGAATAGAACACACCGCCTATAATCCTTTGACACTGTAAAGCTCGAATGACCTCAGTTCTACACCGTTATCCATAGGCGCTTCAGCGAAAGCACGTGCTGCCGGTACAGTCAAAGGGTTTTGCTAGTCTACTATGCGTCACCGAGTCACGAGCTCAGCATGATACACACAAGCACGCAAGCTGAATATCGATATGCACCCCCCACCTTGGTCTTCCTTCCTATGATCGTGCTTATCCAAATCAATATCTGAATTGACGAATGACAAAAAAGGATGACCTTGCTTTTGACCAGTCCAGTGGACTGGGTGAGGGTAGAACACATTTTAGTTTCTCCAGATTTTACCTCAGTTAAGACGAACTGCCTCTTGGCATGGGGATGAGTTAATGGCGGAAAGTAACGCTGTTGACCACTTAAGGAGGCACGGGAATCCTGACACACAGGGTAAGGAGCTGTTCCTGCGGTCCTGAATTTCATTACCTCAGGGATTTATTTAACCATGCGTCGGTATGACGCACTGTGAATCGCGGACCTACCAGTCTGGAGCGTCTTCAAGGGGTCGCGGAGGGCCAACAGAACTCTCCAGAACGCCATCAACCGAATTAAGAGTGAAGTTTTATTGATATGTCGACCTCTGAGTTCTAATACTTACCCAGTATACTCATTTTCATAAGTTATTATAACCAAAAAAATTGCGAAAATATGCCTAGCTTTTTGCCAGAAGCCTCAGTGCTCTCAGTAGATGACGCAACGTAAGCGCCACACCTACGCTATGCAGTCTCGTATTGTAAATATCCTTTCCTTCATCACCTCCCCCATCTCGAAGTTGTGAAAGATTATTTAAATCATCAACTTGCGAGGCATAAGTAGAGGAAATTGCAACAACTGTTGATTGCCGCAGTGTTGGCGACTCTTTCTGCCTTTGGCACTTTCGGCCGTTGGTTATTCTTTCCGCAACTTTATGATTGCGTTTCAATTTCGACAGCTCACTCCCTAGTTTTTCAAAACTTGGAGCTTGTTTCAGCATAGCCTGACGTTCTCTAGCGTCTTTACCGCACAATGCCTAACCTGTTTCTGCTTTTGACCACGTAGGCTTGGAGCGTCTTCTTCCGCAGCTGGCTCTCCTTCATCCTACTTGTCTCCGCCTGCATCCTCTGGATCCTGCCAAACTCGCGCTCAGCCTGCCTCGTCTGTAGCCCGCTCATTGTGGCCTATGGCATGTGCATCATTCTGCTGCAGTATGTCTACTGCTTCAATCTCTCAGAGACCGAACTGCCCACCTACATCAACCACCTCTCCATCAACCTCACCGAGGTCGGCCTGCATCGTTGGACCACGCCCGTGGGACCTCTAGCTCTTCAGGTATTAGACTGAGCCAGTGTTGTCACTGACCCCTACCCCTTCTTGGCGTTTCCCTAAATGCTGTGGCCCTCAAGTAACTCCCTACGTCATGATTTTCAGTCTAGTACGTTTTTTCCCAAATGGTCCCGCTTTTATCTAATACAGTGGAGCCTCGGGTGACGACCCTGAACCAAAAGAGAGAGTGGTTCTAGTGGAACAATGGTCCCACTTTCGTCCCACCGCGCCGTCATTGCGTATATGGGCGCTATTCCGTGCACTGGCCGGGGTAGTCTACAAGCCGTCATCGAAATCAATGGTCGACCACCCACACACAAGCTCCCACGTCCACCTGAGAAAAACCCTACGCGCACGCACGCCTCCTGCATTTGCTATCTCCCCCCTCTCCAAATGCGGCGCCCGGATCGATGCCTTGCTCTGTCAAATTTATCCGGCGTATATCTAGGGCGAAAAACCCGTGTTCAGGGCACACGCGTTCAAATAGGGGAGAGGGGTGTCTGGGGTAGAGGTGTAGGGGGCGACTATAGTCTCAGGTGGACGTGGGAGCTTGTGTGTGGGTGGTCGACCATCGATTTCGATGACGGCCCCTAGACTACCCCGGCCAGTGCACGGAATACCGCCCATATACGCAATCACGGCGCAGTGGGACGAAAGTGGGACCATTGTTCCACTGGAACCACTCTCTCCTTTGGTTCCGGAACATTGCCATTAGGAGAGCATTTGAAGTAAAGAGCCAGCCACTCGCAGAAAATGTGTTTCGATCGACGAGTTTCCGTTCGTTTAACGAGTTATCAGCGTTTGTGTCCGCCGTTGAGTCTTGCTCCCAGGGCGTGAGCCCCGCTCGCGCTTGTAGTGAATCCGTAAACAGATGCAATTTCATTGACTACGAGCTCTCTCGAGGCGCGCGCCTCCAGCAGGCAGCCGACCATGAAAGTAACCTCAATCTCCATTGCCTCCCTCAAGCCAGCAACCACTCCTCATAAGGCAAAATATAAGTGAAAACTGTAAAAAAACATTTTTCTGAGGGTCGAACAAGTTAATTTTATTTCCATTATTTCAAGTTGGGATATTCATTACCCAAGACGAGAATTTCAGATGGCGAGCTCGCTACCATCTTTCGACAAAGCAAGAATGACTGCAAAGGATTACTTATAGACAATTTCACTCGCTTTAAACCTACTGCCGCTGCCACCGCCGCCATCGTTGCAGTTACAGGTTTTGGGGACTATAACTGTCCAGAGAACGCGGTGAGGACCTGCACATAAATTTTTTTATCAGCAAAGCGAGCTTCCGGAGCGCCTCACCCCAAAAAAAAGCCGCCTTCTTTCAATGGCTGGACGATTGAGGAGGGAGTACGAGTGTTGCCCTTGTAAACATTGCCTGCCTGCCCACGCGTACCACGCTTGAACTGCGCTTTAACCGGCCTTTAAAGAGAAGGGAGGGGGATCCCAGGTTTCAAAAAATGTTAAAAGAGTGTCAGTAGGGACCCTCAGTTATGCGTAGAAAGGAGTTATACATTCAGGTTAAGGCTGTTAGCCGTTGTGAAAATTCGAACGTGCATTTACTGTGGGGAAAGCAGTAGAGATGGTCGCCTAACCACAACTTTTCAGATCATGGTTTCGAAGGCACCCTTCACCTGCGTACTCTTCGCATGATATCGGCCACTTACCGAACCGAACGACCAAACACGTCCGTCTAACTTCCACCCAAACAGTCGCTTTCAACAAGTATTTATCCCTATTAAAGTATCATAATCTTGTCTCATTTTTAACCGTCCCTCCATCCTTCCCTTGTTTCTCCGCCGCAGTTGTGTTTTCTCATCTTCTTCTGGCTGAACCTGCGTCTCTTCACGGTGGAACGTCTGGCCAATCGGCGGGGTTTGAGGAAGGTGCCGTCTCACAGGGGGAATCCGGAGTACCAACTGCAGGATGTGCCCAACACCACTGCTGCAACCATTGTGGCTTCGAAGGTGGCTTGGAACCAGACGAACAGCAGTTCCCTGCCAACTCTGATCATGCAGACACGACCGCTCACCGTGACTAGACCGACTGACGTGATAGAACACCTGGATGGTGACATGATTACCGCCACTTCCGCCGGCACCGCCGCCACCACTTCCTCGTCCTTCCCCGCTCTCAATGAGGCTGGAGTGGGGCTCCCCTTCATGCAACCCTCCGAACCCGCCTCCCCGGGCAATCTGGGCCCCGGGATCACTATTGTCGATGACGAGCGCTATACTCGTTTCAGTGAGTCCTCCATGCCCGGTTACTCTTAAAGCTCTTCAATGGCACAACATTTATAGCAGCAGTGGCAGAAGCAGCCATGTATTTGCTACGAATAAATGCTGATGTCTAGGAGGCGGAACACTTTTGCCGTCCGGCTGATGTCTTTTAGAAATCGTTTGCCACCGGCAGCAGAACCGAACACACACACACACCCAAGAGAGGCGAACGTCCTGCTCGGTTTTGGCGGTCGCCATCTGCTGAGACTGGTTCTTACCTGTACTCAGTACGGCTGCGGTCACACCCAATCTAGCCGGTCTCGATGATGCACAGACTGTACCTCTCCATCCTCTATAATCCATGTCCCCCATATCTGGACAGTTCAAGTCATTCTCTTTGCCAGCATCAGAGACCTAAGTTTTCAAAAAGTACTTCCATTAATTGACAAACTCGAAGGAGTCAGGTTTTTATTTAAATCCCGCCAAATAGGTAGCGGTATGGTATCGAAAACAGCGACACCGAGCTCGTGAAGTGGAAGACGAAGAACTGGCGCATACCATCTCAGTTGTCTTTTTGGATAACCTGGGATATCTTTGTGATGTTGTCACAACGAATGTGAACTGTCTCCTTTGAGACAAAGTATTTGGTATGTTACCTTCCACAGATCAATAAACCTGAATAAGTCCAATTCATCGCGTGCAATGAGCATAACCAACTCTCATGGGTGAATGGGAAAGGGGAGGAGTGGAGGGCAAATGATGACTTTATTTGAAAATCCCGCAAACCAGGAGGCTGTGTAACAATTATCAATACTGTCGTCACTGTGCGTCCACTGTATACCTCCCTCTGGTGAATGACATCCTCGCCCCAGTCCCTGACTCTCAATTATTCCTCGTGGCTTTCGGGAACTTGCCCTTTTATGCGTAACGCATAAGCAACTGTCTCGATCCTTCGGCGTGGAGCCCCTTCTAGTCAGTGTATTAAGGTCTCTTTTGGCTTCCTCTTCGTTGTATAGGGGCCATGGGGCCTTTTTCATTAAAATTAAAGTCGACCGTATGGTGACGATTGTTCACCCACTGATTTCGAATAAGTCCATCGTGTGCTCAGGAGCAGGGAGGATGACAGCAGCAAGAGGAGATTTAAGTGAGTTGACGCGCAGCCGTTTTCCGTACTTCAAACCCGCTCAAGCTGCTTGAACTGGTGACAAGACAGCGTCAAGATGACCGAGCAGGATCAGACGTAGGCCGCTTTCTCCAATACAGACCAGAACGCCACCTTCCTTAGTCTTAAGTGATAGTAGACTTTGCGCTGGTACTACCGCACTACCTTCCCCCAATCACATTCAGTAGGTGTCAAGACAGGTTCAAGGGGACCGAGACTGATACCGCTACCACTCGTAAACTATTTATTTCCGATTCGTCTGAGTAATAGTAATATTATAACTGTCGCTATTTTTAAGTCACAGATGACGCTGATTCAAGGGTGCAAGTCAGCTAAATACATAGCGAGCACCTTTTTCAGTGCAATGTCTGCACCAAACCCTACCTGAGGCAATAATTTTTGTGCTTACGAGCTAACTTCCAGTTTTTTCAACCCCCTGATCGTCGGTCGACCTTTAGATATTTGGAGCTCTTGTGACTTGACCAGATCTACTTTTTAAATGTCAAATTGTCTTCAATACACAGCCTTTGTCTACTGACTGACACTCTTACAGGAACTTTTTCAAACTTACTACGAGTTTTGTCCCCTCTCTCTGCCATCCTGCCCCCCCCCCCCCCCCCCCCCCCCCCCCCCCACCCGTCCCCGCTGATCAGATTTCTGCCTTTTGCCTTTGCAGCCAACTTCCTATACCTGCTCTGCGTTCGCTACTGGATCGCACTCTGCTGTCTCACCATGCTGGTGCTTTCTCTTCGTCCGCCGGTGGTGATATTCCGCATCGGCTACATGCTCCACCTGCTCTACTTCTTCACACTCTTCATGGTACGTCGCGCCCTTTCCTTGCACACATGCACTCCCCGCAGCCCCCCCCCCCCTCCGAACGACAGAATTTATTGAAGTATTCTTTTACCGAAAGAAATTTGAATAAGGCGAAGCTCACAAATTGAACAGAATTTATTGACGTCATACAATTTTGCAACCTCTAATTCATCTGCCATCCACAAATGTACCACTGGACGAAACCATTGATATAATTTGTAAGCATGCGACTGCAACATGTCTCGAAGCAAGCTAACTACGTGAACTACTACAGATATGCACGAAGAATGTGTAGTTCCTGTTCAATGAACAGCTATATCGACAGATCGACGGTGAAGCTATGGGCAGCCCATTAGGACCAGTCCTAGCGGATATTTCCTTGTCGAACCTCGAACGAAAGGTGGCCAAACACGTAGAAAAGACGTTTGTTTATCGACGATACGTGGATGACATTTTTGTCATAGTCGAAAACCCCAAAAATGGAGAACTCTTACTTAAAGCCATGAAAGAAGCACATACACAGATCAAATTTACGATCGAGCATGTGAAGGACGACACTAGGTTTCCTAGACGTACTTTTACGCAGGTGGGCAGATGGTTCCATCCAAAGGTCCATCTACCGGAAAACCACATGGAAAGGGCAATACATGCACTTCCTTAGTTTCGTTCCAATCCAGAGGAAACGAAACTTGGTATTTTGCCTTTTCAATAGAGCTGCTAGAATCTGTTCTACGTATACTATCGATGAAGAGATGCGTTTCCTCAAGAAAGTGTTTCTTTCTGAGAAATTCATCGATAAGTATAGCAAACCCAGACAAAAAAGTTCTGCCGAAATATCCGTGGCAAGAAAGCCAGTGACCATCTTCCTCCCCTTCAAGGGTGATGATATGTCCAACGTGATCAAGCGAAGGCTTAGATGCACTATCGAAAGAACTTACCCCAAGTCCAAATTGTTGTACATAAGCACAACAACGGCTATCCCAGTAAGACCAACCAAAGACCCTCTGCCGATGCACGCCACCTCAAACTGCGTTTACGAGTTTACATGTAGTTGCGGATGCAAATACATCGGGCGCACGCAAAGGCAGTTGGCAACACGGTCAGCTGAGCATATGCCGAAGCGGCTTCATAAGGCGGAAAATAAAATACCTAAGAGGTCAATCACTAAGCGCTTAGTGGATACTGGCCATACAGTTGACCAAAAGACCGCGTTTAAGGTCCTACATCGGGCGGCGACCGGACGTCTCCTACGGTTTGCCGAGGCTGCTGCAAAACGTAGAGGAAAACCAGAACTATGTGAGCAGCTTGGTCATGTGATCAACCTCGCATTGCCTTGGTAACGATCGATCACCCCAGTCCCTTTGACGCCTTCTCCCTCGCTCCCCCCTATGACTGACTGCTGCCCTATAACTTGCCCCCTTTTTAATTACGCTTCACAGGCTTTCACTGTTACCTGAACCGCTTTGCTGTGATAATTGCCTTCCCCATCCTCTACCCCTCACTATGCCCCCACCATTTTGGCTTATGTTTCTCACCCAATTTACCTATTAAGCTTCACCCTTCTAATTGGACAGTTAGTCTACTATATTAGCAGGCAGGCAGGCAGGCAAGTAGCCCTTTTTGGATCCGGAACCCCGCCGGGTGGGCCTCAATCCCGGCGGCGAGGAGGAGGAGGAGGAGTCGGAGCAGCATTGTCAAGAGGGGCTGCTCTTTCATAAAAAAACAGATGGAGAGGAGAAGAGATGGATCCACCATAGGGAGGTTTGGTGTAGCAGACCTTGGCCGCCCTGAGGGCAGGTGGGAACGCGGTCGAAGACGCGTCTGCTGTGGTTCCCACTATATTAGCAGGCAATGACCGTTGGCAGATGAATTAGAGGTCGCGAAATTGTATGACGTCAATACATTCTGCTCAATTTGTGATCTTCGCCTTATTCAAACAGAATTTATGCCTAGTTCATATCATGAATCCGCACTGATCGCCATGCCTTGTATACTATCGTTTGCTGTCTGTTCCACCTTTTGGCTGGTTAGTAGCCCTTGTTGGATCAGGAGTCCCCGCCAGGATCCAAACTGGGTGCATTTGGGAGACGGAGAATAGCCGTTACCTCGGCCGGCTTGAGCCAAAGGTCCTCGGGGGTGAGTTGGGTGCCTGGCCGGGAACTGCAGGCAAAGAGATGATGGCAGTCATGCGGCGAGTCGCCGCAGTCAGGACACCAGTCGGGTATAGACGGGTCCAGCCGGTGTTGGTACTGGCGGAGGAGCATGCAGTAGCCACTGCATAGCTGCGCCAGGGTACTTCGAGTCACCCTTGGGAGATATCATTCCGAGGTGGCAATCGGCGGTGGATACCCACCCAGAAAGACCGGGGGGGGGGGGGGGGGGGGGGGGGGGGTCGGTAGCTGGATTTAGCGTCCACAACGGCTCTCTGGTGAAGGCACTGGTAGCCTCTCCTGATGGCGCAGCCATCACGGGTAGATCCGAGAGAGACAAGGTGATAGCTGCCTTGTGAAGACCTCGGATAAACGTCCGAATGTTACGGCTAGGCTCAGGAGCGTTGCAGCGATGGTGGTTCGGATGGCCAGGTTGTGAACAGGTCCACCAGAACTGCTGGCCGAGGAGTTTTTTGTGCGCGGCGACCGGCGACCTGGTATGGCCCCCAGGCTACGGGCGTCTACCGCGGGGTTAAACCTTTGTATGCCACTTTTTCAGTAGATTCCCTATCCCATGAAACGTCAACTGAAACGCTGAAATGTTTTTTTTATTTTGAAAATATTACTCAAGTGTGCTTGCAATAACACTTATCGTAAAGCGTAACTTCGAGATATTTTAGTAAAGCCAAGATATCGGATTTTAGATGACCATCGTTCTGACGGCCTACAAAAAGCATATCTGTCAGAATGACTACAAAAGTAGCATGCTTTTTTTCATGGATTTTGACGGCTCTTATGAATCGAAATATATTTCATAGAAAATATAATCAAAATATTCTTTCTTGTAAGCCTTTGGTAAGAAATTTGGTTTTCTTCCAAATCAGAAGTAAAGTGGATTCCCTACCGAAATTCGAAAATGTGTTTTTGATTGGGCAGATTACTCAAGTGGGGTTGTTATATCAGTTAATTTGTAATCTGGTCTCACTGCTTCCAAAAAAAAACTTATTCTGTTAGAGAAAGATGGTACTTCTATAGTGTGCATTATCCTCATGGATTTTCAATGTTTTTATAGATTCAAATTCAAATTTTACAGAAATATTTCGCAAAATATTGTTTATTGTGCTGCCTTTATAACAAATTACACCTTCTTCAAATTTTATACTCGAAGAAAAAGTAACTTTCGGTTGTAAAAGGCATTTCTAATTATGAAATGTTCTAAGACCCTTCATTGTTCATTCCTTCTATCTCGTATCCGTCAATTTATTAAGGTCACCTGTAAAGTCTACAGTGTATTTCACGTGTATTGCAAGTTTGTGAAAACTAGGTGACTTCTTCAGCATAGAGTAGAGGTCTGTGTGGTTTTCCATAGACAGAATATATACAACCTGTTCTTCGGAAACCTTGAATGCAAGTGTTATGGCCGGTAGGATTCAAAATTTTTCGGCAATTAAGAGCATATAACACTTCAAGAAGGCTTAATTTTCTGCCAAATGAGTAAGGAAAATAATGCTTTTGTGCGTTATGAGATATATTTGTGCTAAAAGAATCATTAATCTGCAGTGAAAAAATGCATATTACCTAAGTGGCAATGCTTTACAGGGTGAAACTCTTGCAGGCTCTCTCAAAACTATCGTTCGTAACGATCCCATATCGTGACGTAACTGAAATATCTTGGGATCAGGCTGCACGATAATCAATCTTAAATCCATACTTAAGTAACTTTTTTGGATCGCAAATACATTTGAGGATTTCTGTTGACATTTCGTGAAATAGGTAATCCACTGTATGCGTGAAGAGTTGAGATCCAGATATTTTATCGTTTTCATCGTCCTCCAAAGAAGACAAGGAAGAAGCTAGGAGGACATGGACCGAATTATATTGAGACCGAGCACGGATTTAATAACAGGCATGCGGCAAGGCTGAAACAGTCCCGGCAAACAGGAAAAATAACCATGTTACTCTGACGATGGAACCAGACGAGTATCCGAAACGTCAGTCTCATAACTCGGTCCACGCTCCCGTACCTTCTTCCTCGACTTCTTTATAGGCTGATGAAAATGGTAGTCCACTGTATATACGAAATGTGTCTGATGACAGAGAACGCACATCAGTACTGCTTCGGGCTGATTCTGATTTCATTTGGACAATAAAATCCCGGCCACCAGCTATTGCCAGTACCACAAACACACAGACGACAGACATATGCTTTCTATGCAAATTATTTGAAATAAAATTCGTCTTTTTGGAAAAATGGAAAAATGCATTTTAAAACCTATATGCGCTGGTTTTTTAAATCACCTTGAGAATTAAAGCAAATTTTCAAAAAATGATGGTAAGCGCATGAAACATTGCCAAAAAGCGAAATTTTTCGGCGTTGCAGCCTGATTCTATATTCACTGCTCTTCCTCCCTTCCATTTTTCTCCTTTGTTTTGCACGGTATCTAATTTAATAGGCCGATTTATGCATGACTGCTGTGAGTGCATGGATTTTTTGGAAGACTACACGCCGGCAATGAGAGTTTTGTCTAAAGCCAAGTAGCCTTTGTTATGCAGGATATACATGGTTGCTTGAGGTATATGGTTTGGCCTCAGCTGCCAGCTGATGTCTACGGATCCGTGTAGAGACTTTTTTTCAAATTTGACCGTAAATACAGCATCGTTGGCATTGCATGGGATCTCATTGACGAGTTCCTTCTCATCTAGACAGCGAGCCCTATCCTTTGGCTGTACAGACTGCGTGCTTATCGTAGCCGTCGGTTTGTACATCATTTGTATTTGGAAATTACCTTGGGTTTCATTTAGCCAGTTTGGACTACATTCTTGCAGACAGGTTCGTCTGACTTGTATTGCAACTAAAGGAGCCCCTGAACGAGCGGGGGAAAGGGGGGGGGGGAGCGGCTGTCGTACCGAACCTAAGCAATGCCAAAAAGAATGTGTGCCACATCTTACGTTAACTTGGCCACTACATCTGATCCCCCCCTCCCCTCCCTTGTTGGACAGGGGTGGACGCGATCCAGCTGCAATTTTAGTGGGAAAACACCATCGCTCTGGTCGCTGCAACTTCCTGTGTCCGGAAGAATTTTGCCCTCGTGGCTGTAGTCTGCCGAAATTGCCACATGACTGTCAGGCTTTGTCTCCGGAAGTAGACTTAAGTATTTGGCACTGAAATTTACCCTCCTACGTTTTGGTTTGCTGCGTTGCATTGTCTTCAACGACGTGCAAGTTGACACAGGGCCCTGCCGGCTGTCATGTCCTCCCGTTCTTCTATGGTTGATAGTAGGGGGAATAGCACGTGTTTAGATGTCATTTTAGTCGCAGTTTGTTTAGTGGTTGAAGATAGTAGTTGCGCCAACTCTCGACTTCTCGATCTGGGTGCTTGAGCCGCATTCCATTGTAACATTTTGTTGGCCTAATTTCTACAATCCTATGTTCCCTCGGAGTTTGCAATCTCCAGAATCTCTTCACTTCCTTTACCTGGTAATAGTCGCGCAAAACGGATGACGTTTCGTCATATGTGTGATCCGTGGCGCCTCTTTACTTGAGTCTTGCTGGCAAGCGTAAATGCAGACGCAGGAGCCAACCACTCGTGACCATTATGGTACTTCCACTCCTTGGCATCTGAGTCAGGTGTGGGGGCCCCGGCAGCCTGCGCCCAATTCCGCCTCTGGTTCTGACCCTGTCTACACACCAGGCCCAAGCGGATGAAGGGAAAAGAGAGTGCGGTCGGTGCAACGCAAGTCTGCGATCAGTTAAAACTAATCCACGCTTGAGTCACTGTCCTTGCGCTACAACGACATGAGACGCACTATGCAACCCTTCGGAATATACGGTCGAACTGTCGTGGTTACATCCCATGTCACTCCTTTCGCTCGATATTCTATTTAGTCTGCTTGTCCCGGACATGCCATTGGTTCAAACTCGTGGTAGGGGAAGTGAAAAGCGGCAAAGCCTTCCTCTTCGTCACTGTGTAATATAGGCGAGGCGCTTTCAATCCACGGCATGTTGCCAAATAGTACGATTACTCGGCCTTCTGGACTGAAGTGACCCCAATAATAGCTGTCACTACTTTTGTATCTGGATTACTGATGTCTGGTTTGCCGGGCGGGAATCCAGCTCATGCGTGGAACGCGTAGATGATAGTTTTATACGCATCTTCGTTTTCGGTTCTGTTGGACTCCGATACACATCCACCTTTTGTCACGAATAGCAATTCGGCCATAGATTCGATGATATCCACCGTATGCTTACAGTAGGTTGGTGTAAGGACGGTGACTTGCGCGTGAATCAGTTTTAAGTAGTGGTGGACTTGCGCTGCATCTACCGCACTCTCTCTTTGTCCTCATCCACCCGAGCAAAGTGTCAAGAAGACTGGAGGCAGAGTCAGGCGTAAATGGCTGCCCCAGTCACGGCCGCCCCTATGCGTGCCACTACCACTCCCCCCCCCCTCAATGCTCGACATTTGTTATGGGAGCGCAATCCAAATAATGCCTGTTGTACCCTCATTTGCCCCCGTGTTGTTCCAGTGCATCTAAAACGCAGCCGGTTTAGGGGACGCATTGTCATGCATGATAATTCGACCGTCGATTTCGACTATGTCCATCACGAGTGTCGGTAGGCTCTAGGTAAACGCAGTGACTTCCACTGGATTATAGTGAAAGTAGACTCGCGGAGAATCTACCCCACTTTCTCACCACTCTCACATCGGACCCATGTCAAGGCAAAAGTCAAGAAGACCGGAGATGGGACAGGGCGCAAGCGTACATGCATACCTTCATACCGTCACACACACCGTACCTTAATTTATTAATTTAATGCTGAATTTTGCTTTTAATCTTCCATAAAATTGTCTTTAAGGTGCCTCAGAGCGAAATTCCTCCCATCCCATACCCCTAGTCAAAGTTAGTCAAACTCCGGCCCTTTACTGACCTACTTCACGCAAGTGGGAAGTCACTAGCTAAAGTTCTTATCTATGCTTCCTATCAGGAAAGATGATTAACATGAAGTTGTAGTGCCCTCAAGAAAAAGTGAAGGCTTGGTTAACTGACGGTGGCTTTGGAATGAGATGCTTTCCTGCCACTGCGTCAGTTATTTGAATTCCGTGCTGTTTCCTACAAGAAATGCACATAAGTGCTGTTTGTTTTATTCATTTTGTCAGAAGCCGGTTTTTCAAAATCAAAAAATACCCGAGCGTTTAGCTGACACATCTGTCAGTGCGCAATTTCCTTCTTCCCGAAGCCTCTGAAGCATATTATGCATACATCAGGCGAATAAACATATTGTTCCAGCAATCGGGTCTTCTTCTCTATGTGTACTTTCTCAGAAGACCACTTTGCTTAGGGAGTAAGGGATAAGGCTACTCGATCACTGGAACCATTTGCCTATTTTTAGAGTGAATCCGTGCAGGAGTCTATCGCCAAAGATAAAATTAATAACAGAGCAAGGGCGACTATAGTTAAGGGGGGGGGGAGCGGGGTGAGGTATTAGTCAATGTGCAATGAGTGACGTAGGTCTGAATGTCTGCTTAGGCCTCCGTATGCTAGGGCCAAATCAATAAATCGATCGGCTGAGTCCTCATCCAAGGCCCAGGCTTCTATCACCTCTCAAATTTTCCTGCTCTTATTCCTCTTTGAGGTGTAGAAAATGAAGTGAAGCTCACACACCACCTAAATGACGAGTCTTCGCGCCTCCGAGTCACAGGCCTGATCGGCACAGTTGCCAGCCGAAAGGAAGCAGTGTGCTGTGCCTACTCTCCCATCGCAATCAGTATTCCAACCTCTTGGTGGTCAACCAGCATTGAAAATCGCCCTTTCTAATTATATTCTAGTAGTTGGACGACCTGTTTTTACGTTGAAGTCACATTATCGCCGCCTTAAAAGGGTGGGGCGGAGGGGAGAGCGTATCGCTGATCACACGTCTCCTGTGGCGGGGTTTGACGTCACAACACATTTTCTTTTGCAATTCGGCAGTCCACTAGCGCACATAGAATGCACAAATTCTATTTCAACGACGGGTGGAGTTCTCCCCTCCCCCACCTACGTTTTCTCTGCCGTGACATGCAGCAGTGCATGCTGCTGGTTTTCCATTTTTGTCATGCTAACTCCTACCATTTGCTATTATCCGTGACCGCTTTTTTACCTACCCTTTTCCCCCTTCCACCAGATAAGTTACAAACTGTGGCGTAAGCAGCTCATCGCCTTTTGGTGGTTCGCTATTGGCTATTCGATGGTCGTCCTACTCTGCACCTACACCTACCAGTTCACCTCGTTTCCATACTATTGGCAAAACGGCACCGGTCTCAGCCCTCAGACGTGAGTTTAGCCCATCTCTGCCATGTACTATAGCCGCTCCTACTCCTCCTCGCCCCCCTCCTCCACTTCCTCCTCCGGTTCCCTTATTAAAATTGAATGCTTGTCAAGTCTATTTTGACAGACTTAACTCTTGTCACTAGGCTGACAATCTGCAGAACAACGTTGTGTTCGCACAATCTTCTGCAAGTGCAATGTCTTAAACGGACTATCGACTATAGCTACTGTATGCAGTCAAATTTGACGTTTATATGAAATTCTTTGAATTAAATTTTGCTTAAATTCACGGCTCTCGATGCCGTTTTGTAGCTTAGGGGGTTAGATTATTTTTTTTCACAATTGGGTCAAAAGAATTAGATGAAATCTGCCGAAACAGCAGCACCATTTGACCCCCCGCCCCCTCTTTTTCGTGTTTCTGTACGTCACCGATCATGCATAAAAGTTTCCTGCATATAAAGCAGTCCCTTAGAGATACTATTATATGCAGAGACCATGTTAGTGCTCTCCGGACTGAGATTTTGTGTTTACTTTCGTTTCTGTAGGTACGCGAAATCTACGGTTAAACTGAGAAAAAATGGCGTCCTTGCATGCAACCGATTCTGCATTTTCATAACAACAGTTTCACAGCCAAGGGAAGAGATCAGTATAAATTTGATTATGTAACAGGTTTTCGATCATCCTGTACACTGAGAATCAAATAATATAAACGCAAGCCTGCATCAGGAAACCGAGGTTATGTCTGCGCACACAGCTCCGTCTACCACAAAGCCCCCGGCTTGTGTCCGTTCACCTCTCGCTGCGTTGTTATCCTGTTAAAAGTTGTTCCGCGTCTCATAGACCCCACCACACGTTAGCCGCAACATTCGGCTAACATCTACCATTTTTCGTCGGAAACAGAAGTTCATGCTTCTGAAAAGAGCACTGTAAAGACGCGTCTACTAGGCCCATATCCTTTGTTAAGACTCTTCAGATCATTGATGAACGCTCACCAATCGCTAACGGAACTCACTCCTCTCGCTCTACCTTGCCGCTTATTCCCGAGCCCCACCAGCAGCCACATGATGGGTAGTAGTCCAGGCAGATAACATTGCCGGCAGAGACAACGAAGACTGGAATGGCTAGCCAGTCAGTCATACCCAGCCTCAAGTGGTGCACCCCTTGAGGCTCGAACTCGTGACTTTTTAATCACAGCCCAAAAACTAACCATTGAGCCACGAGCTTGTTGTGGGGAGGTATTGACACTCGTTGACAAACTTTCCCCGACCACTAACGACACTAACTCGTCCCGCACAGTCTTGGTCTCATTCTCGAGCTCTTACAGCAGCCATAGCGGCTGGTAGCCTTAGATAGTAGTGCCGGTAAAGACAAGGGAGACAGGAACGGGCATTTCTGGTTTATTAGCCGTCGTCCACCAGTCATATCCTACCCCAAGTGGTACACCATCAGAAGCCCTTCAGTTCTTTCTTGGAACAGCTGTTCATCTGAGGGCTAGATAACCTGTCCAATGCACTGGCCTCCAGCCATTGTTAGTCATCCTAACTTTCCATTCTCGTCTGTTTCCTAAAAATGTTCAATTTTTTAAAATGCAAAACTATCAATATTGAATGCCTATTCATTCGTCTCTTCGTTCCCACAGACTGAAGGCAATTGGTCTTGAGCAGTTTGGCAGCGCCGAACTCTTCGACCGCATGATGATGCCCGTCGTCTTTCTTGTGATCATCATTCTGCAGGTGCATTACTTCCATCTGCCGTTCTCCCCCTATGCTTCTCTTCATGAGCGCAGGTAATTCGTCCCTTTCTGCCTCCTTACGCCGCACCCTGCCCCTATCCTCACCCCCTCCCCACAGCGACCGATGTACATGGCTTTTAGATTATCCCACGGGAAGCAGTCCTTTCCCCAAACGGATTTCATACGACCGATATTAATCTGGCTGTTCATCGTAATAGTGCTTCGGAATGAGCGGGCGGAGCGATCGGTAATTCCCCTTCGCTCTATGAGAATGGACGTGGCGGGGGAGCAGAATCTTTCCTCATGGTCAACAGCCATATCCCTAATGTACTGATTGTACCCTCAAACAAGACGAAAAATTTTTGTGGACGCGTCCAACTCTTCATGAGGCTGTTTTAGCATTCTGACAATCATTTTCCCTCGCAAATTTCTGTAAGCTTCATTGAACAAACTGCTAACTTAAAGGCGAACTTGACGATTTTCTGGAAGAGAGTAGAACGTCCGCCCTGTAGGTAGCGAAGAAGGTTTGCATCACTTCATTAATCTTCGACAAAACATGCTTTTGTGGTAGATCTTTCATTTGAACAATGGTCATCCATCAATATCATCATCACCACCACCACCATCATTGGCCTATTAATTAGCTCGAGATGTGTAGGCAAATAAGCGCGTAGCACGTCACAACACTGTCGCCGTAAAAGCCTAGGGGATAACTTATTAAAAACCACGAGAAAGAGGGCTAGAGTACTGTCACTAGCTGCTTTTGAATGAAGAGTCTGAATGGTCCATTTATCGCCTTCATTCCTGGTCATCAGGGAAATTCGGTTTTCACCCAATGCAGAATGATACAAAAGTTTTGATTTATCCTACTGCTCTGCCATTTGTCTAGACGCCCCTTTAGCTTGAATCTCCTTCGTTTGAGTGGAAGTGCATCCCTGCCCTCCCCCGCGCTCCTCTTACGACCAGCCGCGGTGGACCTTTCCAAGATGCCTCGTGTTGAGTTGTAACTACTGCCAGACGCTCTAATGCACTTACACGAAATTTGCGCACTTCGGGTTAATTAGAAGGTTCGGCAAAGCTCAGTGCTTACCAACTCAGTTGTTCCTCCGACTGCACTGTAAATTCTTACTTGAAAGTGCTATATTAAATGCTGGTTGACAAGCAGTAAAGGCCTGTCGTAAACTGCTCTACGGGTGTTTCCCATCACATTTAAAATGCAAACAAGGTGTTTTTTGACAGCACTTACAAAGAATAGTATTGCATATATGTTCTCGTTCGCAATTCCGGCAGTTTTACGCTACATCCCAGGGGAATAAGAGGTGGGATTAAGGTTTGGTCAACAGAAGCTTATGTAGCCCCACTCATTAATCTTTACGTCCTGCATGTTTTCCTACGAAAACGGTGTTTATCAGGCTTTATGGGCGGGGAATTAGGACACGTAGTGGAATATATTTTAATAAATGCTAAACGCATTTTATTTTACTGTATTTCGATGTGTTGTTTATGTATATCTGTAGATTTTCCTAATCTGTATTACCAACTTACTCATTGCTGCAAAACCCTATTTTCAAACTGCAGGCTTCCTGAATTTGCCAAAAAATTTAAATGGTGGTTAGGAGGTCATCTACTTCAACCTACCTGTGGTCCAAATTACCGTTCTGGAGTTAGATTATCTTAGTCCGTGGCGCGAAGCGCCGCGCACATCTTCAATTTACATGCAGAACAACCTGCTCCCAGCGGCTGCGGGAAGCAAATTCGACTACATTTTTTCACTTGACACCTCTAAAATTTTCCTTCGCTGCCTATCCTATTGCCCCACCGCACCAAACTATAACCACCGTTTTTGCAGGACAAAATGCCGGGACTAGGGTTATATGAGTGGGGCTACATAAGCTACTTTTGCCAAAGTTGGGGTTAGAACTTCTTTTAGGGGGAAGACTCGGGAATGGTCATCCTTCCTGGAATGGAGCACGGAAATGGCTAGTCCTGTTTCACGATGGTGAGCGATGGAGGTATATACATACTTCTGACCTTTCTACTAATTCCCTCATGTAGTTTTGGCCAAACTGTTAAATATAGTTTTTTTTTATTTTGCTCAAGAGGGAATGTGCATCCTAAACGGGTCACCTGAAAGATGTATTGGACCAACAAGGGGCTAGATCAGGGCACGCCAGCCGTTACTGGGACTACGTACCCATGAGTAAGATCTTTCATGTGGGCGGCATCTGGGGACACGTGTGGATATAGGTTCCCATCGCGCAATCCATCTGGGCCCCCTCCGATCTCTGGGTTTCATAACTTGGTCACGACACTGAGCTCAGGTGGGAGAGGAAAAGAGAGTGAGGCAGATGCCGTGAAAATGTTCTATAATTTCAAACTTAATAAGGCGCAAGTTGTCGTACCTCTGTCCTCTGTGTTGTTAAGCTCACCTTGGACATCGTGTGTGTGCCGTAGGTCTTTTTGGTTGAAGATTCCTCGCCGCAGTCAAAACTAGTTGTATTTGGAAGATGGAGAAAAGCCGAGACGTCGACTAGATTCAGCCAAAAGTCCGCGAGGGGGGAGTTGGAATCCTGGCCGGGAACTGCAAGCGAAAATATGCTGACCGTCATGCGTACAGATGCCACAGTCGGGACAGCTGCTGGGTGTCGACGGGTCGAGTCGGTGTTGGTACTGGCGAGGGAGCATTGCGTAGCCATTGTGTAGTTGAGCCACGGTACAGCAAGTGACCCTTGGGAGTTGTTGTTCCGAGGCTGCAATCGGAGGTGGATAGCCGCCCGAAAGGACCGCGGGATGGTAGCTTTGTTTTTCTTCAGCAACGTCTCTCTGATGAAGACGCTAGAAGCCTTTCATAATGGCAGAGCCATAAACGGGTAGACCTGAGAGACATGATGCGACAGCTTCCTTGTTGAGAGCTCTAATATACAGCCGCAACGATGGCGAAACATCAAATGAAAGTAGTGTTTTTCGATCTATCCGATGGAACCTGATATGTTATAATGCCGTAAAGCTGACAGTCCGACCGTCACGAACTATAGTGCCCACAATGTGCCCAAAAACATGGTAGACGCAGGAACGGTGACTTGCTTGTAGACTTGCCTTGCATCTAGCGCACTCCACCCTCAAGAAGACCGAAGGTGGGATAGAGCGTTGAAAATGACAATCATTACACATGCTCCACACTAATCGGGTAGTCACATAATTACCACAGCGCTTCTTGACATCTAGTTCCCACCTTTAACCACAGTAGCCATGTGAACATATCTATCGTTTGCCTTTGA
The DNA here is from genome assembly GCA_036362985.1 of Ligula intestinalis. Taxonomy (NCBI): domain Eukaryota; kingdom Metazoa; phylum Platyhelminthes; class Cestoda; order Diphyllobothriidea; family Diphyllobothriidae; genus Ligula; species Ligula intestinalis. The sequence continues at coordinate 56,603,458 of JAYGXS010000003.1, forward strand.
ATGTTTCTGAGCTCATCTGTCAGGTGCAATTAGCAAGCGTAACTCTGCGCCCGAATCTCAGGGTCTTCTGTACCTGAAGTTGGTTTGTAATTGTCCATAGACGGTAAATAAGACTGAAGACCATTTCAGTCCCCCTTTCCTTCGTCGATATTACTTAGTGGTCTCTTTTCGAGCTCAGCGACGCTATCCTCGAGGGCTTCAATCAACAGAAACCCGCTTCGCGGACCGTGGCAGTCTCAGTTGACCTGTCACGAGCCTTTGCCTGCATCCGCCACGATCAGCTCCTGCAGGACTTGTTCTCGCTCAGCGTCCCGGCTGGCCTGGTCCGATGGTAGGCGGCTTACATCCGTGGCCGTCACGATCGTGTCCTTTTCCGGGGCGCTCTCTCTAAGCCCCGTAAGCAGACCTGTAGCGTCCCGCAAGGCTCTGTGCTCAGCCCGACACTCTTAAACATCTACATGCGAGAGCTCCCACTCCCCCGGGCACCTGTGCAAGTGGTATCCTACGCGGACGATGTTACGTTCTTTTGCTGGCACCATGACATCGATCAGGTTGCACAGCTCCTCATGGAGTTCATGCCTGTTGTCGAAAACTTCCTCACCCAGCGCGGAATGATGATCTCGGCAGCCAAGTCGTCCGTAACTGTTTTCACGCTTGATCCGAAGGCGTTTAATCGTCACCCTGTCATCACCGTTAACGGGGCGTCTTTACCGCGCGTCCGCAAACCCAAACTCTTTGGCGTGCTTTTTGATCCGCTTTTCACGTTCGCAGACGGTGCCAGGGAGACCGCAAGCAAAGTAAGCCGCTGCACCAAGGTCCTCAAGGCTCTAGCAGGCAAATCCTGGGGCTGCGCGAAAGACTTTGTCGACTGCTTTCAAGGCGCTGGCCAAGCCGCACCTCACTTATGCGGCATAAATCTGGTCTCCTACGACGAGCTCTTCCAGCCTACACCGCCTCCAGTCAGCAAACAACGCTGCCCTCCGCACGAACACGGGTTGCTATAAAATGTCGCTTTCATGCGGAGGCTTCTGTTCTACCAGTCGCCCATCACAACACTCTCCTTAGCCAGCAGTTCTGGTGGAGTTGTTCGCAACCCGGCCATCCCAATCATCACCGTTGCACCGCAACCGAGCCCTGCCGCAACGTCCGGTCGTCTATTCGAGCACTCCACAAGGAAGCTGTTGCCTCGTCTCTCGCGGATCTACCTGTTGATAGCTCTGACACCAAGACAGGCTTCCAGCGTCTCCACCAGAGATTCGTTGTCGAGGAGAAACGAGGTTACCGTCCCCCGGTCCGTTTGGTGGCTATGCACCTCCGATTGCGGCCTCGGAACGACATCTCCCGAAGGCCACTCGCTGTACCCTGGCGCAGCTACGCAGTGGCTACTGCATGCTCCTTCACCAGTACCAACACCGGCTCGACCCATCCATACCCGACTGCGGCGTCTCGCCGCATGACTGCTGTCATCTGTTCACCTGCAGTTCTCGGCCAGGCACCCACCTCACTCCCGCGGACCTGTGGCTCAAGCCGGTCGAGGTCAAGACTTTTCTCCGTCTCCCAACTACTCCCAGTTTGGATTCCGGCGGAGATTCCTGATCCAACTATGGGCTTCGACACACACACACACACACACACACTGGTCTCTTTTCCTCCTGGTTTTCCCCCTATCGCCCTTTTCTGCTGAAGTGTATGCCAACCCGATGCAGAATTTTCGGCGATGTGATCACGTTTCCTATTGAGAACGCTCCATTATCTCGGCTTATCCCTTTTTGAATCACTTCGATCTACAGTCGCAGCACAACTGTCACTCAAACCAAAATCTGCCGCGCTTTACGTGTCATTTTCATGAGAATCTTGACGAGGCCATCTAAGTTGCAAGCAGAGCGAATTGCAACGGCGAATTCGTGGCCTTGACAGTTTAACTCTGTTTTGGGCCATACCCTTCTCTGTAGCGCTGGGCGACAGTATTTGATAGATTTTCTATGTCTAGCTGTGAGGGTCGTGATCGGCGCTGTCATAGAAAATCCTGCAGTTTTGAGTAAAGTCTTTAACCTCTCCCAATGGTACGGGTTGTTTTTCTAACTATACTGACCTACCCACCTTCTCTCTCGTGCCCCTATTTCTGTAATTGTGACCTAAATTGTGACTCGTATGGGCAAGTGTAAGCTAGCATAGCTGGACGGCCTCATGTAAGCTACGATTAAGAATGGATTCCGAGCTTATAAACCGCTGGTAGATTAGCCGAAAGTGTCCCACTGTTTTCAATCGTAGACTACGGAATGATATAAGTCCACTGATATCCAGTTGCGAGTACATTTGCGCCGTATGTATGCCATAGGTCCTTGAAATCAATCAACCGATTGGGCTATTTTCAAGGTCATCCCTTCCTCAAAAGCATTCCTCTTACAGGAAGTTGTCGAACGAGCCGAAGGAGTCTGGAAAGTGGGATGGACTTTTATACCCAACTGGTAACATTTTCCGAGGCCTTCATTGCAGCCTGTGGTTTTGCTTTGTCACATTGAAGAGTAAGACTTCTTCTAGTGGCCAGTATCGGTTGCTGCTTCCGGTAATTTCCGGTAGTCTATTTCCAAATTCGTTTTGTAGACCCGATTTAAAGCTCTCGTATAAGGTCCGAAAAAGTGGTAGTAGGTGACTAACTTCAACAGTATGCCACTAGTTAGCAACAATGATTTTCAGCTATGAATCGCCGAAGTTCATGCATGCTGACCATCTGCTATTGTGCACTATATGCCTTTGGTCACTTTAACATCCGTGTGAGGAAGGCTTCGTTTTAGTTTTGCAGTAGCAGCGAAGATGCCAAATTCAGTCGTGAGATGCTTGTTTGTCTAATCCTTATCTCTCTTTGTCCATACGAACTTTGCTGGCCCTCAAGGTATATTTGAAGTGCTTAGTTTGGCTGCTAACTCCGAACAGGTCCTTCTAGGGTAGGTCCTCGTGCATTTCCTGTTAAGATCAGGAGTCGCTGACTGCAAGGGGCGTCTTTTAGTTTCGTACGTTCGGATCTAAGTTTCGTAAAACATTATTGCACCGTTCTATCAGAAGTCTTACGACAGTTCTTTCTGCGTCTACTTAAGAGGGGCAGCAATATGCCGGAAATTCAAAAGTTGCCGTTTGCCACTTGGAAAATAAGACGTATGACAATTTAAAGCACTCCTGCAGATTTGCGTTTCAAAGTCAGGTGCCGTCAAACCTGTCCAGGCTCCCTAGGTGATGTGATATATTTTCTTTTTTTGAGGGGGGGGGCGTTAGAGAAACTAGACAAACAATTGCTCGTTGTTGTGCCCCAGGGCATCTTAGTGGCTTTAAAACGAAGTATTTTTCTTTCCAACAAACCTTGTAGGCGTAAGCACATCATCGCTGATTTCCCTCCGCCCTCTAGTGCGCTATAAGTTCATCTTTTATACCTGGCCAAATGTACTTTACGACGATCGAGGTTTTGTCTAAACCCGCACCATTTAAACTTGGCTGAATTGTGCAAGATAATCCGAACACTGTAAACGAAGGAAGCTGTACCAATCCAATGGAGTTGGAGGGTCTTATTTCAATGGCAACGGCCGTGCAAATTGGCGATATCATTCGTTTGCGCGTTTTGGCCTGTTTTTTTCAGACCTTTTGTGTAGATAACTGGCAAAAGGTTAAGAAGTACTCTATAAGCAATCCACACCGAGCCTTGCGCCGCATTTAAACGAGTAGTTGCCAAATCGCCCGTCACATCGGTCCTCGGAAGAAGTCGCAATCCCTGCATCATTCGCTTTTTCCTGTATCTTTTAGTTAGTACGAAACGTCAGTCTGACCAGACATGCCCCTTTCATGACTATTTTTTGCTCGACTGTCTGATATCAAAATATTTCCAAAGACAGTGCTGTTTTCAGCATATGTTTTAAAAGGCTATATTCTGTTCTTCCGTATAATCGCAAGTGCTGTTGTAGTTCCCTTAAGTGTCTGAAAAAATACCTGCGGTATTGGAGAAAACAGTCATTTTCACTATTCTGATGTCAACGAAACCATTACTTACTGAAAAATAACCAGGTAGAGTCCAACTTCGGGTCCCAGATCAGTACATGAAAGCCCCATCATTCTGTAATACAGGATCTGGTTTAATAAAGAGTATATAGTGTGGGCAATACAAGCGAACGGAAATATAAATAAAAGAAATTGAGCTTATTAATGTAGAAAAATGAATAATTATTTAAATAATTCTTTTTTCAACAAAAAACGCGCCATAATTAAACTGTGCAATTATACAAACATTGGGAAATAACTTAATTAAAAAATAACTGACTTAAACGAAAATAAACTGACTGAAAAACGCAAACTTAAGTAATGTAGACTCACACAACTAAAATCTAATCTAAAACTAAAATACAAATAGTAAACATGTGATAGTGAACTGTTAACTAAACTGAAAACCGAACTTAAATATAATTTAGTGGAATAAACCAGAAAAATAAACTAACTTCAAATTTTTGCGCGTGTAAATTGAAGGTGTTCGCGGCGCGAAGCTTAATGTCCAAGTTTGTCATACCCAATAAACTGCAAGTAAGAAATCTACGTAAATTTCTCTAGAACTATTTGACATCCTTCTTCATTGCAAAAACATTTAAACAATTGCTGGAACCTAAAGTAGGATTCCACCAATAATCAGTTAGAATTCATTACAATGAACTCCAATTAATCAAGCCATCGGGAATCCGGGACGGACACTTATATGAACCAAGTGTTTCGATCGTATGTATTGTTACGAGTTCTGTCCGCCTAATGCCGTAGATAGTTGCTCCCAGTCGAAAGTCCGAGAGACATTTCCTGCACTTCAGACAGGTGAGGGGATCGTTTTCCGATCTACGGTTTACCCACCTGCTCATCGAGAAAGCCAGCGTGAGATGGCAGTTGTGCGTCATCTGATTGAACGGCCTAACAGTTAAGAGCGACTGAGAGAGAGAGAGAGAGGTTGTCACAATGTGAGAACAGCAACTCGGGAGCCGATCAATAACGCCCTCTTCTTGTTACTAGTATCAAGCTATTGTTGGCGTCGATCTGGTCGCCCATACCTCCCGCTCTTCCTCGTTCATGCAAAGCCAAGACTTTCAGGAAAGTTTTACTAAGGGTTGGCCAAATTTCTCCACGGCAGTTATTGTAAAAATCAACAGCTGGTCTAGAAAACGGGCATCCCATATTTTAAGTTAGTCGTGTTATAATGCAGCAACTAAAAGTGCAGAGGGCGGCACTTCTTAAAAGCCGGATGCTTATCCAATCAGTGCTGCATTGGCCGTTTTGAAGCTTTTGATCTCACACCCTCTCCCCCTACCGTTATGTGCTCCTTCCAAATTTGTTTAGTACTAACATACCTTTCTCTTTCTCTCGTCCTCTTTCCTTTACACCAGCCTAACCAGGGGTAGTGGACTCAGATCCGACGCGTCGCCCTCAGAGTCCTCACAGATCCGGTCCTTCAATACTGCTGAAACGGAATCAAGTAAGCCGCTCTTTGATTTCTTGAATTGCCGTCTTCTTTTCATGAGACAAAACTTGATTTCTTCGCTCCACACCGCTCGGATTGGAACAGTGGTTGATTGTGGAGGGTAGCGTGGCTAATGGGCTATAAGTGCAGTTCGCAAATCCACGCTGTGCTGTGACCTTCTACAAAAGGCATCGCATCGTTTTATTAGTACAATAGAACCTTGGTTAACGAGTTAAATCCGTTCAAGCCCTGAGCTTATCTTGCGAAATCTGGCCATTCAAACTGCATCAGTTCACTGATTAACTGCAGGTGACCGAAGACGCACACGCTGGGAACAAGACTCAATGGCGGACGCAGACACAGGCCCTCTCCCCCTCTGACAACTCATCAACTGAGGGGAAACTCGTCAGTCGAAAAATGTCTTCTGCGAGTGACTCGCTCGTTGCCTGAAATGTTCGTAGATGGGGCTGCGCGTCACCCGAGGCTCCACTGTAAGATAGCTCAGCCACACAACTTGACAACTTACTTTCCACCAAATCGGTAAGTAGGACACCAACCTCATGTTGGCAGCGTCATATCACGTGATCTCCGCGTATCGTTAGAAAGTGTGAATCGAGTCGGTAGCTGACGTAGTGTTAAGTCCCAGTCTACAAGTGCCACACGCGTGCTGGATCCTACAGCACACGATTTTGGTGGATTTCAATCAGCCTAGGGGTGTTATGAGGACTAAATTTACAAGTAACCGTTGCCGCCTGTCGCTCTAGTGTTAGGATGGGTTCCGCATTCAACCGTTGGCAATCTTAGAACCTGTGTCTTTGAGTTTCGGTTTATTGTGGGAAATAGGCATGAACCTTTGAGTATCATATTTGCAACATGCAACTAATTGTAGTGTACAGATAAACCATGCGTTTTACAGGAACTCAACTGGGACTATAAAATGTGCGAGAGTTGGGTGAGACTTCCAAGGGCGACGCTAAATCTCTCATGGCTCAGACTTATTTTCGAACATGTATCTGTCAAGGTTTCTTTTTAAGCGTTACAGCGACGATGAAATCCCGACAACTGTGAGGAGGGCATTCCAGGGCTTGATCACTCTGACAGCGAAGGCGAACTTGCCCACATCTAGCCTTGCCTGCAGAAGGAGCAGTTTAAGTAGGTGATCTTGGAGATTGGTCGTGGTAGCATATTCAAAAAAGTACCTGAACGTCAGGCAACAATTCAATCCCCTCACGATGCGGTGCGCCTGTAGGAGATCTCCGCAATTTTGCCTATCATTCAAAGGGAACACATTAAGATGGCACATAACAAGGGGCTTTGCCTTTTAACCCTTTCGGTTAAGAAAAAGCCACGATCGCTGAAAAAAGAACCTTACTAGCCTGACGTCTTGGATTCTCCCTCCTCAAATCTGCTACCAGAGGCGGCGAAAGATAAAGGTATTAGATTTGCCAGGTGTTGCGGTATTTACATGCGCGCCACAATCGGGTGCTCCTGGATGCATCGTGTGCATTTTCGCGTAGTGCGATAATTGTCTGGTCGGCCAAATGTTGCAGTATGCAATTACTGTGCGCCTGTCAAACATCCTGGCTCCTACGCTAATTTCACGTGGTTGCATGTGGTGCAGTGACTGCCAGCAATGGAGTTGCAAACTGCATTATCTGACTGTTGATAGATTAGAGTCAGTGCCCGTAAGGCTGGGCCTATTAGCCCTTTCTTTTTCTAGCCATCGTGTCTCTCTGTCTTAGTGATTATTTCCTGAAACTGGCCATTTCGTTTCTATCAGTAATCCATGACTTTTTACGGCGTCGTGCTAATTTTACTGGAGTTAAATTATTTTACAGAGGCAAGACACTTGTCTCGATTTGAACCAGCTTCACTTTCAGACGGAAAACTGCGCAGCCTTTTATGTCTTTGTTATGACCAGAAGACTGGTGCTTGTAATTAACACGAATTGTGGGCTTGCCCATCTGTTGTTCCCAAAGCCAGTGTGGGGGAAGAAGAGAGGACAATATACTATGAGGAGAGCAAATTAATCTCAAATTAATCTGACGAGGACTGGATAGCCGCAGTCCAGGTGCAGCTCACTCAGGCGCCTTGCTATACGATTACTCATCCTGAGGATAGAAACATGGATCAATCAGATGTGACAAGAGGACGATAGCTACGTTCCACGTGCACCTGTCATGGCAGGCCGTGTGGCAGCTCACGCAGCCGCCTTTCTATCTGATAACTCATCGCAGGAATGGAAGCATTCCCAACAATCCTGCAAGTAGATCACAGGGTGCATTGGTTATCATGACACTCGTCAATGTCTAATCCTAGCCGCCTCTACAGTGACCTGTTACAGCTGGGCCAGGTCGCGCGTGTGGCACCCGTAAACGACGCGTCTAGATCTGTCAACCACTGCGTCCACGCCCACCTCTGGCCACCTTGACGTTGTCTTGCTATCGAGTCAGGCGAATAAGCGAAAAGAATGTTCGTTTGACCAAAAAACTTATCCTGACAGATCTGCATGTCCGACCAAGCCGCGAAGAAGGTTTGCTTGCACTTTATAAACTCCTATCACCTCTCTCTCTCTCCCTGTTAACAGATTTCATCGAGGATGTGCATTCGGTATTCAATATTGTTGTTGCCAAGCTGATCTACTGGTGGGAGCGATCAGTGGCAGTGTTGTGGCGCACCGCAGAAGTCCACTGGATCAAGCTCCTCTGCATCCTGATCGTGATGTCTGCTATAAAGGAGGTACGTTATAAGTCGATCGCCATATCCATGTTCTGGTCCCCTAGTGAGTAGCACACACACACCTGTTATATCCAAGTGCACTAAAAGGGGAAGGTAAACGCAGCGTCATTTTTTCGAAAAAAACCGGCGACTGGAGGTGTACAGCAGGTGACCTATCTCATGCAAGGTTACGATCGAAATTGAAGGTGCTAGTTTAACGTATATTTGGTCTTCTAATTTTGGTTTAATGAGTGCATTTGATCGCATTTGATGTAAAGGAAATAAGTAGGATTTCGGCGAACGCGAAGGCTGCCGGAGATCAAAAAAATTCCTACGCTATTTAATAACTAGGACAAAAGTGTATAGTTTTGTGCGTTATGCTATTAAGGGACACCAATGTAAGCAGGAAAAGTTGAACCGGAAGATCTAGTCTTAAGTTGGTGAAGGTCAGGTGAATGTAAGTGTCAAGAATCGCGTGGTTTTCTGAAACAAGGAGCACCTTCAGTTGCAACATTAACTTACGCCAATGCTTGAAGGGTGTGGTCTCAAAACACATTCAAAAAGCTTTTAAGCATCGGAGATTTGGGACCATAAACATGTGTGCATGTACACGGGTACTGAAAACAATTTCGTTAAATTTAAAGCACGTCGAAAGCTAAATTTGTACACGATATTGTTTCCGCTAATGTGTAATGTAGAAACGTAACAGACAGAAGATTGTAATTTTCGGACAATCTTGTATTTTCTGTCTTAAAACGAGGCTTAAAATTAATCAACTACGGCAAAAAAGCCCCCAATATTAAGCGAAAAGTAAATACTTTCATTTGAAGTCATAATGGCATCAGAGAAATAAGAAACATGTAGAAATTCGCTTTTTGACTGTGACGTTACCTTGGAAAAGTGTAGCATGCACAGGCAAACCGTAGCTTCATATCTAATTAAAGCTAATTTTTAAAGCTGTATCTTGCTACAGAAAGTTGTTAACATGGTCGTACGCATACCAATATTGGACTTTTGCTGTGGAAGTTCTTTTTGCTCGACAATGAGTTTTGGTGTTTTGGGTAATTTATAAATATGCCCCACATAAACATCGGTTTAAAGACTAATATCCAAAAAATCATGTTTTCGGTCAACGCTTTTCGCAAATATATTATTTTGAAGGTTTTTATAAACGTGTTGAACAGAATATACATTTTTGGAAGAAAGCTTCAAAACACTGAATTTCGCGAATAATTTGCCTGATTACAAAGGACGATCTGAAGCTAGTTGTGGTCCAATATATAAACTCTTTGTCAAGAAATATGACCAAAGGAAGGTTATTTTAATATAAGGAAAATCGTGTGGTTCTGATTTCATTTGACGATTATATTTACGTGAATTGGTCAAACATACGGCCACTTTTCAGGTTTTGGAACTTGAGGTTTGATCACAAAAGCTGGGGTTGCTAAAAACAATTAGTGCTTTAAGGATATCATTTTGCTTACGTTTGTTCGTTTTTGTCGCACATGTGCTCATGCCACTTAGTGAGTGAGTATCCATCTTTCGCAAGTTTTTACACTTTGCATGAGTCAGAACCCCAAACTGTACGCCTTACAAAATTAGTTATTGGCTGTCATTTAGATCTACTGCTTAAAAAATCAATTGATGGTACATTACGTAACTCCTGTAAAATGCCGAAATTTACGAAAGGTTGATTAGCACACGAAAACTGACATTTACACATCAAAAACATTTTGAATTACTAATGAATTTAAAACTCAACAGAAACGTTAAGTGTACCAGTACTTTCTATAGAACGATAAATTATTATTAAAAATGGCCTCGAGTTCCAAAAGTGTTCGGATCCGCTGTAACTGTAGCTGATAAATTATCAGGTAAATTCGTAATCATAGCGTTTTTTTCCATATTAAAGACCTTTCCTTTCGTCAAATTGCATTATAAGGACTTCGGGTACTGGGTTACATTTAGTTTTAGACTGTTCTGGAAATGCCGACGAATACTTCACCACTTTTCATGTCTTCGCGATTTTTCTCATACATTCTGACTCCTTTATGCTTGTGTATCAAAACCTTTAAAAATTACACATTTCATTCAAGAAATTACCGAAGATTTGAGTTTTTGGACATTATTGCTTATTCCTTTGGGTCACGTACGTATTTTGTTTACGATCTGAAATCCCAGCATGGTGAAAGAAAACGGTCAAATGGGTTTATTGGCTTAACACATCGAAATCATGCACAAAGTCATGCTCAATCTCAATATGGTCCTCGATTCTGGAGAAAAATGCGATTATATGTACCCGCTTCCACACGATTTTCATGCCCGTAAAATCAGATTTTCCCGTCCCAGAAGGGAATATGTTTGTAGCATTTTTTGCTTATACAAATGATGTTTTAGAGCCGAACGCGCAAAATCAAGAGATTTCTATCCTATTTAATAGGACATGGAAAATTTCTTGGCTATCCGGAAACGTCCAATTCTGCCCAAATCCTCCTCGACTCCAGTCAAAAAATCAAAATAAACAGACCAAGTTGACGCTAAACTACCCGCTCGTATTAAGTGCAGGAGTTGGTTATCTGCTGTAGTAGTTCAAAGTCATTATAGTTCATATGTTGCGGTAGATTAAACGAGTAACTTGACCCAAATGATATTAAATTGCCGACTCCGGGTCGAGGCGTTTACCTGTGCTTGAGCCTTGGTCGTGCTTTCTCGGGTTTCAGTTCACGTAAGTCGCTGCCCTTTTTTCACTAGCGCGTCATAGTAGAATATCTACGTCACGCAAACTCAGTTTTTTTCTGAAGAAATCTGTCAACGGAAGCTAATTAAATTAATGTAATTGAAAGATTGAATAACTTGTTTTCTGGAGAAAAGGCTAGTGTTATGAGTGTTTAATAGGATTTCGCTAATTAACTAAACACTTATGTCAGCGAAAATCTCTTTGCCGGGCTGCAGAGCACAACCAGCATCACCGTTCTCTGGGGTAGATTTTTGGCGTTTGACGTATGCAGGCAAAGTTTCGATTCTTCTCCTTTTCCCCCCACTTTCTCTCCTCCTCCTTTCCCTCTTCACCACCACTACCGCGGACGTTGTCGTATTCTTCCTGTTATTTATGATCAGCATCATCGTCATCTTATTATTATTACTCCATATTCGCTGCTGAGGCTCATTTTGGCCAAAGCGAGTCGCCACTTGGGAACGCACAGGTCAACGCGTCGTCTAAGGTCAACGCCAAGGGGCCAGATGTCCAGGTACTCATCACGTCCGATTCCATCACGTGTAACGAAAGTTCAGGTCACAGCCAGCATGCCAGTCATCAAGCCATAGGTGCACCAGCGGCACTTCTCCCTGATAGGGGAGTTGCTGATTTTCATAAGGGTGCAGTAATATAGGGACTGTATCCTATAAATACGCCAACTCCCTGTGTATGAATCACCCGTTCCTGCTAATGTCTTTGATGAAAGATATGTGACGCATGTCGTAATCTCAGGCGAATAAATGTGTTATCTCATGGATCCCATCTACTTTTTTTTACCTTTTTTATATATATCCCATCTATTTTTCTACTTTCATTTGCTGTCGCAGAGGACATTTTATACAATCTGTGTATTTGGACAAGCAAACCTGGATAGCGTGATTAGGAAATAACATTCATATTACTAGTAGCGAATATTCAAGTCCCAAGAAGCAGTTCAGAAGACGAAGATGCGATCACTGGAAAAAGATTTTTATTTGCCTGACGTTTCGGATTCCGTCGGGAATCCTTAGTCATAGGTAATCGTAAACAGGTCTAAGACATGCGCAGATAAGGGGTGATACATGCACAGATTGCACGGTATTTATAGTTCACAGCGGTCACCCGCATGCGTACTATGATTTTCAGTTCTTGTAGTCACCGTTTGAGGTCTTGATTGGTGCGGTGATTGCTCATTTATTGCCACAGCGTTCTTGTCCGCGTCGGATGCGGGTTCGGTAATTGCGCGACAATTATGCCCGCTGTCATCGGAGTTGTTGTTGCACCCAGTCCTTGCCACGTGACTGATTCTCTTGCTCAGGAAATGTCTCATTACACCGTAGGGAAAGGCCAAATCGTTGCGCTTGTTGACGGACTGGGGGGCCAGAAAACCATGACTCGAGCAGCTCGCAGCTCACGCGGTTGTCCTTCTTGCGAGGATTTCGGCCTCGGCAAAATATGGTCGGGTCCCGTTGAGTGAGCTGCAACCTGGGAGTTGGCGTCTTTCTTCCTCACCGCCGCTGCATGCTCGGCCATTCGCGTCCGGGGTAATCTCCCAGTTTCTCCGGCGTAGTTGCTTTGTCCACAACTACACCAGATTCGGTAAACGACTCCAGCCGTTTCCTGCCGTGACAGTGGGTCTTTCGGCCTCATGACCCGGCGCCTGATGGTTGCTTCCGGCCTGTGTGCAACTCCAACTCCAAGTGGGGTGAGTAGACGGCTGACTGCTTCCGATACATTCTTCACGTCCGGAAGAGCTCGCCAAACGTTTGGGCCAGCTGGACTTGGCTTCTTCTCTCGTTTGCGTA
>JAYGXS010000003.1:56617819-56635696 GCA_036362985.1 Ligula intestinalis
CTACTACTACTACTACTACTACTACTACTACTACTACTACTACTACTTCTGCTACTGCTGCTGCTACTACTACTACCACTACTACCGCTACTACTATTACTGTGACTCCTATTCCTTCTATTTCTGCTTATACTACTGCTAGTGCTACTGTTAATAACATTGCTGCTACTACTACCGCCATTGCCACTAATACTATTACTACGAGTCCTGCTACTACTTCCGCTACTATGATAATTAATACTACCATTACCACTGCTGCTATTTCTATTACTAATGCTATCACTACGTTTCCTAATATTACTGCTACTGCTAGTGCTACTACAACTGCTTCTACTGCTATTACTAATTATACTATCTCTGCTATTCCTCTTCCTACTCCTAATATTACTACTTCCACTACTATCACTATTATGACTACTACCACTATTGCAACTTTGCTTCTATTACTTCTTTTAATATAACTGCGATTCCTATTACTACGAATACTACTACTTCAACTACTACTATTACTGCTAAACCTACTACTGCCACTAAAAAAACTATCTCCGCTACTACTTATACTTTCACTACGACTCCAGCCACTACTGCTGCTAACACTACTATTGCTAGTTACTATTACTGCTATCTCTTTCGTTTTAGAATTTGTTTTATGCTTACGTTTAATCAGTCATGCATTCATGCGTTCCTTTCCCAAGGTCGCGGCACTTCTGCCAAACGGTACGGGTAGATGGATTGGCTTGGATGTAGTCGACGATTTTCCAAAATACATTGAAGTACGTCTCAAATCCTTCTGTCCGCATTAGCATGTCCTTACCAATGTTTTTCTTCTTCATGCACCTCACTTATCCATTTTTATTGTCTCCTGCGTCTACTCAGGTGGCCGTTTCGCCTCCAGAATTGTATCAGGACATTTAGTTCTGTCGACGACTTTAATTGTTCCTATTGAGAGGCTGTCTTGAAAGAATAAGCGTATAGCCTGTGTTTAATATGTATATTTTCTTTTCTTACTGGCCGAAGGAAGAAGCAGTTTACTTCCTCTTCCCGAGGTCTTATGTCTCAAAGCATGCGTCGATCGTTGCGGGTGGTTTAAGAGACGCAGAGCGCTCGTCACTAAAAGTCGCGAATCGCACTGATTGGGACTATCAAATGTTTAGCTCACTATGACACCGTAGTCGTTCGACCGCTGCCCTACGCAAGCATTCTTCCTACCCTGACGGGTCAGGATGACTTTTTTGTCGCCTAAACGGTACCTGCAAGCGCTCGCAATTCTAAAGGATTTACGTCAACTTCTTGAGATTGTAGGTAAAGGCTTACGGTGAAGGTGAGGGTTGAGTTTGGGATTAAGGTTAGAGTTGGGGTTAGTTAATAAAAATAAAGGTTCAGCTTCATGTTAACTGTGGCGTTTAGGTTTACGCTAAGGCTAGGATTAAGATCATGCGTACGGTTTACTCCTATGTTAGGGTTAAGACATGGAAATATTTACCTCGCCTGGAATGTATCCTATACTAACCTATTTTAAGTAGGCTGGACGTTGCTATTTCGTGTCCCGTTTAGTCGGCCATAACAGTCATCCTTACTCTCTGGCGCAACGGGACTACTAACCAATCGTTAATCTTTTGCCATCTTACGCTGAACAACGCAGAAACTCACCATCTCCAAAGTCTCGGTTGTTCTCCTTCAACAAACGCCTTTAACTAGCCTTAAAAACCAATTTTTGGCACTGTTGACGATGTGGCAGAAGTAGGCTCTAGCTAGCTGCATATTGAAAAAAAAGTTGGTACCAAGTGCATCTTTTTCAGCTGCGTCTGATCCTTGGAACCCAGCCTGCCAGGGTAGCTAATTTCGGTGGCACGCATACCTACTTAGACAAGAGATAACCTCCAGAAGGACGAGCAATGTCATTTTCTAATTAGTTCATGAGGTTTGAGGTTTCGTAAAAAACCTCAAACCTCATGAACTAATTATACAAAGACATTGCTTGTCCTTCTGGAGGTTATCTCTTTTGAACCGCGCACGCTTCATTCCCAATTGTTGGCTAAAAATGACATCACGTATCATTCCTTATGCTTTCAACCGTGCCGTTGAGGTCGCCGCTACTACTATTACTACCACCATCATCACTAATATTACAACAACAACAACAACTACTATTACTACTAATACTACTACCGTCAATGTATTTATATACTACGTAATATTAATTTCTAAACCACAATAAGCTCTCTTTTTAAGAATGGTCGTTCTTTGTGGTAAAATTTTGGGGAATGCAGCGTGGATTGGCTTTGCATAACAGGAATTTTCTTGTTTAATTCATGAAATATCGTGGGTGAGCGAATCTACTGTATCTACGCCTAACAGGGTTTCTTCCCGAACATTCTTCCTAGCCTCGTCCTTCGAGTTTCGGCGGTGTCTCTAACAATATCTTTCCGGTAAACTTCGTTTTTCTCCAGCAACGTGAATTGAAAACATTCGGCTAGCGATCTAGAGATCTTGTTGTGTTGTAGTGTTCCTTACCTCCCGGTAAACAAAATGTGTCGCGCTACAGTGCCAAAACCGAAACTACTTTTGTGACAGATAGCCTGTCTTGCTGCGGTTTGATTATTTTTTGGATTGGCGTAGGTAGAAAATGCGTCCATCGCGGCACATGTGTTTGCGGCCAGGGTTGTGTACTCTTGCCGCGCCATTAATTCACTGATACACATCTAAAACCTCGGATGCGTGTCAATTATCGCGCCGTAGGCAGAGTGGGCCGTCGAAGTTTCTGGTTCATGCTTCCCCCATCGAACAGTTTTCATCATTCTCTTTCGGCGTGTTATTTTCATTTGTCGGTCGCGTACATCCGCCTCGGTTGGGAGGAGAGACGTCATCAGTAGTTGCTCATCTGCGCAGCCAATCAAGCCGCACGGCTGTACTGCATCGTCCGGTTCCTTTTTTCTCACAAGAAAAATAAAACCTGCTGGCCTAGACACTGGTCAATGCGAAAATGAGCCCGCATCTGCTCTACCCTACTGTCCTTCTTTCAACAATGTACTTCCTGTTTTATTGCTCCCCCGCCCCCTCTAGCCGTTGGCTCTGCTCCTGGTGTCTTGCGCTTTCTGGCACGTGATCCGCCTTCATCAGATGGACTACTACCGCAGACACAACATCTCGCGTCCCAGCCCCGGCATCATCTTTCCCGAGATGAGCATTGCGAAGATGGAAGAAAAGATTTTAAATCTGCTCAAATGTATCGCCAATTACACCTTTTATAAAATTGGCCTAGAGGTAACGCGCGGGGGAGGGTTGTGTTTTTTTTTGCTAACACGGTCCCCGCCACGCCGAATCCCCCCCCCCACCGCCACCTCCTCGAGGGGGTGAGCGGAGCGGAGCGGGACGGGGTGGTGCGCGCGCCTGCATTAATTCATTCCCTCCTCTGTCTCTGCTGTTGCCTAGATGTGCTTTTGCGTCACGCTGGTCGCCGCCTGCCTCCGAGTGGACGCCCTCAGCGTGCTCTACCTCCTCCTGATGCTGGCCTTCCTTTTCACACCGCGTCAAATTTGCGCTCGCCTCTGGCTGCCCTATATGGTGCTGCTCGGCTTCCTCATTGTCGTGCAGTATGTGGCCTGTATTGGATTTCCCTCGGAGATTGCCAGCAGTGAGTTGAGCAACTACCTTTTGTGCGCGGGCGCGCGCGTATTTCTTTCTTTTTGCGTATTTAAATGCACGTGTATGCGTAACTGGAGCACTGGAGCGCTGTGACCTCCAGTGTCGGTAGGGGGGGGGGGCAAATTTCCGCACTTCAGTACGTTTATATCCGTCCGTTTATGATTTTCAATGTTTAAGTAGACTTACCTGCCATCCAAGTAATACGTCTTCTTTATCGATAAAGACGGTTGATGCATTGTCGGCCGGCTGTAGGGAATGCTGGTGTAGTGAGGAGATCATTTCGTGAGATCGTTTTAGAATTGCTTCCGTTTTTGCGTGCCTTTTTAGAAATGTGAGTGCTTACCAATCGCCGGACCGCGCATACTTCCCCACTGGGCCTTGGAGTTAACTTTTGAGACCTGCAAGCACCCGTACAGCCACTAGTATGGTAGACATAAGAACATTACCGACAGAAACGAACAGGAGACTGGCTTGGCTAATTCCGGCTCAATAACTGGCATCAGCCGGCCATCCCCAAACTTAGATATTGTAGCCCATGTGGCTCGAACCAGTGACCGTTTGATTCGAAGTATAACATCCTGCCCGTCGCAGATATTTTTACCGCAAAGACAGGGGAGACTGGAACGACCATTTATGGCTTGCTAGCTGTCATCAGCCAGAAATACCCAGAACCAATGGGTGTGCACCGGAGCCTCGAACTCGCGACCTCTTTGATCAGAGTCAAACGTCCGCGAGCCACGAGCTTGCTGCCTTGCCGAGTTGGGTCGAGGGATAGTGACAGTCATTGCCGCACGTTCACCTGACCGATAACGGAACTCATCTTTCCCGCTCTGCTCATTTTCCCACAGACTTTTGTCCTTTCGGTTGCTGTCGGGTATATTGACCATGGGCGCTTCTACTTCTTCCAATTCTCCTTTTGGTCTGTCAAGTGCAATTCGTTTTAGTCCTCCTACCGTTGCTGCAGTCTCTTTTGTACCCATGAAAGTCCGTCATACTTCCATTCAGGTGAAAGTGTTTACCTGTCTGCAGTCTGTGTCGCTTTCTGCGCTCTGCTTGCACACCAGCCCTCTTGTCCGGTTGTCCAGAAGGCGTTGGTCTAGTTAAGGTTTTTTTCCGGACCCTTTGCCCTGAAACTTTTTTTCGAAGTCGCAGATTATGTTGAAAGTGAACTTTGCATGTAAAGCTCTGCTCCTTGCCCCCAGAGGAATCGAAGAAGGACTTAAATCAACACAGAGAGGACGGATTATGCCCAGGGCTAATCAGGGCCAATAAATGCGGCAGGTTCTCCTCGACCTTGCGAAAAGGATTTTACACATAGTTGATTTAACAAACGTCCTGTTGCGTGCCTAATTGCGGCCCAAACATGCGCCGCATCCCCGGCTAGTTCTAGATGGTGCAATTTTTAACATTCAGTTGTATTGCCAACACCAGGATTCAATATATGTTAGTCAGCTTGCAGCAGAAATGCCCTTCCACATTCAATGGATACTCTAACTGAACGGAGGAAGACTTCACCACTGGGTGCACATTGGGCTTACCGCATTCCGCACGCAGTCCAGGGGTCATACCACATGACCCCAATATTCCAAAGTCGGATAGACAGTCAGTGAGAGATTTACGTTTGACAGGCCTTAAATGGAAATTAAAGCTGGCTGGGGCAATGGGAGCCTTCGGCGTCATCAGACGCAGCCGCAGCAGACGCCCTGACAATACAGGCGACCTTGCGCAAATTTTCCAAAATGGCCCTGTCCTTGTTTTCTACTGCTAACTAAAACGTATCCCACTAATTTTAGCCCTAAAACAAACCTAAGCGTCATCACCATATCAGTTAGCAGCTAGGGAACAGACGGACTCACTTATGTGGTCTCCCTCGGGCCTGAGAAAACTCATCCACTTAACACAGGTTGCCCTGCGCTAAACTCCCGAAGTGATACCTATTCTTTTCTCATAGGCCAAACCTAAAAGGCAACCTTTACCATACTTTTTCTGGAATTTAGTGCAAAGCCAGCTGCATTATGAACGATTGCTGTTCACATTTCGTGCCGTGTGAAGGGGTGAGGGACATGTAAAAAACTGCCAGAACCACTGACATGGCGCGGGTTTTTGAAATCGAGCCGCCATCTTTTTTTCTGCTGTCCATTCGCGTGTAAATTTCTTATATATATATATGTACATATATATATATACATATACATATATATACATATATATATATATATCTTGATAAGAGAAAGGCTTCTTGGAAATCTTGAATCCGTGAATTTTCGAAGCTGGTTGCCCATGGGATTTGTACAGGAAAAATTAACTAACAAATTATACTGCAATTAGCTACATTCCGTGCCAATAGGTGTTGCATACATTTCGTCATCTTGCCGTGGTTGGCCGTGCGCGTTGAACTTTGGCCTTCAGGTAATTATAGTTCACGTCCAGCTCGATGTACCTGTTGATGCATGCCTTATCTGAGTAGTGCATTGCTCCCAGGAATGCATGGCCTTTTCTGGTTGGGCAAGAGCCAACGATCCGTGTGTTCTCCCACGCGAATTTGTGACCAGTTTCTAATGTGTGCATGGCCACCTGGGATAAGCGGTCTCGTCTGTTGACCATCAATTGATGTTCTTGTATGCGGGTTGAGGCACATTTCCCAGTTTGGCCACAATAAAGTGCATCACAACTGGCACACGGGATCTTGTAGACAACACCTCTTCTTTCAAGATAGCTATTGGACTATTGCGCCCATTATAAATCGATTTTCATCCCCCTTTGTTTACTCGAACTACAACAACAAAGTCCTTAGCGCATGACTTTAGCAGCGTTTTGAAGGAATTCTTATTAAAGGACAATTGATCATGATGTGGACAGTTGCAGTGTTCGGTCATTGTGCATTGTTTTTGATCTCCAGGCGGTGTGTGTTCTTTGCATGCCTAATGTTATTCACAGTGAATAGGAGGACATTTTTACTGAAATTTTGGAATTATATTTTCAAAATTGAGTGCGTCTCTCTTTCAATCTCTCTTGCACATACACACAACAAAGTGTTCATCCTGGTTACTAGGCTTGTCGAAAGGCATTTATGATCACTACTAAGCTGCCCTCATTCGCTTTTTTGCTAACGCAGCTGTCCTTTTGGTTTTGTCTTCACAGAGCTGCCGTGGGAGTCCAACGACGAGGAGATTATTCGTCTTCAGCAGTGGCTCTCCTGGCCCTCCATGTCCTACAAGCCCGAGGTCAGGAAACTCTCTGGTAAGACTTTGTTACACTCTACAAGCACCTCCTCCTCTGCTGTCATGACTGCTGCTGCTGCTGGCTTTTGTTGTTTTATGTGTACTTTTTGTGTTTCTAGGCCTCTTCCTCCTACTACTGCTGCTGTTGTTTAAAAAGTATCGGCGCGAGAGCCTAGGGTTTGGGCGCCAGTACCCAGTGCCTGGCATTTGCACGACGATGTGCTTTTTTTACCCCGGAGAAAACTCCCCATCTGCAAATGGCCTCGCAGGCTGCGGCGGGCATGGCGCCAGTATTAAGTCAGTTTTTGGCAGATGGGGGGAGGGCAACGAATTTCTGACTGACTATTTCTGAAAGCTGAAAGTGACTTAGCGGTGTGGACTCCAGCTTCAGTATTGACTGTGGATAAGGTACTTCACTGAGACTAGGACAGTGACCTGAGACCACTGTCCGGTTCTGCCAATAGTTTGTCTTTTTTCTCTCCACATAATTCAGATTGCCATAGCTTGCACCGTCTGTAACGCCCACTGAACTCATTTTTGGAGTAAGCGGTCAGTCAGCCAACTATCCCATACACTTCGCACGTCTGTGTTAACTAGGTACTCCCGAATTACAGAGCTATTTGTTGTTTGACAATCACTACACAATTCGAATGTTCAACCAGCCGCAAAAGTTTTATGTTGCGCCTGGCTTGTATAACCGATTTCGCCTCCAAGTTTAGAGCAACCGCTGTCCAAAGTCCTGAACGAAGTTGCCAGTTGAGAGAAGAAGCCAACTCTCATGCTTTCTTGAGCCTCACATGATGAGCAGGTTTATTTAACCGGCGTTCCGGCGTTAGATCATGAAACACAGTCCTTATGTCTCGCTGCGCTTTGGTGAGTCCGTCCATCGCAGCAGGTGAATACCGTCACTGGTTAGGCTAGAAGCGGTGACTTGCAGGGCATCTGCCTAACCTTCCTCTCGAGTCTGCCAAGTTTGAACGTCGATATCGACGAGGTCCACTATCGTGCGCTCCACGGTGATATACGCGTGAATTAGCTTCGAGAGTGGTAGTAGACTTGCGTTCCATATAATGCACTCTACCTTCCTCAGCCGTTTGAGTCCAGTGTCAAGAGAACCAGAGGAGAGCTCGGGTGCATTTGGGCGCTGTGGCGTGAGCCTGCACCTACGCGTGCCAGCACACTCGCTAATGTTCGCCAATTGTTATTGGAGCGGAACCAGAAAAACGCATGCCGTCCCCTGATCTGGCTCCCCTTGTTGGTCCAGCGCATCTACCATGCAGCTCGTCGGCTCGGGTTTATAAGTCCTTAAATATGACACCACTTACATGGGGATCAGCCTCCCTTCACCCTCAATAAAATCGAGAGTCCAGCGGACTGGAAATCGGACGCCGTGGCTGGCGTGTGTTTAGGCCTCCATCTAACGCCGTTCATCTACCTCACTGACTCCCACATAAGTCTAACACAATGGCGTGACCGGAGGGCGGGGGGTTAAACATAAACGTGTACTGAATTCCCGAAAGCCCGCTTGCAGATTGTTATGTCCGCTTCACAGCACAGCTGGACGGAATGCGCATTCGAATTGTTTACTTGGCTCGCTGACGGCGCGCCACTGCCTGCAATATGGTCCCAGGAGTAGCGATACTCGTGCCTGTTCTTTTGTTGCGTGGTTCCGTTAGGTTGTTACCAGCTATGGAAGGAGGGGGGAAATGAACTACCCTTACGCCTTTACAGCCTCATTTTCTCTTCTGTCCGACGAGTGTAACTAGCCATTTTTCCCGCATTATTTCTCGGTTCCAGTGAGTGCTCGGCCTCTTGAAGGTCTTTATTGCTGGCTCTACTATCGAAGTCGTGAATTCAATGCATTCAGAGCAAACCGAAAAAGTCTCGCTGCGGCTGCACTGACGCCTTACTGTTAGGAGCAACCCTAGGTGACTCATTCACGCGCAGAACTATCGATCGGTCCATAAGCCGTGCGCGTGATGATATCGCACAAGCCGCTGACGTGATTAGTGTTCTGTTAAACTACTCAGATAAATCAGAAACCCAGTGGACATGCTAACCCCTCAAGGACGCAGGTGGATTGGTCCGATTGCCGTCCGACCTTGTACATAAGCTCATGCCCTTTTTACCTAAAATAAGTTGTACTAAGCACGTCAATACATTTGCATCCTTCTACATGTGATGTTGAATTCTCCTTTGGGGATTCGATCGAGACGAACATGTTGTCTCACCGCCGTAGTATAGGCACGATCTCGAAAGAGGAAGACCCTCCTCTGCCAAACCCACGGGAGTTTCTTCTGGTGCTCCCAAGAGAGTGCTGTTGATCAAAAATTGCGAAACACAGTTTGAACTATATTATGATACTTTTATAAAAGAAGCAACAGCTGAATTGATGCCACGCAATCTTCATCGTGCATTTTTCCCACGAAGACTTTTTCATTCAATTACGATGTAGCGCCATGTATTTGCTTCAGTTTGACGATTCTTCGCATGCTGCATTGCTGAAAACATGACTTGTGCAGGAATTACAGCAGCTATGCTATCTCATCAAAATTTAACGGAAATTGTGGAATCGTTCAAGTAGAAATGACTGCGTAAGCATTCTTATGGCATTAGTCGCCGTGCAGCCTAATTCCAAAATGCTACAGTCAAACCAGGACGCTGGTTGTCGAAAGGGTTCCATCTCGGCCGCCTGCTGAACACACTGGAATACTGGTTGCTTCAGAAGCATACATTTGTACAATTTATTTGTGATACCATTGTAATTTCAGTATATTTAGCAGAAAATGGGTGTAGGGATGCTCTTTTCTGTACTTATTCCATAGCAAATCGCGCTCTCCAAATTTTGTGCTCGTGGAAGGAATATAATTTGGCTTCCAAAAAGTTTCTTATTGTGAGACTTTGTGCGGTCGTGAAATATTCAATCCTACGGGATACTATTTGTGCATTTATTAGCGTTCGCAGAGTATACAACATGGCCCACATCAATTGCAGACTTTTTATGAGTGCCAGATAACACCTTCCGTGTACCATGAAGATATGGGAGATTTATTGTAAAAACAACTGACAAAAGTTGCATTCTTAATGTCTATCACAGTAAGTTGATCCCTGTGAGATCGGGCATTGTCATAAAGTAGAACCAATTGGCATTGACCGCAGGACAGTTTTTGTTTAATAAATCTATGTGAACGACGCAGTTAGACCACCTGGACGTTTCTCTCCACCCAAGCGTATCGTACTGGATTAAGCTCTCACGAGCTCACAACAAGCAAATTATCCTTTTTGGCAGCTGAAGCTTCTGCTTCAGTCGAGGTGTGTTGTTCGCTCATCGCAGCTCACTCACTCATTCCCTGATTTGCTTCCTTTTGCTGTGCAGACAAGATTTCTCTTCATCAATGCCTATGCAATTGAGAAATCGTCATTTTTATCCACGAATGTCCTTGTTTTACGCAAACAAATCGGCAGTAATTGTCAAGCGTCGACGTTTGTCGTTTTCAAAAAACAACTGCGATCCAAAATTTTGAACTTCTCTCATCGGGACGTCGAGTGACTAAGGACGATCTGATTAGTGCTTGTGCAATATTTTGATATTTTTCTTTCAAAAGTGCATTCAGGTGGTCCTTGGCGAAACCAGCCATTTGTTTTGAGCGCAGATTATCAGTACAATTACCTGCTGTTTTGTCGACCACTGCTTTTAAAAGTACACCTAGAGCGTCCTCTCGGATCGCGGAGCGTTTCCGGTTGCGGACATGCCGCCCTATATTTGACAAACCAAACCTTGTCGGGTTCTCTTGGGTATAGCTTGTTTTCCGTACACAGCCCCTTCGACAGCTTTACATCCTTAATTGAAGGCAAACAACAGCAGGTGTTAAAAATGCGTTTTCTGTTAAACCACCGTAAAATGAAAAAAATATATTTTAAAGTAGAGTGTAACATTTTTCACAACAGATCAAGTTAGTGGGAGGGAAAATTTGCATTTGAAACGAACCGCGAACACTTCTTAAGCAACCCGAGACGGTAACCTATCCCGACAGATAAACTGTGAGGCATGGGCTGTGGTATTATTAGTACACTTTAATTCGAAACGGCGGTAAAGGTTAAGTTAGTCATCCACCTTACGTACTCCTGTTTCTGTAATTCGTTTTACTTTTATTTTAGTTTAGTTAGATACCACCAAAGTTAGGTACATATTCTTAAATATCTACTGTATACTTAACCAAGCTGAACTTAACAAGACTAGCCTCGTTAAAAAGTAAACTAGAAAAACTAAAATTAACGGGTATCTTAAGTGGGTGTCCAACTTACCTTTCACCGAAACGGCTACCACTTTTAGTAGTCACGTGGCAGAATATGTTGGAAGGTGAACTGAGTTCTGTACCAGAGATGTTGCTTCAGTCGGTTGTCTTCAAATTACAACCGATGGGATTGCCTAGGTACGTATAAAGGTGTATATGCATATGTCATATAATTCCTTATGGCTGCAGCTAAAGGAAGCAAAGGGGACTGTATTTGCCTCCAGCACGTGTTCTGCGATCCTAGTAACCCATGTTTAGGCTTCTTTATTTGTGAACCTTCGACGCACTCCTGATGCTATTAATTCACTTATCGCGCTCCAATTGTCGGACACAGTAAGTATCAGTATTTCCTTTGCTGTGTTGCAGTGGACGCCTTTTCATTGGAGCTGTGCGCTCTGTTGACAATAAAGGTGGCACATTTTAGGACTCTTTGAAAGTGTATGCTCGTCTCTTGCAAGTCGAGTATTACAGCCAGCCAGGCCTGTCACGCGGGAGCTTGTCTGAAGGCACGACCAGGGACAATCAGCCGCCCTCTGTAGTCAGTACGTAGTTCAGATTGCATTCCCTCTTTGGCTCACCTACCTTCTGTCGCCATTTTAGTTGACTTCCTTCAGTACATATTCGTCGCCATGCAGTACCAAGTGTTCAAGCTGGAACAGCGACCCGATTGGGAGACCTACGGCGGTGGAAACAACAGCCCCATCCTGAGCAACCCACTACCACGACCGGAGGATCGTGACTTTATCAGCACTAAAGAGTAAGTGTTTTTCTTCACTGCCATTCTGTCTTGAAACGTTATCCGTAGTTTTTATAAAGTGAACTGGTGTGGAAACTGTTGGGACTTCCCAGTTTTTGAATTAGCTTTTCTTGGAAAAAGGAATACGTTTCGTGTAGGGTTTCGATGCTATGGGTCGAGGAACTGCAAGGGATCCTTCGAAGGTCTCTCGGGGTCATCCAGGGGGACCATTTTCACTAGGCTCTATTTTGAATTAAGTTCCTTAGAGGCCAATGTCTTTGAAACCTGTTTGTCTGTATTCACATGTGATAGCCACACAAGACCACTCACTCTGAAGCGACAGTAATCATAAAACAACCACCTGCGTCAGTCTACCGCTTCTCCATCATTCACCTCAAGTGCTTTCTTGTACTGTCCTTAAGCTGGCGCTGCAACCCACATAGAGGCGTCGAAGAGAAGGGCAACTCAAGACTTGACTCGACACCGGTCGTCGAGAGTCTCTTGGATCTTCGGTTTTCGGTCTCCGTCGCTGGCGAAGACAATGAATGGAGCTTTCGGATCCGTTGCCGTTAATCGTCACACATAGAGGCTACCGACCTTGACATAATTCAGGCCAGCTATGTCAGACATAATCACAACCGTATCAAGTAGAAGCACATTAACAAACTGTCAATATATTGCTTTCGCTATGAGCTTGACACAGCCACACAAGGAATTCCATGAAGGTTGTATCAGACTATTCTTGCGGTTGACTGATATCATGTCCACATTCAAGCAAGTCACCGACTAGGCTGAAAGAGAGAGATCACACTGCAATCGTCAGTAAATAAGTCGTAAAGATACAGTCGGACTTGACTTCGGTAAAAACAGCGCTAGTTTCGTGCGTTGATAACCTCATTATGGTAACGAAGGATAACAATTAGCATAACGTGAGCACAATAAGTAAACTGTTGTACACACAATAACATTGCCATGTGGATGTAGAACAGAAAAAAATCCGGACTCACTTTAAAAATTGCGCCCGCTGGTTGAAACATTGTTGCATGGAATAAATGTCTGCATCTGTTATCGACCTCAAGAAGGATACCTTCGACTGTATGTTCGCCATATGATTTTCTTTTTTCTACGGTGATTCTGCCGACGTTTGAGTGTTTATCTTGAAAACGAATGCACCAGCTTACTTATTTCTTTAGTATTATCGGACGTCATACAGCTACAGAAAACGGAATCCGTGTTAAATTTATACAAATGCTTACGTCTCTTGATATGGTGTACTATTTCTTCATAATACCATCGTTTCATATCTGCATAGTTTAATTCTTAAATTATTCAGAGGTTAGTAGGAAATGTAGTTTAGTGAATGTGTGCGCTACTATGAGAGAAACGTAACTGGGGCCTGTTTCTGCTGGCAACGTTCTCGCGGGCATTATGAGCAGTGTGCAGCACTAAAGTTAGAGTGGCGTTAGGAAATGCCCTGCACCCATTACCTCTTATCTCTTTGATGTTTTAATGTTACCACTTTTCCGTTGATGACACTTATCATGGGACGCAGCAGGGATGATCGCGCGTAAGAGAGCGGCTGCAGAAGGCCGATGGGCTCAATATGACTGATGCTAATCCCCCGGAGAGCAGCTACCAAAATGACAACTCCCCGCCCACGTGTGCCGCGAACGAATTTGACTCAAAGGCACCAGCCGTGGTGAGAACCTGGGTACCTACTTGCACTTCATACGGCTGTGATCATCTGTGATGTAGCCGGCCCTGATGATGATGATGATGATGATGTCACGAGTGGTGCATTTTAGCGCGTGTCGATTTGAGGCAGTGGATCTGGAACACTCCAGACCCCTCTCCATGTCTTGACGAACTGTGTCGAGCCAGATCTTGAACTGACCCCTCTTTGACTCCTCCTTTTGAGGGCACTATACCAAAGCTCATGAGGTGAAGACAGCTAACGCGTAGAAACCATCTCAGTATTCTTTTTCGACTGGCCTGATCTATCCTCGCTATTCTGTCGCAGCGAATGCGGACTGCCTCATTTGACCAGAAGTCCTGTTTCTTCTAATGGCACCTCATACGATCAGCTTATCGATGAATCAACACGATAAATTTTCTATTACAGGCATGCTAATGAAGCACAATAGTGACTTTTGCCATGGTTGCCATCTCCCATGTTCGCCGAGCTACTGGCAGCTGTGCAGTTCTGGTTATTTTTAATTCCGCTCTAGTGCAAGGCCATATGGCTGCAGCCTCGGTCGTTATCACATGCCCTCCATTTTAATGCAACATTCTCTACTTTTTTTCGCTACGCACTGCATCCGCTCAGCTTCGCGTGTCGGCTCCACAGCTGGACTGAACAGTAAAAATGGCCTATTAGTACCCCAGTTTCGGCATTCTACCGGTATATCTGTAGTGCACCCTTTTGTATACCTTCTGTGATCGGCCATTCAAATGAAGTCTTCTTTTTTTCGGAAGCCTGTGTTTAGAACTCACGGACAAACTATTTAGGTTTGTCGATTCCCGTGCACATTTCTAGTACCGGTTGTCTTGACACTGTTTTGCCACCGGAGAATTTTTGGCCAAAAAGAAGGGAGAGTGCTTTCGATGCTGCGATAGTCTACTTACCTAAAAAATAGCTAGTCAAGGCTGACATCACCTCCCGGACCGACCTCGGGACGCAAACTCCTCTCAATACAGATGGCTTTGCACTTAATTCCTTGGAAACTAGGGTTAGGGCTGCGGTAAGTGTTAAGGGTTAGGGTTGAGGTAGGCTTTCAGGGTATGGTTAGGGTTACGGGTAAGGTTTGAGTTGGAGTTAACACAAAGAAATATTTACACTTCCTTTTATGGGGCTTCCTTATTCCCCCATCTCGCTGGACGAAGTAGGCGGTCTTGGCTTCTTACTCTTATTTAGTTCTTCCAGTCTATAGTAAATGCATTGTCAAAATGTCCTACAACCATGACCAAAGTTCGCTTCAAGTAAAGGGTCTACTAGAACTACTTTATTATTGATCTTTAATCTATCGAAAGTGAATTAAGTATTAGAATTAGTTCTTATTCTGCTAGTCCTAATTCCATATTGTTTCATCCACATACCAATTCATGATCATCGACCTCGGGCATGTCTTTCTAGCTCGGATCAATCGACAATCACTAGTGAATAGATGTTTATATAGGCCACATTTGTCGTTTTAGGTCCTACCTGGACTACCTCCGTCACGGTATCTTCTACTGGTCGTACTGGCTCAGTCTGGCAATTGTTTTGGCCACGGGTGTCAGTTGGATTACGCTCTTCTGTCTAGGCTACATGATCCTCAGTTTCATCTACCTTTGGATGGGGCAGAATGTTATGATGCGGAAACGCGCCAACCTGGTTGCCTCGTGAGTCCGATGTATTGTTTTTTGTGTGTGTCGATTTTGACAGTTTCTCCCTCTACCCACAATCTCCTTCTGGCTTCACTGCAGCGCCTGCAGTTTTGTGTCTATTTCCATCGCCCAACTCTTGTCCTAATGTATTCCTCTACCTTCTCGGTCCTCCTCTATCCTACTCTCTCTCACTCTCCTGTGTCCCACTCTTTCTTGACTTCCCTTCGTCTACTGTAGCCGCCGAATGGAGGGGAGGCGGCTGGTTTGACACAAAGTTTGCCCTCTGATGCATTATATTAACTGGAGGAAAAGGTGATGGAAGATAAGGCTCCGCGAACGGATTCGTATTCACTGTCCTGTCAGACAGGAAGGGATTAGAGTGACGAGGTTTGGGATTTTAGTTTAGAGACAGGGGTGTATTCTAAATTAGAGAGGAAGAGGCCGCACCCTCATCTAGAAAATTAGCAAAGTCCATTGGATCAGATTCATCAGACTTCCAGTCGTGGTCTGACATGATTGAAGGTATATGGGTGATACAGGACTGCTTATTATTAATTGGGTAGAGGCTAATCTGGAAGAACGGTAAACCGGCAACGGTATAAAACAAATCTAAAAACGAGCGGCAGTATGAAACTAATGGGAAAACTGTATGTACGTTGAAAATAGAGAGGAATGTACGAAACACGGAAAAAATTTTGGATTAAAAAATAGCGAAAAGACGATACAAACAGTACAAAAATAGCGGAAAACGTTCGAACGGTACAAAATGGAATTGGAATAGACTGATCGTAAGTCGAAGAATGGCGGAGTGGTATCATGCTTAAACAACTTTTTCCTCTTTCTGTGTACTGTCTCCCTCAAGACGCCTAATCTGGAGGGGTTTGTCAGATTTACTAAATACTACTCCGGATTTATGAACTTCATGAAACTCGTCGGCATTCAGCGGCTCGTTTAAAAAGTCATCAGCTCAACGCATTCCCTTTTTGCGCTCGGTTAACTTTTCTCAGGTACCTACCAAGTTTTTTCAAGATCATTACAGCTTTTTTAAACCTAATGCCTATAACAAAAGCTATTATTTATAGGGAACAGCATAGCTGTTTTCAGATTGTTGACGTTCCAAAGAACAGTTTGATTAGCCCGTCGCAGGACGGTAATGAACCCAGTGTGCTGGTCATGCATTGCGGTTTCCGTTTTGGGAATTTTCAATTTGCCAGGTCTTATGGTTACCTTGTCAATCGCTCCAAGTCTGATTTGGCCTGTCGAATCCCCATCAGTTAGTCGCGCAGAGCTGCGTATGCCGCACATAGTTCAATCTGACGGCATACTTGGCAGCGATCTAAATATCATAGTTTTTCGAACTGTCTTAACCTGTCATCGCCTAAAAACCGTCCGACGTCAAACTCGTGGCCAATCTGGGCACCCGCTCTGTCCTAATTATCAGCTGCCGCATTCATTGCACATTGCGGTACTGGCTCGCTATCACTCGTCCAAAATGTTATTCAGAGCCCATAGTAGCCAGTTTTTTTGTTCGGGGGGGGGGGGGGGGGGAGAAATGGATCCAGCAGCCCTCCAATCCTGTGCATATTTTGTATGTTGTGTACCAGTCGGCGTGAGACGTTTCCCCCTTGACCCAATAGATTATACTTCCTTTCCATTAATCAACTTTAAAAATTTACTTTTCCTTGCGCACATAGGCCAAGCCAATCGGAAATAGCGGTCCGTCCCGTAAACGGGTCACAGCCCTGAACGCGTTTTTTTCGGTAAATCGTCAACATGTGCTGCTAAGCTCATGCGCAGTTTAATTCTTAGAATTCTCACTGGACATTCTGTTATTCGTTTTCCTGTGCTCTGGCCAACTTTCGTCCAAAGTGCATTTTCCGTCCCCTAATCACTCCCGGACATTCTTCCTTCTCCCCCACCATAATTTTAGTTGGAATGTGATTATCGGCTACACATTCTGCGTGATTCTGGCCAAGTGTGCCCTGCAATTGATGGGCTGCGTCTACGCCGATCGATTTGTTGGCGCGCGAAGCTGTTGGCTCATGCAGCTCTTTGGCGTCACGTGCATGAACCCCGTTGGCTGGAACGACTATGTGGCCATCAGTAAGTCTCCTTGAGGCTTTTGTCACAGTGCTGTCATTTGACTTTGTCTGTCTAAACCGCCCTCACCAATCAACCCCCCTTTTACCCAGCTATGTTCACCTGGCGTGAGCTGACTCTCGTCGTTCATACAAAGAGACATGGTGGAGTCGGTGGGTTCAGCTGTCAGTTTGTGCGAGTTTGTTATGTTCAAAAGCAAACCGGTTTTATTTAATGTTTCACGAGCAAACATGTGTTCTTCTCTGCGGCCTTCTGTTGCGGATAATTTCGCCGTAGCTTTGCTTCTATTCCTCTGAGATGTTTGCCAGTTACGCATAGTGCCTTCGGAGAAGGTTAACTGCTGCAGACATAGGTTATCGGGTCTGAGGAATAAGTAGTCGCGAATGGCTAAAACGCCTTTCCTTAACGTAATGCTCAAAAATCCTGCGATCGCGTTGTAATATGGTGATTTTGAACAGCCATAATCGCTCTCTCTCTCTCTCTCTCTCTCTCTCTCTCTCTCTCTCTCTCTCTC
>JAYGXS010000003.1:56637577-56650764 GCA_036362985.1 Ligula intestinalis
GCTTGTCGCTTAGCGACAAGCCTGATATCGCTCAAGTACGAGCCTCAAGGCACTTCCGGGACAAGTATGTACCCTTACCAGATAGATCGGATGAGCACCTTTGTTCCATCCTATCCCCGATCACAACCGACAAAGCAACGAGCCCGTGGTGCCGAGGTAGGGTGGTAAACCCAATGACCAAAGGTCCCGGGTTCGAATCTCGGGGGTTCCGACCCCTGAGATTGGGTATGACTGGCTGATGACGGCTAACAAGCCAGAAATGGCCATTCCGGTCTCCCTTGTCTTTGTCGGATCCACTCCATATATATATATATATATATATATATATATATTTGCTGACCGCACTTATCCCGCGTTGCTCCCCGCTCCCTGCTCCATCGAGTTTTCAGGGTGAGCTCCTTAGACTAATGTGGATTAAGCTTCCTGTGCGTCTACGCCTGCCGATCATCTTGCTTCGTTATTTTTCGTTACTGAGAGTCAGATGTTTATTTTACCAAGGATGTTTCACTTTTTGAAGCGGTGCGTAGGGACTCAGCAAACTGATGCTTTCAAGCCCCACAACAACCGCTGTGCCCGTTTTCTTGGAACCGCGCTTCTCAGAAAGCCTTCCACTTTGGGTCGAATCAATAGATCTGTCTTGGGTTCTACTCTGGGATACTTTCGAGGTTTTTTGATACTCAAATGGCGGACACAGAAACACGAGGACGTTTCTAATTTTAAGATGGGAACTGGGGTGCCCATGCAGTCGGCATTTCGTCCCCCCGTCCGCTTTCGCACGTGATTTTAAGGACGCACACCTGGCTCAGACCATAATGAGGTCCGTCTGTGAAACAGGCATAATGAAATATCGATTATTTCCGCAGCCGGAGATCGGCGGTTCATCTCGGCCTAACGCAACGCACTTTCTTCGGCTGTTGTTGGACGTGCATACTTTTCCTAGACTTTAAAGGGGATTTGATACGTATTCCCACCTGTTGGTTGGTTAGTAGCCCTTTTTGGATCAGGAGTCCCCGCCAGGATCCAAACTAGGTGCATTTGGGAGACGGAGACTAGCCGCCACCTCAGCCGGCTTGAGCCAAAGGTCCACGGGGGTGAGTTGGGTGTCTGGCCGGGAGCTGCAGGCGAAGAGGTGCTGACAGTCATGCGGCGAGACGCCGCAGTCGGGACAGCTATCGGGTGTGAACGGGTCGAGTTGGTGTTGGTACTGGCGAAGGAGCATTGAGTATGCACTGCGTAGCTGCGCCAGGGTACAGCGAGTGACCCTCGGGAGTTGTCGTTCTGTGACCGCAATCGGAGGTGGATAGCCGCCCTAGTGATGACGCCTGTCGTAATAACAGAGCCATCAACGGGTAGATCCGAGACTCATGATGACACAGCTTCCTTGTGGAGAGCTCTAAGAGACGGTTGAACACTACGGCTAGGTTCGGGGAGTGGGCGTGGCAGCTGTGGTGATATGGTTGACGGGGTTGCGTCCACCGAAACTGCTGACCTAGGAGGACGTTGTGACGGGTGACCGGAGGGACAGAGGCCTCCGCATGGAGATGATCGATAGGCGACATTGTATAGCAACGCGTGATTGAGCGGAGGGTGGCGTTCTGTGCTGACTGAAGGCGGCAGAGGCTGGCAGGGCTGATATGCCCACCTGTCGAGTAGTGCGGTTTTAATGCGGCTCGTTATCCTCCACCATGCGCTTGACAGCTTATGTCGACCTCTCTGCGCACGTCTCATCGGTTGTCGCAATGCCGATTCACTAGCAAAATTCATGATAGTCTTTCCAACGCATCTTCCGCTTGTTGTTCAGATTTGACCGCTTTTTTGGTTTTTCCATGCTTCAGTGCGTTTAAATAAGCATACGGTCACTGCCGGAAGTTGTTTCCTCCTGCACCGTCGCACATACGTGTGACCGCCTGTCACACTCGCGTGAACTTGGTAACAGTGACAGAATTTACATTCACACTCAACTTTCTATTCATTATATCGCGGTCAACCCTGTTTGACCGACCGACCCCGTCGGTTGTTTGGATGGCTTGTGAACTGAGGACAACACCACCAACAACACTACCACCACCACCACCACCACTACCATCATCAACACCACCACCCGGTCATGTTTAAACCTCCACGTCGGTACCGGGTCCACTGGACTTTGACTTCCAAGAAGACGTATACGAATGGAACTTACAGGATCAAACCCCAACGACATGCAAGAAGTGCGCCGAAAGAGGACCGTCATATTTTTGGCGTCGGGAGCCGAAGCGCCAGCAGCGGTCTCTCGATACCAGGAAGTTGGCTGGTGGCCTAGAAGGCGTTTGGAGCTTTCAGGAGACGTAGAAATAAATCCAGGACCCAAGTGGCTTTGTCTTTGCTGTGGGAAGTCAGCATACAGGCCAAATCCGCCAAGGAGAAGAATGAGATCCAGTGCCACAGGTGCAGCGCAGAGAGGTCTATGGCGGGTAACATCATACCATTACAATGTCCTGACTGTTCTGCTTGCTGCCATAAATCATTTTCTGGTATGGCCCGTTGGAAACTCACACAAGTAACAAAAGAACATGGAGAACATAATGAACATGGTGCGCTGAACATGGCGGACCATCAAATCTCAATCTTTTAAAATGGAGGGTATCCCAACAGGAAAGATGCAGCAAAAGCAACAACCTGGTACACACTCGAAACCGAGGACTCTGATGTGAGAGATGCCTGAAAGTGTTCGATCGCAAATGCTCTGCATTGGAGAGACCCGCCTGGGAAAGTGCTTTAAAGGAAACCTGGCAGTGCCACGCCGGCCTTGTGGAACTCAACCCTAACCAACAGGTGTCTACTGATAAAGGGATAAAGGATCCCAGCTATCCACACATCTTGCAATGGACCTGCGACGGCCTGATGCTCAAAGTCACGGAGCTCTGCAAGTTACTCAAAGAACAGAATATTGACATGTGCTGACTTCAGGAGATGAAACTCAGAGTTACCCAACTGACGCCTACATTCCCAGGATACGAGGCCTTAAGACGGGACAGAGAATGGGGTTTCGGAGGAGGTCTGATGATGATTATCCGAGATGGCATCTCTCAGGATTTGGTACGAGCCCAACAAACCGGCATCCAAGAACTTCAACACATCCGACTGTTCCACGAAGGACAACCTGATCTGGAGATTACCAACATATATATCCCGCTAATACGTGCTAGAAATGATGGGACGTTCAGTGAAAAACCTGATATCCATCTACTCCCTAGTCACCCCAAAATGATATGGCTCGGTGACTTCAATGCGCACTCGGGACTATGACAGGACGGAGTGAGAGAGGACGGGCGAGGGAGAAGAATAGAAAATTGGATAAGAGAAGAAGAGCTTGCTGTCCTGAATGACCCGGCGTGCATAACTTGTCTCCGAAATGGCGGACGCTCAGGTACATCTCCACACATATCCATCACTACAGCAGCAGTGGCAGCAGAGTCAACCTGGACAGTACTCAACGCGTCCAGCTCAGACCACAAACCCATTGTCATCCAAAGGGAACAGCAAGAGGATAAGTCAACCAACAGGATGAATCTGTTCCACTGGAAGATATCCGGAGTGGACTGGGAAAAGTTCAACGAAGTCGCCGAAAATTACCTACGCAACCATCCACCTATGATATCAAAGACTGCAGCTCGCGTTGGGACCTTCACTGAAGCAATCATGGAAGGGCTTTGTAGAACTGCGAGAAAAGTCAGAGCGGGGGGGGGGGAAAGATGGCTAGCATATGTTGGACTGCAAAAGTTGAGGTCACAAAGGAGCGAGACAGGCTGGCCAGTGAGGGGAAGATGAATACAGTGGAGTGGACCGAGGCATGTGAATTAGTAAGAACGACTGTAAGCGAAGAGAGGACATGGACATGGCGAGAGTATATCGACACTGTCAGAGAGGACGATGACCCATCCAAAATGTGGGGTACTATTCATATGCTACAGGGAAAAACAAGTCAAAATCTGACCATGTTATCCTGCAGGGGGACCGCCGCCTCGTCACCGACAAACAAAAGGCTAACGCTTTTGGAAGTCAGTATGCCAGTGTGAGCCGACTGAGACTGGCCAAACATGAAAGAACGATGAAGGGATACGCGGCGGAAGCGCGGAATGAAGACCTCCACCTTGAGAATAATAACACCTACGGACGGGAGTTTACCATCAACGAACTGACTGAATCCTTACAACAACTTAAGGACAAAAAGGCAGATGAAGCGGATAAAATCCCCCCTGAGGCAGTAAAAAACCTCGCTACAAATAAGAAATTAACGCTGCTAAGCATTATAAACCAGAGCTGGTGGGATAATGCAATACCCCAGAGCTGGAAAATAGCCATTATAGTACCAATCCTGAAGGCCGGCAAAGACGCGAGAAAACTGGAATCGTACAGACCCATCAGTCTGACTTCTGTGGTGGGAAAGTCTGTAAACGGATGGTCGAACGTAGAATCCGACGCTGGGTTGAAGGGAACCAGAAGCTGGTAGACTATCAAGCCGGTTTCCGGACGATAAGGAGCACTGAGGACCAGCTGATCCGGCTATCTCAGTTGGTATCAGATGGTTTCCATAGTTAGTCATGTAGAAGAACAGCTTTGGCTCTCATCGATTTCGAGAAAGCCTACGACACGGGGTGGAGAACTAGTCTAGCGCTGAAAATGGCAAAAATGAAGGTCCCAAATTGCCTGCAGATTTGGATCGAGAGCTGGCTGACCAACCGCTTAATGCATGTGCGATACAACGGGCGCCTCCGTAGGGAGTTCAGACTTACAAGGGGCCTCCCACAAGGAACAGTACTCCCCCCCTCCTTTTCGACATCTTTATAAATGACCTTGGGAATGGCATCGGAGAGGACGTTGAGATAAGCCTTTTCGCGGACGATGCTGCGGTATGGAGCCAAGATACCAACTCCGACAGGGCTATCCAGCGAGTGCAGACCGCGACAGAAATGATGGTCCAATGCAGCCGAAAGTGGAAGATGCAAGTAAACGTCCAAAAGGCGGAGTTAGTGGTGTTCAGTACGACCCCGAGTGAAAGAAAAGGAGTCAGGGCGATTGAAGTTGATGGATTGCAGATCATCCAAAGACCGACGGCGAAATTCCTTGGTGTGGTGTATGACTCGGGGCTAACGTTTAATGGACACACTGATTTCGTCCTGGAAAAGGCGGAGAAGCGACTTAATATGATGGGGGCCTTAGGTGGAACAATCTGGGGATGGCGGCCGGACGATATCAAAAAAGTCTATACTGCGTGTGTGCGACTGGTGATTGAGAGCGGATCAGCAGAATGGATGCCATGGATCTGTCGTTCACGATTTGGCAGGTTGGAACGCCTGAACCTGAAAGCAGCTCGAATTACAACGAGCCTGCCAATCTCATGTCCGACGGAGATGGTGCTACTAGAGGCCGATATCCAGACGATAGGGGAGAGGGACAGGTTCGAGGCCATCAGGGCCTACGAACACAGCGTGAGGCTTCCCGTACAAAGTCTCCGCAGACAGATGGCCGAAAAGCAGCAGCCAACCCGGCTAAAGCGGACCTCAACCTGGAGGGAGAATGCGCGCGGATGCTTGCACCAAACTCTGGGAGAGGATTCGGAGATGCCTAGGGAGCTTTTTCGCCATTAACACGCTAGCCCCATAGCGATGACCCAACATCTATATTCTAAGGAATTTTGAAGATCTCTGCAGCAAGGCAGAGATGGCAGAAAACCGGCAGCGAATGGAAGATGAGCTCAGCTCCCTACCGGAAACTTCCCTGACTATCTTTACCGACGGGTTGGCGATAGATGGATGCAGACAGGGAAGTGCGCGAGGCGTGGTGACGAAAGCAAATTGGAATAACTACTCAACAATTGCAACATCCAGGAGAAGGGGTGCATGCTACAGCTCATCCTTTGATGCCGAGATGTTAGCCCTACTGATGGCGGCTGAATGGCTAGAGCACTCACCCGAGGATTGGAGTTCTGCTAGAATCCTTACTGATAGTAAATCCGCTGTAGATGACTTACAGAACTTCGGGACAGGAGAGGATCTTAAGAAACCGTTGGTACAACAAGTGATGAATGTTCTGGAGAGAGCCACAACAGGAAGGAAAGTGGAAATTGCGTGGATTCCCAGCCACGTGGGTATCCCTGGGAATGAACCAGCAGACACTGAAGCATCAGCGGCCAGGACTGAACCGGACGATAGACCGACATCCTTTGTGGCAACGATGAAAGCAGTCAGACGAATGACCCCCAGGACACAAATGACACATAAACGCGGCCGAAGAACGTATACGGCCCCCATTAACTGGGATGAAGAGAAGAAAATGACTCGGCTAGATAGGATGACCCTAGTGAGATTTAGGACAGGACATTGTCCAAAGCTGAATCACATCAGGAAGCGGTACAATTTAACTGATGATTCCACGTGTGCAGCCTGTGGGGAGGAAGAGACCAGCGAACACCTGATGGAATGCGCAGCCGAGATGGTCACCAGAGTTCAGGAGTTTGGTGTCGACTACAGACTGAGAGCGCCGATCGACCTAACCGTCCGAAGACCCTCTGCCACAGTCCGGTATCTGAAGAAGATCCGGAAGTCGTGGTTCTAAAGCCACTTACCTTGCAATTGATCCTGCAACAACAACAACAACAACAACAACAACAACAACAACAACAACAACAACAACAACCAAAGCCACCACAAAAACCACCATAATCACCATGATTCTTATAGTGAGGCCTATGCTATCCCGTCAATTGGCAAGCGTTCAAGCTGTGGCCACTAGCGCGTCATAATAGTTCAGCGTGGAAACTACCCAGGTATCGAATAGGAGCCGACTCAACCTTTCTCATCTTATCGTCTCCATGGGAAATCCGAACCAAGTCAACTTATACTGGTCACAGTAGTTACTGTGGTCTAAACCCTCAGTCTGAAGAGGATCCAACACAGGAGCTGACGTAGGTAAAGCTGCTTTCAATGTGAGTGCGTGCGCCTGGCGTCCACACATCTAGGCGTTTGGACACTGAACGATCTCACGTACCGAAAGGTGGACAGTCGGAATTGCATTAGAGATCAAAGGTCGGAATTGCCTGCACGTCTTCCCTCCCTTTCGGATGAGACAGGAATAGAATCGCCTCTGTATGCAGTAGAAGAAGTCTTGCACGAAATTCCAAGAAGAGTAGATATTTCCGCGTCGTAGTTCCAAGTTCCCTGAAATTTATCGCAAAACAACCCGTATTATAGACGATTCCTGTTTCCAGGTCCTGTATGAGGCAGAAGGGAGGGCAGAGGGGGGAGGGAGGAAGGGCAGTTGGCCTAGAAGTAATCCCTAATAGATTCAAATCTAACGAAAATTATGATAATGGCTGTTAAATCGAGGGGTGACATTTGGTGTTCAAATAACTGTCAAGAATGGTGGTGCTGGGTTTGAAGACATGTGTGCATGTGTGTGTCGTAGTTCTTGTTAGATCGAAAGTCGCCGGCGGAATCCAAATTGGTTGTATATGGAAGGCGGAGAAAAGCCACCACCTCAACCGGTTTGAGCCAACATAGTGGCCGGGGCGGGGGGCTGCTCCGTCAGCAAAAACACAGGTTGGGAAGAGGGGATGTTGATCCAACATAGGGAGATTGGTGTAGCAGACCTTGGCCGCCGTGAGGTGGGTGCGAACGTGACAAGGACGCATCTGCTGTGGTTTAAAGACGTCTGCTGGTCTGGTAAATAATAGTTTGGCCGTTGAAGTCCGACGAGATCCATCGTATGTTGCACAGCATGGTGGCGCAGGGATGGTGAATTGCTGGAGGATTAGTGTTTAGTGGTAGTAAGCTTGCGTGACATCTAGCGAAACCCGAGCGAGGCCTGCCGTGTCGCGAGCTGGCTTCCTGTTGGTATAGCGCATCTACCACGCAGTCCGTTTAAGGGGAGAGGCTCGCGAATACTGGGTTACTCGTAGGCAGTTTTTTTGCTAATTTGCACGCACATACCCACCGTATACCGCAAAACTGATTGTACTTTCTGGGTTCTGGTCGGCCGCCATCGCTGCCTTCCAGTGTGCAGCGTAGGTTAGACAGTTATTGGTGACACCCGGGATAGGAAGCTCCTCCGAACGCCCCAGAAGCCGCCAGCATTCTACGGAGACCACGCGCTTAGGTAGTTTCATTTTCACCCGGCGTACCGCGCAATTTTACCTGCCCTGGTCTTAACTTTGTCTCGCGTATGAGAGGCAATTGGGAGCTAAGTGGAACGTGACTCTCTCCCTTTCTACCCCTTGATTCACGCGTACATCAAAATCAGCTAAGAAGGACGAGGAGTGGGGAGGGAGGGGGCGCGTAAAAGCCCTCGCGCGACATTCAGTAATGTTTGTGGACATTAAAGGGATTACTACTGCCTGGCCGAAAAAGGCGTGTGCAGCAATGCACATGTGTGTCTGCTAACGTCAGCAGGATAGCCTGCGTCCTTCTTTTGACGCGCACTTTGTCAAGGCGTCTCCAGAAGCGCGCACTATCCTTAGCTACTCTGACCTCGCATGACACAGCGTAGACGGTCAGGTAGAACGTTCAGCCCCGCAGACTGGTTGGGTTGCGTGCAAATGTTGGGCCACTCTGCGTAGAAGAGATGGCCTAGGCCGCAAATCATTACGTGTTCAGTTCCGTTCCTACCTCTTTGATGCCTCAGATCGGCACTTAGTTTCGACCTTTTGGTATGATCCGACCTGGTACCTATATTTCAAACTGTCGTTGTTCCACTTTCTTGACTTCTCTGACTGTATCCAGCAGTCACGCGTTCTTTAAACCCAATGATAACAACTATCAAGACAGTACAGTTCTATTGAGCAAAAATAGTAAAGAATAAACAATGTACAAACCTCAACAATGGAGGGGTTCGGCCAAAGCGCCTGACTCTATACAAGGGAACAACACAAGTTCAGCAACAATGCCACGCATGGCTAAACTAGTCTTGAGAAAGCGGATGTGTGTTAATGAGAGGGGCGTAGCTCTGCTTTATATGACTTCAGGAGGTAATTTATGTGACATCAGGATTGGTCTGATTCACCAGCATGAAAAGGGGGCGGGGGAGGAGTTCATAGACAGAGACAATATGAAAGTGTCGGTGGCGGGGGTTGGCTGAACTAGTAGTTCTCGGAATAGCCGCGGCAACTGGGTCAGGAAAGGGGGGGGGGGGGGTGCGGTCATTTGGCTCTCCATCACAAAGTCCATTCACGGGATTTCATTTCAGGGAGTCGAAACGACTGTTTCTGGCTTCAGCCGGGAGACCCACAGCATCGCGGGAAAAGGTGATAACAAGTAAGGGAACCGAACTAAGGTGGCTGGAGGCAATATTTAGTCATGTGCAATTGAGTGAAAAAGTAAACATGGGAGGACGGCCAGCCTTCGGGGGAGGAAGGGGACAGCCTTCATAAGAGAGAATCAATCATATGTAGGTCGGACAGGGGTTTCGATGTTTGATTTTCCTGTGTCGTTGAGGGTGTGGCAGCCATCGCTGTAGTTGTCGTGTATGCCAACCAACACGGGTGAAACTGCGTCCTCCTGGACTGTCTCAATACTACCTCAAATGCGCTCCCAGTTTACCTTTCACCGGCGTCTGACCTGATAGTTGCTGCCCCTCCACCACGTGCGACAGGTGAACGCAAACCAAGTGAAGCACCCCAGTATGAGCCAACTGTTTAAGGTCCCTCGTAACGTTTTGTCTCAGGCGTCGGTTTTAGTCACTGTGTGTGCGCGCGCGCACAAGCTACAATGCTTGCTCTGTGTATCTCTTCGCTTTTGGCTAAGGGAAACTATTGGCCGAGGGGCTGGATGTAGTCCCAGTGTCCCCTAATTACGCTTTTGGCGACATTCGTTGTCAGGGTTTTAGCCAGCCCCGGGTTTTAAATTCACTACACGCGCACACAGCACTTAGTCGCCCCCCCCCCCCTCGTAGCCCACTGGCTTCCGCGCGCGCTGACCAGCTCCGCTGATCAAAGCCAGCACCACCGGAGACGCGTTCCATCACGTCCACCACCCACATGTTTATTTAGCCACCCCTCCCCGACCACCCGTTGTCGATCCAGGCAGGGCTAGCGTGAGAGCACATCCCGTATGATTCCACCTCAGGTCGGCACAACACTTGGCCGAACCTCACAAGGCGCTGATTATTGCTTCTCGAGTGTATAGTCGTTTGCCCGAGACAGTACTGGCACAGGCGACAGATATACTAACACTCAGCTAAAATGCTAGTTAATAGTAGTATAGGAAGACGGTACCCTACAATTTTATTTTGTCTACCGCAAGCTAGATTTTTTAGTAGGCCTGCAGCTAGCCTTTAGACGGCAAACAGCACTAGGTTACGACATAAAGGGATGATAGAACTTGTGCTACTATTTAATAACGATTTTTCTTAAGCCATAAATCATTTATTTTTACCTCATACAGATTGGGAGTGTTCCTAAAAGCACAAACAGGCCGTATTATAATATACTATTTACTGGTCTTAGTATGTTTACTAGAATTAGCACTTTAGCATAGACACGTACTTCTATCAGCAGTGCCCGCGTCCTCGTAGTCCAACGATAGTAGAAATGGTCACAGTCTGGTAAATAGTGTTGAGAGGGCGGAAACCAAGACATGTCCTGATGTACTCATGGCCTCAAACATGTATTCACTCGAAATAGCATAAACCCAGATGAACTGCTTCTTGTTAAGATCAAGGCGGTATGAATCCGAGTGTTGATTTTAAATCAACGTCACCTCTGACTAATATTAGCATGAAAAATAGTGCGAGTAATGCTAAGACTCAGCTAAATTGCAAGTCAGTAGTACTACTAGAAATAGTAGTAGCCTTGACCCTGTCTTGACATTTACTTAGGGTAAGGGAGTGTAGGTAGTGCGGTAGTACCCACGCAAAGTCTACTGCTACTTTAGACTAAGTCAGGCGGTGTCTCTGGCTTGCACTGGAGAAAGCAACCAACGCCGTGTCCCGTTTGGCCTTCTTGACCCCGGGGGAAGGCGGAGAGTACGGTTGGCGTTAACTACGTCTGCTATCACTATAATCTACCCCCTGAGGCCAGGACTTCATCGAAATCGATGGTTGAACACATACACAGGTGCCACTGCTCGAACTATTCCACGCGATGCAAAAATTCTGAGCCTGCAGATCACGTCTTAGTGTGTTTCACTCTGTCCATTGACTGATCTCATGGTGTTTCAATGAAACCGGACAAAAGCCGCGCTTGGTTGGGTGATTTCTGTTTTAGAGAAGGCTGCCTACACGACCTCTAGTTGCATCACTCCGTTCTGTGGGTCACTCTTCCGGTTCTTGGCGCGTATTGATGATGCGAAAAATACCGCCTAGTCGAGCTAGATCAGAAATGATTACAGCCGTACCAAGTTAAAGTACACCGGATTGTAGTAATGCTTGAAGAATACCATATATCATTGAAATAGTAGCGCTCTGTGATCCACGTTTGCTTGAGTGTTATTCCTCTTTCAGCCAATAAAATATGGACCACTTCCATCCTTTAACTACGCATAAGAGCTTTTATTCTTCTGAATGTTGCTTAATATTGATCGCGGTTACAGTTGGAGTTATATTTCTGGTTAAAAGCCTCCCAGCTCGTGCATATCCATTCACTGGCCTACATATTCTGATCTACCACCCTCCCCATTGCTGTTGCGTTTCTTTTCATTGCCCATCATGTTCTACTAAGTCATTGACTGTATTCTTAGAAGAATCTTGCAAGGTTTTATGCTGTTCATTTGCATCCGAACGCTGGCTGACTGATCTCAACTACACAGATAATAACACCTTGTTGGGTTCAAATTTTAGTGACCTACAGTATGTAGTGTCTTAAGTGAACGAGCAGCTACTTCGGTCGGTTTATCCATAAAATATACGGTTCTGGCCAAGAGAAGGCATCTCCCAAGGCAGCAAATTTAAAGAAGTATGCAGTTTCAAAAACTCCAAGGAGAACCTGCTGCCAAATGTACAAATAAGGACGACATTGTCTCCCGGGCAACACTCTTCACAGGTGTTTCACAACCTTTAGAAAGCGAACGTGGATCTGACGCCACATCTTCATTGCGACGAAGGTTCGCATGTACCGCGCATTCCTCCGGTCTGTCCTACTCTTTGCGTGTGAAATAGGAACGAAGACTGGAGATATTTGCGTACCGTTGCCTGAGTACCTGCCTTCGAGTAAAGTATCAGGACTTTGTCTCAAAATTTAATGTCCATAATCGCTGCGACAATGTCACGGAAATACCTCACGTCATCCAAGAAAGATGGCTGAGGTGGTTTGGGCACGTTCTTTGTCTTCCGCCTCATGTTACTGCCCTTGATCCGGTACCGCTGCTCATTTGGAGGCGTCGATTAGAAGGCCACCTGCGAACCTAACCCTTTGCAGTTTGCTGAAACTTGAACGTGGTCATCGCTAACTAAAATAGTGATTCGAACTGTGAGGATGCACTGCCACAGCTCCTCACCCGTGCAGAGGTACATTATGGCCATATTTCCACCGCAGGCTGATAAGATCTGATTTCTGAAGCCGCATTCATTTTGTCGCTGCGCCTAGTGCCCTGAGCCAGGATCGGTTTCCGCAATCAGGCGCATTCAAAGTGACACACACACACACACACGAGTTGCACCTAAACGAACTGCCAGTTGGCCTTTTAGCGCTCATTGAAGACTTTATTAGATCTTTATCTCATAGTGAGTTAGTTAGATTAGCTGGAAACCAGTAAATCATTGCTACTTCC
The DNA here is from genome assembly GCA_036362985.1 of Ligula intestinalis. Classification (NCBI taxonomy): domain Eukaryota; kingdom Metazoa; phylum Platyhelminthes; class Cestoda; order Diphyllobothriidea; family Diphyllobothriidae; genus Ligula; species Ligula intestinalis. Next base: position 56,650,318 of record JAYGXS010000003.1, read on the forward strand.
TTAGACTCTCATTCCACCTTGGTCCTTTTTGGTGGCTGAGTGACAACCAAACTTCCTCCTCCAATTGATTCCATGTCCTTTATCTGTGTAGAGCAAGATGTTGGCTGCGAGACCGTCTCTAACGGACTGCATTGGGACGTTGTCTGCTTCATCGTCATCATCTTTCAGCGCAAAATCTTCACTTCGGACAGCTTCCGCCAAGTGGTATTTGACCTGAACGTTCAGAGTCGTTTTGCCTCCAGGTAATTAATCCTTCTCCTTCTCCTCCTCCTCCTCCTCCTCCTCTTCCTTCTCCTTCTCCTCCTTCTCTTTCTCTTTCTCCTCCTCTTTCTCCTCCTCTTTCTCCTCCTCATCCTCATCCTCCTTCTCCTCATTCTCCTCCTCATTCTCCTCCTCATTCTCCTCCTCATTCTCCTCCTCATTCTCCTCCTCATTCTCCTCCTCATT